>CALYLW010000615.1:70890-108390 GCA_944989445.1 Ampullaceana balthica | reverse complement strand
CTAGTTTAAAACATGTCATGTGTATGGGAGATGCTCTACTGTAAAATGTATATGGAATTGTGCCTTTGTAAAACACATAAAAAGGATTGTGATATGTACTTGTTTAAATAAATCATGTGAACGTGGCATGTACTCTGTAGTTAAACACATTAATTAAGTGTGTGTGAGATGTGCTATACTATATAGAATGATACACATAAAGTGTTGGGGAGATGTGCTATAAATAAAATAAAACACATTAGGAGTATGGGAAATGTTGGATATATAATAAAACACATTAAGTGTATAGGAAATGTCCTAATGTAAAACACATCAAGTGACGAGAAGTGTCTTAGTGTAAAACATAAAAAGTGATGAGCAGTGTCCTTGTGTAAAAAATATCAAGTGATGAGCAGTGTCCTAGTGTAAAACATATCAAGTGATGAGCAGTGTCCTAGTGTAAAAAATATCAAGTGATGAGCAGTGTCCTAGTGTACAAATATCAAGTGATGAGCAGTGTCCTAGTGTAAAAAATATCAAGTGATGAGCAGTGTCCTAGTGTAAAAAATATCAAGTGATGAGCAGTGTCCTAGTGTAAAAAATATCAAGTGATGAGCAGTGTCCTAGTGTAAAAAAATATCAAGTGATGAGCAGTGTCCTAGTGTAAAACATATCAAGTGATGAGAAGTGTCCTAGTGTAAAACATATCAAGTGATGAGAAGTGTCCAAGTGTAAAACACATCAAGTATACAGGAAACCATTGTTTCTGCCATATGTGTCAAATTTATCAAGACTTTAAATGTCAAAATAATTATTTTTTTTAAAGTCGTAATTCAATTATCTGCCCATAGCCCATAGACAATAAAAATACTTGTATTTAGGCTTAAAACAGACGCTCGTTACAACAGCTATCATGGAACACCACCTCAGCATATGGGTAAAAATCTTAATGTAGATATATTTACATCCTCTTTATGGTTAACTATAAAACCAAACATCATATTTCATATTATTAGCGCTTAGATTGGTTTTCCGTTTTTTGTTTTTTAAACCTAGACTCTCTCGAAAGGTTGATTTATCAAATGTAACCTATTTAACGCGCATGCTACATACAGATGAATGAATCGACACGTATCTTAGTTGTGTGAGCCAAGTATTTTTTTTACGTTCGTGATATTTTGTGTGAAGTTTTTTACCCTTTTACCCTGAATGGTTACACTTAAGGATTTAAAAGCTCAGAAGCGACGGTTAGAGATTGTTTGACAATATCATTAGAGGGGCTCGAAGGGAAAAGTTGCTTATGTCAATGACAATATGTGCATAATAAACCATAGTCATCTTCAAGATTATAAGGGGAAAAAATCGAACGATGAAAAAAAAACAACAAAAGTTAATGTTTAGGAGAGAAATATCTACACAATTCTTAACCTACTTTTTTCCACAAGGCGACCTCATATCCTAAAATCGACGCCGAAGCGTGGACTCAGAAGAACAACAGAAAGAAGAGAAAAAAAACACACTTAGAATCAATCATCTCGACTTTTTGCACATATATTTACCACAGCTCAAACAACTATCAACATTTAGAAATGTCCTCAAATATCCAGGTATCCAGTGTGACTAGTTTGATGGGGGGAGCTTTACGGTGAGATATCTTGTAGTGGATGACGGGTGGAGGGGAGGGGGGATATCCAGCCCGGATGATTGGTCCACCCCCCACCCCACGCTGATATTTCCAATCCATGATAAGGACGCTTTGGTTTGCTTAGGACGCCTTGATACTATTAGCGGGTTGAATGTTTGTTTAAGAATTGTGTTTGGTTTTAACGGCAAATGGGGCCCCCACCCCTCACCCCCACCACAATCCCCGTCGTGGAGATTTACATTGGGGGAGGGAGTGGGGGTGATTTGGGGTGGAAGGGGAGAAGGGAAATGTGGGGGGGGGGTGGGGTAATTCGATTCCTTTGTTATATGATGACGATGAAAGGAACGGGTTGGTCAAGGGGGCTAGCGTGAATATATCCAGGGAAATGACGTATAAGTGAGTCCCATCAATGGCATTAGGACTCGAGTACGGTTTTAGAACCAAGCTCCGGTCAGTTCAACCTGCTTTCAAACAAATCTACCCAATCAGTTTTCTAAGTTGAAGAGCTCTATCGGAAGTGTCAGATGGACGGACTATTGACCAAACGCACGCGGACCAGTTTGTAAAGGAACTTTTGTTTTGGCAGACGACCGCAATAATGACTCATAGATATAGGGACAAACTTGTAAATTATGTTAAGTCATATAATGAACGGGACGTTTTGAGTTGCTTCCCCTTAACATTTTCTAAAGGGTTTTATTTTTTTGATTTTAAAAATGTTAATATTAAATTAAACTTTAGTGTAAATAAATATATTTATTTGACCTACATTAAATGTAATATAAGTAAACTTGATTTTAAAATGTATATTTAATGATAAACAATTTTTGTAATAACTATTACACATACACACATTCAAAAATATGAATATACATATATTAGTTGTTTTAAATATTTAACAATACCAATGATAACACACTGTTAATAAATAATATCTTTATTCCATTTAGACAATTATGCTTCTTAATACATAATAATAATAGTAATAATGTAATAATAATAAATATTATTATTATTTTTATTATTATTACTATTATAATAATAATAATAATAATTATTATTATTAGTAGTAGTAGTAGTAGTAATAGTAGAAGTAGTAGTAGTAGTAGTAGTAGTAGTAGTAGTAGTAGTAGTAGTAGTAGTAGCAGTAGTAGTAGTAGTAGTAGTAGTAGTAGTAGTAGTAGTAGTAGCAGTAGCAGTATCAACAACATCATCATTATTTTGCTATCCATTTGAAAGTTTAAGTACTCATTGAGGTTCAGCCGTGGCGATAATTTAAGCTTTCTTGGAACAGGACATATATTCAATATCTTGGAACCAGAGAAATTACCCCCATTGTAAGTGTAACAGTTCTACAGTAACAACCAAACCATAATAAATAGAAATCATTCTAAACATCCAACTTGGGAAATTGAAGAGAATGTTGTTACAAAGACAAATCATGGCGATTAAGATCACAATGCACACTTTTTAACGCAATGTCCTAGTGGGAAAAATTGCGTTTATATATTTGAAATGTCTGTGCTGTCTGTTCGAGCTTGATCATGCAACTCCTCCTGAACCATACCAGATAGAGGGATCGGGTCTTTTGCAAATATGCTAAGGAGGTCTCAAGGATATGCACGGGCCAAAAAATACCGAAAGTTTTATGGATTTCCTGGAAAATAATTTTTAAAAATATAATAAGAAGACATAAAAAACACCGGAAAATATCAGTATTTTGTCAATTTCTCGCCTACCATATCCTCTATCGGGTTGAAACAAACCCCAAACGATAGCTACTAATATTTACAGCAATTTTGGAAAGGAATTTTTGAAAAATCACTTTTCGTTGGACTCCCGTAATTTTAGCAGCTATTTGTAGATATCAATTGTTTTGTTTACTTTCAGAATTATTGATTTGCAACTGACTTTTAATGTAATCTAGAATGATTTCCCTTAAATAAAAAAATCGGAAATTCTTTGTTGGAAATTGCGTTTAAATACTCATTCGAGTTTTTATTACTTTTTTTTTAAGCGCGAAAGATTAAATAAATTTCATAATAACACTGGTAGTTTTAAGCATCCAATATCTCTTGTTTTTCGATATTCATTAATATGGTTTCCCGCCACAATTTAATAATCTGTATCTTCATAGATAGAAGGTATTAGACAGACGGAGCTGTTGTTATGTTAAATTCTCTCCTCTGTTGGAAACTTTTGAATATGAAAGTATGAGTATTGCAGGCACGTGCGTGCGTGTCGAAATTAATAAGCAACTGTGAAGCACCTTAACAGATGTATACCTTTTATACACAGTACAGTAAAATGTTTACTTTTTCATCGTTGATGCTTATTATATATTTATGTTTATAAAAATGTTATATAATTTTAATTATATTAAGTTAAGTTTGGGTAAGCATTACCAACCCTTAGTGGTAAACATAATTTTATATATATATATATATATATCTATATATATTAAATTATGTTATTTTAACAGGGTACTGATGCCTGACAGGACGTCACTAAAGAATTGCCGACATATACCCTTTTTAAATAAAATATTTTCTGCTAACCACCCTCATTGGAGTCTCATCCCGCTTTTACCCTCATTATAATTAAGTTGTTAGTTAAGACAGTGCAGGTTTTTTGGTCATTAGAACCCTCCCTCCTACCCCAATCACCAAATCACTTCCCATGTGTTTTACCGCCTCCTCCCTCCCCTGCCCCCCACCTCCTCACACCAAAGGTTACCAACATTGAAAGCAGACGTCGGCATGTGCCTAGCTGATAACAGGTCCACCTCTCGCCTCCCCTCCACCCCCCCCCCACCGGGGCCAACATTTGGACCAATATTGACATAACGGCCCTACCCCACCCCCGACCCTTACGATAACGCCTGGCTCCACCCACTTTTGTTCTGGCCAATCACACACAAAATGCGTGATAACGTTTTTGTAAAACGTAGTTTCAATGTGTGTTTTTTGTATTGTTTGTGCGTGTGTACTCTGGTGTAGGTGGGGGAAAAAAAAAGGGGGGGGGTGTAGTCAATTTAATTTGTTTTTAAATTCTCCCTGTTAAATGTATACTCACAATTAAATTATTTTTTAAAAAAATCTTATACATTTTTTAAACGTTTCCTTTTTGATTCGTGAGTCCATCATTGAGCCCAGAACCGTCACTCTGTATAACCTCATGATAGAGTAATGTCCCCTGTCACAGCCATGACAGTCTCTGATTGCTTACAATATGGCGTCCAGTTTCACGATGGGAATTTAGGCGTGATGGGATGGGGGGGTGGTGGGTGGTGAAGGGTTTAACGACCAACACGGGCGATAAAGGGAGTCTTACGGAGACAACGCCAAGGGGGCTTGAGATAACACAACACTGGCAGAATAATGGCGGAGCGTGATTTAACTCCCTTACTTTGCCGGGTCATTGGAGAGGTCATGTCATGTGATGAGCCGCGTCATGAGTTGTGGCATTGTTTTACGATGAGTCGACGTCTTCATGTCATCTGATGTCATTTTATGGGGCGTGTCATGACTTTTGGCATTCTTTTACGGGAATCGATGTTTACATGTCATTTGATGTCATTTTCTGGACCCTGTTATGAGTTATGGCTATGGCATTGTATCATCATTATCATCATTCCCGAGACCGTTGCGGTCGTTGGGGGGGGGAGCGCACGGACACATCAACAGACAACGATCTCCACATTCAACCATCTTTAGCGGCGGTCTTTAATTCTTTCAACCTCAACCCTGTAATGTAATGTTGTCAAGCCAACTTTTCCGCTGTCGACCTTTTCGCCGGCCCCCTTCTAGAGTGCCTTGAAAGATGATTTTTTTTTCAGGCTATCATCTCGCAGCACATGATCGAACCATGCCAGCTTGCGTCTCTTAATTGTCGCTATGATTGCATTGTTATACGAGTGTCTGTATGTCCCGCTAGAGTGACCACTTCATTGAGATGAGACGTAATTATCTACACTGCTATACGACTACACATATACATAATTCTTTCTGCATTTAAGTGATGCTCCAAAAACATTCGATGCAATGTCCCATTTTTGTGCTCCTTTTCAGCAACAACTCAGTTACCAACCGAGTGGAAACTTTTCTCCTGGTCTCATTTGCTATAGTCTAGCATGAATAATGTTAGCGCTATTGAGGAAGGCATTCATTCATTCACTTGCATGAGGTGACATTAGCTTTATTTTGATAATGAGATATAATTAAAAATAAAATCTTGCATATTATTTGTTTTTAATATTTACTTCTCAAGAAATAATTTTCAAGGGATAGAAAAAATAATAATTTTAAGAAAGATACCGATGAATTTAGTCGAATCCATCAATTATAATTATTTATTTCCTGAGTATTAATATTTACTCATTATTTATTATAAAAATAAAACTTTCAAATTTCTAATTTGAGAATCTTTAGTCGGTCACAAGAATGCACGTGTATTTCAATGTGTACTATACGTATTAAATGAGAAACCGTGTTTAAGTCACATGCAGTTTTTAACTTAGATTGGATTCATCGGCATCCTTCCGTCTCGAGGGACGATGGTGCATCCCACGTAGAGGTGATGCAAGCCTGGGCGGGTATTATGGAGAATTAGCTGCTGCCCGTACAGCATATCCCCCCTCTCCACGTCAATGGTGTGTGTAACCAAGGGAACAACTTGGCGTCGATGCAGCTTGGCGCCATTGGCGTCGCAGGAACTGCCGGAATGTACATAACTTTTATGTATGGACTGGATTGAGCTTCAACATTAAATATTCAGTTCGAAAGGCAGAGCCCGTTTTTTTTTGAGACAACAAGGGCGACACCCGTAAGAGTAGGGGTGGATCAAGATTGCACGGGGCCCTGCAACTCCACCTAGGGCCCGGTCCAGCCAAATTTTATTATACAATATAATAATTTTGGGGCCCTTAAATCATTGGGGGACCCCTGGCTTTAGCCCGATCAGCACCCTCCTTAATCCGTCATAGCGTAAGAGTATTACTCGAAAAGGTTTTTTTTTAAAAAAAAAGAGGAGAGAAGGGCGCCCCGGAGAACAAATTTGGACAAGCTATAACAGTAGCAAAAAAACAAAACAAAAAAAAACACTTTAAGATTGAGAGTTCAGCACCGGAAACGGAATATATGAAGAGGGCGCTGAGGGCAACACTGTCAGTCAAGCTGTGGCAAAAATGTTGGGATTGTGTGGCACAATACCCAGCCGCATTTATTTTAGTGTCAGGTACCTATTCAGAATATGGATGGACTCAAGGGCACCTTTAGCCCGAGAAAAAATCTCTTCCTTCACAGATAAGACAAAAATCATAATAGAAAGAGTTTTTTAAAAAAAGTTAAAACATTCGAAATCATCTTAATGAGATGAATGAACCTTGTGTTTTGCTACCAATTTAGTAATCATCGGCTATCTTTTCGTCAGCAGCAGTAATATTAAATCACTGCGATTGACTACTGTATTTGAAATGTTACTTTTTCAACAAAAAAAACTTCTTGTTGTTTTTGATAAATTGGTTACTTCACTGAGCCCACATTCCACAAGATAACTAGATATAATGAGGGAAATGTAATGAAGAACTTTTGAATTTACCGCCCATATTTCAGGATAAGCGATAGGGATCTCCTTTTGCTAACAGAACTTTTTGGTAGCCGGTTTTAGTCAAGTGTTCTACTATAGAAGGCTTCATAGCTTCGTTAGATAAAACTTTCTGGCAAATCAGGCACATTGATAATGTATACGTTTAATGCCGACTCCCAATTCACAGCATGCTCCAAAATTTGCTGGTCTTACCGCCCAGTAGCCAGTACTGCCACTTCCGTCCATGGCTTTGGCCTTGCGATCGACCACTCGCACGAGTGCCAGTTGCCCTCTGCTATGCTCGTAGCGCCCACGTGTTTTGAAACGGCTGTTCAGTGGCACCACATGAACAGTAGCAGTGCGCGATTGCACATACCTCAATGCAAGTGAGTGAGTAAGCGGGAACCGAGCCAACGTCCAGTACGTTATTAAAAAAAATAATATATAAGCGTTAGGAGCAGAATACATAAATACATTTTTCTAAATCTTCTCTTTGCTCTTTTATGCTTTCACCGCACCTTAAAGTTATTCATCGACCCCATCACCGCCCCCCCCCCTAGATCGCTGCAGTGCCTACTAGGGGGTGTTAGCGTCCACTTTGGGAAGCATTGCTCTAAATAAACGTTAAAAATATAACTTTGTTTCAAAATCCAATCAGAAATGGATACTTTTCTTTTAAAAATCGTTTAAATCTTTATCAACCCAAACCAGACGCATTGAAAAAGAGACGGGGAAGGAAGGGGGGGGGGCTAATTTAAACAAGTTTATTGTATAAACACGTACTTAGCGCAGTGTAAAGCTGTAGCGCCTGCGGCGAGAGAAGTGAACATGATTCCATGCAGTCCTGGAGTACAAGTTAACTTTGTTTAGCCTGCAATCACTCAGCCCAACACTTGTCTATCCTATTGTTACCCCCGGGGTTAGATTGGATTATCCACAACCTCCCCATCCCCGCCACCCTCACCTCCACACACACACACCCGAACTGAAACCTCGTTTTTTTTTCAAACTCTAAGACAGCACTCGAGAGAACGCTCGTGTCCACTCAAGGGTCGTCGAGTACGCCCCCTTACATCCCGCGATGACTTTCGCCGACCCTCGGGCCTGGGATTAACGCGGGGCTCATTAACCAGTTGAGGGCCCATTGATTGGGTCGGGTTAGGTCTGTCGTTGTGATGTGCTCAACAAGCTGCGATGGCAAGTCCTCGTGTTTTAGAGGCCTAACGTCGAAACATGCATTCAACGCTTGGCTTGTTTTGAGTTGTTCAGTATTGTACACCCTCGGGTGATGCTCATTTTCGGACTTTAAAATGAATAAAGAATCATTTATGTTATTATACTTTATTTTATACCTTTAGTTTTTTTTCTATTTTATTTTTTTTATTTATTTACATCATATTATGTTTATTATATTATATTGGAAATATGATCTATTAAAATATAATTTAATTTTAATACTTGTGATTAGTCATTTGTACTGATGAAGGCATTTAAGCCGAAACGTATATACTTGTGTATTAGTCCATTCAAAAAGCTTTAATTTGTTGTTTTAAAACACAATTCATTTGTGTATCTTGTACTATATTTATTTCTTTTTTTATATGTATACTAGTGTAACCCGTCAAAAACGACGGAAGTTTTCAAAAGTATTAAATTTCAGCTGAAATCTATTAATTTTGAAAACAATACACATCAGAATAATAAATAATGTAATACAGAACTTTTATTTATTTTTATTTGATTCATTTATTATCATATTGAGCAATTTTATGCGGAACGTTCGAAAAGTGTTATTTTTGGTGTAGTAATTTTATTATGTTGATCGCAGCGCCGCCTAACAGCATTACAAATTTCGCTGCGCCACCTATAGTCACATCCATACATACAGACAACGGGGATTATGTATATTGATATATTTGTGGTTTATACGTTTGTTTCTTTATATATTTATTTGTTTTTTATATGTATTTATATGTTTGCTCATATATTTGTTTGATGTGAAATCCAAGCATATCTCAATCCCAGTTAAAATGTGTAATTAACTTTCGTATGCTTTCTAATTGATACTTCCAACGCCAGTTAACAGCACATTTCAATATGTACGTGTCGGTGTGATGAAGCAAATAGATATCTCAGGTTTAAGTTTAAAATTAATTAACTAGTTATAAATGATAAAAATTAGTAGCAAATAATTATATCATTCATAGTTTGAGAAATGTCAAAAAGTGTCTTTGTTGTCCTGGTTTATTCAGGCACCCCATTCCACGCCAGCGCTGCGGGCGTTATTTTTCTCTCACATGAGCATTTTTAATTTAAAAAGTCAATTTTAACCCTGATTATTATTACTTTATAGAAATTAAACAAACACATGAAAACGTAACACAAAAGTCAAAGAAGTAAGTCAAAAGAAAAAAACAAACAAACAAATTTGTTTAATTATCAAACTTTTTATTTAAAAAAATTAATTTGAACTTATTATTGTAGTTGTAGTACAATTCACGCCAAGTTCTGTAACGGAACGGTTTGAAAACGGGGCACTCAGTTCGAAGGTTGTTTGTGCGTGGACAGTTCTGCACAAATACACGCGAATTATACGATATCCTGGTACAGGTGGCCCAGTGAACTTTGAACTAAAAGCTATAAAAATAAAGAAGTGATCTTACACCTTTATCAAATTGGTATTTTCTTTCGTTATTTTTTCCATCTACCCCATTTTTAATAGGATGTTTAAATACGCGGACTTGGATTCTAGTAATTGCCCAATTCATGAATGGCGTCGTTTCATAATCTGCTAGTAATAAAAAAGGAACTGTTTTGTTTTGGGAATGCAGCAAAGAATATTTTTTAAAAAGCTGCGCATTACAGAGTGATCTTGTGCGGTGATTCCCAAACTGATCTTTGTAGACCGGCACCTTACGACGTCCCTCAGTGAGCAGCCCTGAATGGCATCATCTTCATATACAAAACTTCAACTTTTTTTTTACACGAGCCATAATAATAAGAGTATTACCGTGGTGCCTTAACTAAAAAAAGAAGAGGCACAAAAACAAAAAAAAGTTATAGAAAGGATGACTCAACAAATGATGATAGTGTGGATGATGTTACTTAAGTTATATGAAGGCTGATATCACAAGCGGGATAGAAAGGATAATAATGCAATTTTGTATTTAAAAGAATATATTGCTATTAGGCTTAGGGATAGAAAGGATGATATTGCAATTATGGATAAAAGAATTATATTGCAATTAAGGATAGAAAGTATGATGTTATTTAAGTTATATAAGCGATGACATTACAAGTGCGGGATAGAAATGCATATAATGAAATTTTTAGGACAGAAAGGATGACATTGTAATTAGGGATAAAAAGGATGGTGTTACTTAAGTTATATAAGGGGTGATATTACAAGTAGGATAGAAAACAAAATGTGATATTAAAATTTTGGACAAGAAAGAAGGATATTACAATTTGGGTTTCAATGGAGGTTATTGCCATTTGTGTGGAAATTATGCTAATAAAAATGTTGATTAAAAGGATTATGTTACTAAATGGTACATTATGTGATAGAAATGATGTCATGTGATAGGTAATACAATGGATGTCATATGATAGGTAATACAATGGATATCATATAAAATATGATATAAGGGATAACACACAAATCTTACATTAGGTGAGTAATATGAAGTCAGGGGACATTTTTTTAAACAATGTTAAGCAGAATACTTGTGATTGTCCAATGTTAATATCACTTAGCTCAGTGCTTGCTTTCTCATAAAATATTTCATGTAAGTTTACATGCACATGCACAAAATGACCTCACTGATACAAGATGTCAATGACCGACTGTGTTGCCTTACACATTTTTTATGTGAACCATACGTTACCAGAGAAATATTTGTTCAAGTCCTAATATGTCAAGAACGTATTTTTATTGGGACAAAGGGCTATAGTTAAAATCGTTAATTTATAACGTATGATTCAGTGACACAAGGCAGATAATGACACAAAATACGCGGTTCGCACCAACATCACTTAAACAAAAATGTGTCATCGCATACTGAATACTACTACATTGTATTATTTATACTATTTTCTTTTCTTGCACATACATACACACACGCATACGCTACCGCACACACACACAAAACCACAACAACAAAATATTTAGATGTTTACAGAGGCGATACTAGGATGGGTGTAGCACAAAATGAATGTCATACAGTATCAGGACAGAGAAGCGAGAGTGTTTTTTTTATTGCACTAGACGTGCAGAATTCATTTAATTTTTAAAGTTTGAATAAATATTTGAACAATTTTTAAGTAAATAATAACAACAATAATAAATAGTAATAATACTAAATATTAAAAAAAATTATAATAGTAAAAATAATAATAACAATAAATTAATAAGTTTTACTTTTTAAAAAAAAGATAAAATTCGTTAACTGTGCGCCCCCCCACCCATTAGTGGCACCTGAATCAACCACCTTGCTCGCTCCACCCACAAAATGCCTCTGGTTATCAACTGACCTAACATTATCAACATACTATCTGGAGCCAGACTATGGGCTTGCTTCAGGTCAAAGGCGATATACTAAAAAGTTTTACAAATGTTTCTTTCCGTATCCAAAAGATAGGCAAGTTTTTAAAGACTTAAAGTGCCCTCCCATATTAAAAAAGATAACAAAAAATATTTTTTTGGGTCTTATCTCTAAACAAAGAATAAAATAACAAAAACAAGGCAAACAAAAATCTTCAGCGGATGGATTTTGTTCTGCGACTCAGAACTTGATGAAGACAGCAAGAACATCTGCGTCACCTTGTGCTGAAAAAGAAGAAGAGAGGTAAGTACACCGATCAAGAGGATTAAAAAAAATAATTATAAAAAATAATAATTAAACTTTAAGAAATTGTAATGATGGATAATTATCTACCTCGATGTCTACAGTACTTACCCCCCGTGTTGAACGATGTGAGTGTAGTCCCCTTGCTGTAAAGGAAGCGGGGAATGGGCGGACCAGTGGGCTTCGCGTGCCAAGGACATGAGTTAGACACGACATCTACCACAAAAAGCCAGGCGGGTTGCGTGCAGTTTGTGAAGGCGGAAGCTTTGCTCACGACAAAACGTCCTTTGTCAAAGAAGCTGAAATCCATCAAATTGGGATCAGTCAAGATAAACCGTTATGTCCCCATTTAAACAACTCAAAGATAACTTAATACAACCCTCAGATAGACATAAGGATAAAACCACCTTTCTTATTCCGTATGCAAGAACAAACACATACAAGTTTTCCTTCTTCCCGTCCGGAATTCGGGCGTGGAATGGGTAGCCTGAAGAATCCAGGAAAACCAACACTTTATCAACATTTAAATCTCTAATAAAAATGCAGGACTAAACACAAACCATAGATAAGCGTAGGACGCAATAATCTTCTGTATAGAAGGAGCGTCTGTAAACAGATAAGATAAGATAAGATAACAGCTTTAACGAGGTCTCACTTTTATTGTTACATTCTGTGAATGTTCGAGACAGTATTTCATTTCTTTCTGTTTTCTTGTGTTGAAATAATATTAATAACAACAACAGCAATAACAACACAACAATAATATAATAATAATAATAATAATAATAATAATAATAATAATAATAATAATTCAATTTTTTTAACGTCCTGCACCTCAGTTAGAAATTCAGCTCGATGAGTAATTCATCTAATGAAGATCTCAAGCATTAACGCTTCCACTCTCCCCTTATGCCAACAGGTTGAGATTGACGTGACTGCACCCTACTGCAGTGATGAGTGCCAACAACAAGATAGTTACCTTGTCAACGAGAACGTTGCGGGAGGGTTGGCTAGGTCGGAGAAAGGGGACTGAATCAGTCGGCTGTGGCTAAACCAGTTGGTGGAGTTGCTCCCCGTTCCGTTGAAGAGCATCGACAACACCGTGACGCCGCGTTCGTAGAGTTCGACCTTGACCTTTGCAGGAGAAGAAATTTTGAAATAAATAAAGTTAAAAAAATGATAATTTAAAAACCACGTTTTTGTAAGTTTACCAAAAAGACGAAAATAAATTAAAACTAATAAGTTTAAGTACTTTCATATAATATGACTAAAAACGTTGGGCGAGCGCTTTTGAGGTTTTACATATGCAGTTCACTCATTCTCTCACTTATAGATATATTTTTTTGCATTCTTAATTATAAATCTTTAATTTTTATACCAAACACCCGCCCCACGTTTTTAGTCATATTGCATGAAAGTACTTAAACTTATTAGTTTTAAATCCTTTTCTTCTTTTTAGTACACTTAAAAAAACATGGTTTTAAAATATTTTTGTTTACCTCTATTTATTTTATTCTTTTTAGTCCACTTACAAAAACGTGGTTTTTAAAAATATTTTTTTACCTCTCTTTTTTTATACCATACACCTCATAAGCGCCCGCCCAACGTTTTAAAAACACGGTGATTTGGTCACGGGGTGAACTCATGGATGTCAACAAAAGCAGACGGAACAGATGCTTAAATAGAGATTAACTAAAAAGTTCAATAATTTAATAACGGTACATTTGATCGATCTGAAATTTTGATACAATGCATTGTCATCCAAGATCTATCTGTGGTAAAATTTTGAGATCTCTAGGACCATAAAAAAAGGTTTAATTTTACGTTGGCAGATTTGAACAATTGTGGACAGACAAACAAATCCACAGGAACGCAAGCGAGTTAATAAATAAAGGTAAAATAAGTAAAAAAAATAAAAAAATCTTTATTTAAAAGGACACGCTTTTATTTACAAACATTTACAGACTGAAACGCGCTGATCTCCCCTGCCCTTGATGTAAACACGGGAATTTAAACACGACACTATAGCAACAACATTTAACATGTTAAATAGAGATGAATAAAGATAATCTAAAAATTCATTATTTTAATTACGGTAAATTGGACGCGGTGGTCGAGTGGCAGCGCACTGGACTGTCGTACCGATGGTCACGGGATCGAATCCGTGTGAAGGCAAGGGTTTGTTCCCGGGGCCTAGGGCGTCCCTGAGTCACCCCGCTCCGAATGGGTACCTAAGGCGGCTGGGTAATGCGTGGAACCACAAAGCCGTGGCCTGTGAATGCTGCATCACTTGCCAACAGATCATCTGTCATGGTCTGTGGACGCAACTATCTTCTGCATAGAAGGAGCGTCTGTATTGATAAGATAAGATAAATTCGATTTATCTGAAATTTTGATACATTATTTTTATCATCGGCAAGAGTCTGCCTGCAAAACTTCAGCTCGCTAGCTTACGAAGAACAGGGTTAAAAATCGATCCAAATTTTCTCTACACCGCCCACCTCAAGCAAGCAAGCAGACACCACGAGTTAATATAAAGGATTTTAATTTAAAAAACGGAAAAAAAACAGTTTTTTTTACTATAAATCCTTTATGTTCGAGACGTAACTAAAAGAATGTTCATTATGATACGCAGCGCAAGACCATCCAAAAATACAAAATTGCAGTTGGGTCGTAAAACATGTTTAATATAATGCGCACCGATCAGGAATATGTTTATAAAAAGTGTTGTCAATAAAATACGCACCTTATTCAATTGAGGGTAAATATAATATACTAGGGGCAAGTACCCGGCTTCTCCAGGGTTTAACAACAGCAGCAACAAAAACAAAAACAACAACAAAACAACAAAAACAAAACAACAACAAAAACAACAAAAACAACAACAAAACAACAAAAACAAAACAACAAAAAAAACAACAACAACAAAACAACAACTAGAATAACAACAACAACAGCAACATCAACAAAGCAACAACAACATGAACGACATTGTCGTCGATGGGCAAGGGATGTGGACAACAACAACAACAGCAAAAACAACACAAAAACAGCAACAGCAACAACAACAGCAACAACAACAAAAACAACAACAACAACAAAAACAAAACAACAACAAAAACAACAACTACAACAACAACAGCAACAACAACAAAGCAACAACAACAAAGCAAGAACAACAAAACAATTATTTTATGGCGATAGTTGCCTTCTTGTTAATCTCGACACCAAAAAAGTTTATTATTTTGCGTCATTATTTTACGTCTTAATTTTCAATAATTTTTATTTTATATAGCTCATATAAGGAAAAACTACATTTTGGGCCCCCGGCCCCCAGTATCTTATACATATGAAACGAAACCTGTTTAATAACATTTCCGGTATAATTTTGTGTACGTGTACCAAATTTCACGTTATTTGGTTGTCTGGATCTTGAGTTATTAGGGAACAGACAGACAGACAGACAGACAACACATGCGTCTTATATGTATAGATATATATAATACTAGGGGCAAGGACCCGGCTTCGCCCAGGTTTAACAACAACAGCAACAACAACAAAAACAACAACAGCAACAAAACAACAAAAACAAACAACAAAAACAAAACAACAACAACTACAACAACAACAAAGCAACAACAACAAAACAACAACTACAAAACAACAACAGCAACAACAACAGCAACAGCAACAACAACAGCAACAGCAACAACGACAAAACCAACAACAGAAACAGCAACAGCAACAAAACAACAAAAACAAAACAACAACAAAAACAACAAAATCAACAACAAAATCAACAACAAAATCAACAACAAAACAACTACAACAACAGCAGCAACAACAACAAAGCAACAACAACAAAACAACAACTACAACAGCAACAACAACAAAGCAATAACAACATGAAGGACATTGTCGTCGTAGGGCAAGGGATGTGGACAACAACAACAACAGCAAAAAAAAACACAAAAGCAACAACAGCAGCAACAACAACAACAGCAACAACAACAGCAACAACAACAAAAACAACAACAGCAACAACAACAAAAACAAAACAACAACAAAACATCAACAAAACATCAACAACAAAACAACAACAAAACAACAACTACAACAGCAACAACAACAAAGCAACAACAACAAAACAACAACTACAACAACAAAAGCAACAACAAAAGCAACAACAAGAAATCAACAACAATAGCAAAACAATTATTTTATGGCGATAGTCGCCTTCTTGTTAATCTTGACACCAAAATGTTTATTATTTTGCGTCATTATTTTACGTCTTAATTTTCAATAATTTTTATTTTATATAGCTCATATAAGGAAAAATTACATTTTGGGCCCCCGGCCCCCAGTATCTTATATATATGGAACGAAACCTGTTTAATAACCTTTCCGGTATAATTTTGTGTACGTGTACCAAATTTCACGTTATTTGGTTGTCTGGATCTTGAGTTATTAGGGAACAGACAGACAACCAGACAGACAACAAATGCGTCTTATATATATACTAGGGGCAAGTACCCGGCTCCCGCCCGGGTTTAACAACAACAGCAACAAAACAAAAACAACAAAAACAACAACAAAACAACAAAAACAAAACAACAACAAAAACAACAAAAACAACAAAAACAAAACAACAACAAAAACAACAAAAACAACAACAAAACAACAAAAACAAAACAACAACAAAAACAACAACAAAACAAAAACAAAACAACAACAAAACAACAACTACAACAACAACAACAAAACAACAACTACAACAACAACAGCAACAACAACAAAGCAACAACAACAAAACAACAAATACAACAGCAACAACAACAAAGCAACAACAACATGAAGGACATTGTCGTCGCAGGGCAAGGGATGTGGACAACAACAACAACAGCAAAAACAACACAAAAGCAACAACAGCAACAACAACAGCAACAACAACAAAAACAACAACAGCAACAACAACAAAAACAAAACAACAACAAAAACATCAACAACAAAACAACAACAAAACAACAACAAAACAACAACTACAACAACAACAGCAACAACAACAAAACAACAACTACAACAACAAAAGCAACAACAAAAGCACACAACAACAAAAAATTATTTTATGGCGATAATCGCCTTCTTGTTAATCTCGACACCAAAATGTTTATTATTTTGCGTCATTATTTTACGTCTTAATTTTCAATAATTTTTATTTTATATAGCTCATATAGGGAAAAACTACATTTTGGGCCCCCGGGCCCCCAGTATCTTATATATATGGAACGAAACCTGTTTAATAACCTTTCCGGTATAATTTTGTGTACGTGTACCAAATTTCACGTTATTTGGTTGTCTGGATCTTGAGTTATTAGGGAACAGACAGACGACGGACAGACAACAAATGCGTCTTATATATATAGAGATACTAGGGGCAAGTACCCGGCTTCTCCCGGGTTTAACAACAGCAGCAACAACAACAAAAACAACAACAGTACCAAAACAACAAAAACAAACAACAAAAACAAAACAACAACTACAACAACAACAGCAACAACAACAAAGCAACAACAACAAAACAACAACAACAACAGCAACAACAACAGCAACAACAACAAAACCAACAACAGAAACAGCAACAGCAACAAAACAACAAAAACAAAAAAACAAAACAAAAAAAAACAAAATCAACAACAAAACAACAATAAAACAACTACAACAACAACAGCAACAACAACAAAGCAACAACAACAGCAACAACAACAACAACAACAGCAACAACAACAAAAACAACAACAGCAACAACTACAAAAACAAAACATCAACAAAAAAATCAACAACAAAACAACGACAAAACAACAACAAAACAACAACTACAACAACAGCAACAACAGCAAAAACAACACAAAAGCAACAACAGCAACAACAACAGCAACAACAACAAAAACAACAACAGCAACAACAACAAAAACAAAACAACAACAAAAACATCAACAACAAAACAACAACAAAACAACAACTACAACAACAACAGCAACAACAACAAAGCAACAACAACAAAACAACAACTACAACAACAAAAGCAACAACAACAAAGCAACAACAACAAAAAAATTATTTTATGGCGATAATCGCCTTATTGTTAATCTCGACACCAAAATGTTTATTAATTTGCGTCATTATTTTACGTCTTAATTTTCAATAATTTTTATTTTATATAGCTCATATAGGGAAAAACTACATTTTGGGCCCCCGGGCCCCAGTATCTTATATATATGGAACGAAACCTGTTTAATAACCTTTCCGGTATAATTTTGTGTACGTGTACCAAATTTCACGTTATTTGGTTGTCTGGATCTTGAGTTATTAGGGAACAGACAGACAACCAGACAGACAACAAATGCGTCTTATATATATAGAGATATATAGAGAGATATATATCGAAAGGGGGTGGCCTCTACGGGGCTCGGCGGATGAGTAAGGTCGTGGGGCACGGACCTGACCGCGACTCGGCGGCCTGAAACCAACAACTCCCGGCAGGCAATGCCAAAGTCCGATATGTTAGGTGTTAGGTGCTAGTCACATATGATTACAGTCGCTGTACGGATCTTAGACAAAGCATCTTAAATGCATTGTCGATGATGAAAACCAAAGTACCCGTTGAGGGTCGGGTAAATCCGAAGCGACCGTTTCGTCCCCCTCAATTTTACTAGCAACGCTATTGAGCGGTGCCGGTTTAGGGCCAGGAGCGCCAGCACGGATTAGCAAAAGGTACCGCGAAGAACGCAGCGGACGCCAGCTCTGAGGAAACCTTCCAGTGGGGGTTGCACCCTAGGTAGGTCATTGATGATCCCCCGCATTGCGGCGATCCTAACCATTGAGACTCGTATGCTTTGCCGGGGTGGCGCCGAAGTGGTAGCGGGTCGTAGTAAGGAAATTCCACCCTCCTTGTGAGGTCAACTTAGTGGGAGGCATCCTCGACTTTCTGTCTTAGATGCCCAGGTGGCCGCTTCAGAAGCGACCGCTCCGGGGGGGGTTTTCCCAGCTGTCACGTCCTTTTCTGGGGGAGGGGGCCAGATAGCTGGGAGGGTCTTCCAGGAAGACCCATGAAGAGCACTAGGCTCGGGGCTTCTGATTTTCTTCCACATGTAGGATCAATATATATAAGAGATATGATGATTCTTTTAGTTATGTCTTGTAAATAAGGATTTATAGTAAAAAACTTGTTTTTTTGCGGGTTTTTAAAATATATTTTTAGTCACACCGTATTAATGTTATTTCTTCAATAGTTTGCTCTTTTTGAAGTCTGATTCCAAAATATTTTACTGGCGAAAACTTTTATTGTGTTGAGCACTTGATTAAACATATTTTATTTTTTATTTATTTATTTATTTATTTTTTTTTGGGGGGGGGGAGAATTTAGTTTCTGTTCGTTATTAAATCCTTAAGATTCATGCGTTATGTTTAAGCAACATTACAAACGACAGTAAAATGTAAAACAGTGAGACTTCAGATTGAAATTTCGACATTTAATTAAAAAACTCCCCCCCTCCCCATTAGTTTGTATACGGTTAAGTCATTCTCACGTTAGCCTTTTCATCTACGTTTTGGTGTAAGATCAGTGTTAATGTTCATATGTTGTACACTTTTCCGATTTCGCTCACTTACAGTTACCGCAAACGTGTACAATACTTTCGGTCATTTGAATATATAATTTAAGTCGCTAAATATCTCTCTATATATTTCACCTAAACGTGTATTTGCAAGTAAGCATGACGAATGACCCTCGCTGGGGTCGACCGATCACTCTTGGCAAGCGTAGTGGGATGGAAAGGAAACAAAAAGGGTGGAGGGGTGGGCAAAATTTTACTTGCGTTCACTTGCGTTGTGCTTTCACAGCATAACACGTGATTCGTAGTGTAGTGGTTATCAAGTCCGCCTTGCACGCGGATAGTCCTGGGTTCAAGCCACAGCGGGAACATTTTTATTTAATTTTTTTTAAAATTATGCCCTTTCGTTCCCCCCATTTTTTGCAAACATTAACTAACCCTCGCTAGGGTCGGCCAATCACAGTTTGTGGTTGACAAGGGATGGCTGTAAGGGTGGGGGGGGCAGGTATCAACAACCGCTGTGCACACGTCTCCATGGTTACTCGCTGTTTTTAAAATCCATTATATTAACTTCGAAATTTCGTCTCCCTGTCGTTCGTCGTCGGGCGGGCGGAAAAACAAAAGTAAAAAATGGCCTTCTTCCCGTGATGCTATCAAGCTGAAATTTTGCACATAGACTCGTGTCAACCAACAATGCATTGTGTCCAAATTTCAGATCGATCGAAAGTACCATAATTAAATTAATACATTTTTAGTTTATGTCTATGTAACTCTATGTATCCGTCTGGTATTGTTGACATCCACGTGCCACTGGAGTTCACTCCAGCCATCGATGACCACATCCATTGTTTTACAGCAAGGGGAGTTCAGTCACGCTCAGTCTGTAAATGTTTGTCGCGCGATGCATATTATATTGAACACTAGCAGACCCGTCGTGCGTTGCAACGATCTCAATAAAAATGATTAAATTCAAATAAACCAATGAGTCGTATGTATTAAAAACAATTATGCCAGAAACTTTCGCGGAAATTTACAAATAAACAAAATCCAAAGTTTCATAGAAAAAGGATAAATAAATTAATAATTAAAAAGCTTACAAATGAACAAACGATATTAAGGGGCCCGGACAAAAATGAGTGAGAATTTAATTTTTTATTGCCATTGTGCTCAAGCAAAATTTATCAATATCGTGTACAATTGAAAGAGGAATTAAATGATTACTGTGCAGTAAAAATTACATTTGCCCCAGCTCCGTGGAAATTGATATTAGGAGTTAAGTGCAATATATGAATATAATATAGGTTCTTAAGTTGTTATATTCCAAGTTTAGTCAAAATCCAATTATTTTATCATTATTTAACGCTTAAACTAATTATAATATAGCTAATATAGTGGGGGGACGTCATAAAGGGGGCCGGGCCTATTCGGTGCGAGATTTCAATTTCAAAAACCTTTTCATTTTAATTCAGTTTCATCACGGATATATTTATCAAGATCATTACAAAGTGAATGGCAAAAATATCTTAAATATATATGAAAAAGAACATTTTTGGCCCCCGGCCCCGAAGAAATTGATAACAGAAGTTCAGAAACCTTAAGTATTTTAATATGGGCTACCAAGTTTGTGTATTCAAATTTTAGTTAAAAATTGAATGGACGATCAAATATTAAACATTTAAAGAAAAAAGACATTTTGGGCACCCCTGCCCCGAGGGAATGAAAATTAGGAGTTCTGTGCCCTATAGTAATAAAATATAAACCCTTGAGGTTTAAGATACTAAGATGGGTCAAGATCCATTAATTTTCTCAGTATTTTACGTTAATGCTAATTTTTATACAGTTAATATAAGGGGGGAAAATGACATTTAGGGGCCTCTGGGCCCATTCGGTGAAAGACGTCAATTTCAAAAACTTGTTCATTTTAATTCAGTTTCCTCATAGCATTCCTCAAGATCATGAAAAATTGAATGGGGAAAAATATCTTAAATATAAACGAAGAAAAGACTTTTGGGCCCCCGGCGCCAAAGGATTGGACATTTGAAGTTCCGTGCCCTATAGTATTTTAATATGGGCAACCAAGTTTTTGTATTCAAATTTTGGTTACGATCCATTCATTTACTCAGTAGCTAACACATAAACTAATTTTATATAGCTCATATAATAAAAAAGCGACATTATGGGCCCCAAGGTCCAAATATTTCAAGAAATAAAATGCGAAACACATGTTCATTTGAATAAATTTCAAAATACATACATTTATTTATATTTCTCAATATTGTTAAAAATTTAATGGATGATAAAATATTAAACTATTACTGAAAAAGACATTTTGGGCCCCCTGCCCCGAGGGAATGAAAATTAGGAGTTCTGTGCCCAATCGTATTAAAATATAGATCCTTGAGTTTTATATACTAAAATGGGTCAAGATACATTAATTTTCTCAGTATTTTACGCTAATACTAATTTTTAAACAGCTAATATAAGAAAAAAACGACATTTATAGGCCCCTGGGCCCATTCGTTGAAAGATGTTAATTTCAAAGAAATGTTCATTTTAATTCAGTTTCCTCAAAAATATATTCCTCAACATCGTGAAAAATTGAATGTGGAAAAATATCTTAAACACATACGGAGAAAATACATTTGGGGCCCCCGGCCCCGAAGGAATGGACATTTGAAGTTCTGTGGCCTATAGTATTTGAATATGGACAACTAAGTTTTTGAATTCACATTTTGGTTACGATCTATTAATTTACTCAGTAGCTAACGCGTTAACTAATTTTTATATAGCTTATATAAGCAAAAAAGACATTAAGGGCCCCAGGGCCCATTCAGTGCAAGATATAAAGTTCAAAACACCTGTTCATTTCAATTTGTATAATAATGGATACGTGTGTCATTATTTGTCAAAATTGTTAATAACTGAATGGTGACTAAAATCTTAAACGTTTAAGAAATGGGAATTTTTGGGCCCCCCAGCCTCAAAGGAATGACTATTAGGAGTTCAGTGCCCTATAGTATTTTCATATTAGCTATCAAGTTGTTATATACAAAGTTTGGTTAAGATCAAAGAATTTACACAGTAGCTAGCGCTTAAACTAATTTTTATATAGCTCATATAAGCAAGAAATGCCATTATGGGCCCCCGGCGCCCCATGAGTGTTGAATTTAGAAAAAAAATTGCCAGTACCATCCCAGGTGGGCGGCTGGATAGCGAAGTCAATAGGATCGATTCCACGCTATAGCCATTATAAAAATCTTGATGAATGACTAACGCAGGGGTTCCTAGCCAGTGGTGCATGCACCCCCAAGGGGTGCATGAGCAGGTTCCAAGGGGTGCATGAACGATTCAGAGAAAAAAAAGAAAAAGAGGATGGGAAAAAAAAGAAAGAAAAACTGATAATCTGAAAATGTAAACCATAAGAAGGCATGCCGCGTCAAAGGGCGCCCATGTACAACTTTTTTTTTACGTTCTGCGCACGTTGAAAATTGACGGAAAAACTTTTTCGCAAAATGAACGATTCGCTCTAAGTGTTCCTCGGAATTTCGTGTTTAACGTCACAGTTTTCTAAAAATAATTTAATTTTGTCATCAAATACGTCAGATATATGGCTTACAGTGACCCTCTCACTATTTTGAGCGGATGTAATCGTTGGGATTTTTTTCTTTCACTTTTATTGTTCGGTACGCTGCATGGGTTTTAAAAAAGTTAATATATAATTGTAAGCCAATATTCGTCCTTGAAACCTAAAATCGGGAGTTGAGCATCCAATTACGGTCATTAAAAACATCAACTTCGTCAGTTAAAAATTTGCCTGTGACTGGTACGACTTTCCCATTGTCATCACCCCCTCAAATCGTTAATAATTTTTTTTTAAAAGACAACAAAAGACTCAGTGCTTCCTCTGTGGAAAAATCCTGTGCAATGACAACATGAAGCCTGTTAGACTCCGAGAGCACTTGGAGAAAGTCCATCCATCCAATTCCAAGGAAAGTGTTGAAGTCTTCAAGCAGAAGATAGCTCGCTTCTTGACCTCAGGTACCTTGACCAAGCTTGGATTTTCTTTGTCACATAAACCTGCACTGGTGGCATCATTCAAGGTTGCATATCTTATTGCTAAGAAAAAGAAGCCCCACACCATTGGAGAAACTTTGGTGAAGCCTTGTGCTCTGAAGATGGTGGAACTTATGTGTGGTCACCAGCAGAGGAAGCAAGTTGAGAAAGTTCCTTTGTCCAATGACACTATTCATTCCAGGATTAGTGTCATGGCTGCAGACTTGCTGGATCAAGTTTTGTGCGAGATGACCATTTAGCATGCAGCTGGATGAATCCACTGATGTAGCACAATGCAGTCAGATTCTTGTATTTGTGAGATATGTTCACAGTGGATTGCTGAAGGCGGAATTTCTCTTTTGTAAGCCACTCCTAGCTAATACCAAAGCTGCTGATGTGCAGCAGCTAGTAAGGCATTCTTCACTGAAAACCAGTTTGACTGAACTTCAAGAATTTCTTCAATTTGCACAGGTGTTGCTTCCTCCATGCTCGGTAATAAGTCAGGATTTTCAGCACTGGTAAAGAAAGAAATTCCAGATATTGTTACTACACACTGTATCCTTCATCGTCAGGCCCTTGCATGCAAAACTCTACCTCCAACCTTGAAGTCAGTTCTCTCTACTGCAGTCCAAGTTGTAAATTTTATCCGCTCACATGCCTTGAACCACTGCCTCTTCAAGTTGTTCTTTTGGGAGGTGGTCTCTGAGCATGAAGTTCTGCTCTACCACACTCAGGTGCGCTGGTTGCCCAGGTTATGGATGCTTACTCGGTTAGTAGAACTGAGAGTGGAGCTTGCCATTTTCTTGCGAGAAAAAGTGAGTGACCTTGCTGACGAGTTTGACTGTCCAAATTTCATTCATTACTTGGCATACCTGGCTGACATCTTCACCATCTTGAATGAATTGAACACATCTCTCCAAGGACCTGCTGTGACTGTAATGGATGCTACTGAGAGATTGCAAGCCTTCCTTAACAAAGTGCCACGATTCCAACGACGACTAGAAAAGTCCAACTTGGCCAACCTTCCACTCGTGGATGAAGTTGTAATATCTGGTGCAGAAGGAAGCACTGATGGATTACTGCCTTACAAAATCAAAGGGGAAATTTCAGAGCAACTTTCAACATTGCAAAGGTCCTTTGATGGGAATTTCTGTCAAGAAATTGCTAGGAAAGACCTTTGTATTCGCAATCCTTTTCTCTGTGACTTGGACAACATTGACAGTAACTTTGCTAAATATGACCTGATTGATTTGAGAACCAGAGAAGTACTGAGGAGTACCTTCAGTTGCAATAACTTGATTGAATTTTGGTGCGCCCAGCTAGATTCCTAACCACAACTAGACAAGAGGGCAGTAATGACTCTCCTTCCATTTGCCACAACCTATCTCTGTGAAGCAGGATTCTACACACCTTGGACGATTAAAACCAAGGAAAGGAATAAGTTGAATGCAGAGGATGACATGAGAGTTTCTCGTCCAAAACAGTCCCCAGATTTAAATCGCTGATTGATCATAAGAAGCAGCAGATCTCTCACTAAATTCCCTGTTGCCTATTGTCAAAACTGTTTTGTTCCTAATATAAACATAGTTTATTATGCATTTCTGCAAGTTTCACGAGAGGGTGCATGAACTTTTTTGGGCATCTGAAGTGGGTGCATGGACCCCAAAAGGTTAGGAACCACTGGACTAACGCTAAGAAAGTCCTCCGCTGACATGGAGAGGGATGGGCGCCGCCAGGTCTATCAAGCCCGAGAATGCTCTAGTGGAAACATTAGAACCCCCTACGACTACGGGGTTATAACGACCACGAGGTTATGGGACTAAAAAAAAATCCCAGGTGGGTACGCAACAGTTTACAAAAATTTCATGACGAAAGGATGATTGGTTTAGTCAGCTATAAAGGACATGCACACACACAGACATACTTTAATTTTTATATATATAGATAATCAATACTTTTAGTTTTAAGGGATTTATAGTCAAAAACTTGGTTTTTACGGGTTGTTTAATTTCATTACTGCTTGCTGCTGTTTGGTCCGTTCTCTCACACCCCCCCCGTTCCTTGCACTATGTATGATGACCATGTCTTCGGCGTATGCTACGCAGCGGGTCGTATCAAGTTATTATTATTTGATTTTTTTAAAAAATAATTTTATCGGGTATAGTAATTTTTGCATCCACAACAGAAGACGCTGAAAAAAACAAAGAATCAGCCACAAGGACAAGCACATCAGTGTCACGTTTCCATATTACACAAGTCTTTCTTAGTTATCTGTCTTATTGCGTTAGTATCAGACGAATTTTTATCCAAAAACGATTTTCAAGTTTTGGCAGTAGGAGCTATCAAATGTTTATTTCTTTTAATTATTTACCTTTTTATTTCCTTTTTAAAATCCTTTATATTAACTCGTGGTGTCTGAACCCTTGTCGAAAAAACTTTGGATCGATGTTTAACCCACTTCCTCGTAAGCTAGCAAGCTGAAATTTTACATGCTGACTCGTGCAGATGATAAAAATGATGTATCAAAATTTCAGATAAATCGAATTTACCGTAATTAAATTAATGAAATTTTAGATTATCTTTAGTTATCTCTATGTAACATGTTAAATCGTTTTGCTATAGTGTCGTGGTGCCTATTATATTGAACAACCTTTCCCGTCGCGCAATAAGGTGCGTATTTTATTGACAACACTTTTTATAAACATATTCTTGATCAGTGCGCATTATATTAAACATGTTTTACGACACATAACTACAACTTTGTATTTTTGGGTGGTCTTGCGCTGCGTATTATAATGAACATTCCTTTAGTTACGTCTCGTACATAAAGGCTTTATAGTCAAAAATTTGTTTTTTTTACATTTTTTTAAAATTTCCTTTCCTTAACACACAAATCTCAAGTTTTTTAACCCTGTCTTTTTAAGAATCTAATTAGCCACCTTTTACAAAGTGCTGCCAGGGGCATTTTGCGCCTCGCCCCCCCCCCTCACTCACTACGCCACTGACTGCACACAGGTGGTGTATTTTCACGTTTTCTTTTTTTTTCGTTTGAATTGTAGCAGGAATAAATTGGAATCATGGTGTGCACATTGGGCTAGGATTAAGTGAAGGATCACGAAAGAGGAAATTGGGAGGAAAGATAAATGAGTTATAAGAGGAGGAAAGTGGAAGAAATATGAGTGACAGATAGGGAAGATGGAATATTGGAAAGAAAGAGGAGGAATGGGCGGAAGAGGAGGTGCTGCTGGTGAAGTATGTTTAATAACTTTAGTTGACTGAAGCTAGGAACTTGAAAGAAAACATACCACAAAACTTCTGAATTTTCACCCCCCCCTTTTTTTCCCTCCCTTCCACCCCCACCCCCAACAGTCCACGGGATTTTTTTTTCTTCACAAAATTGCAGATTCGATTTCACGCTCGAAACGATTTCATGAATTAAACTGCAAGGAACTAGCAACCCCCACTCCCAACACTCTAGCAATCACAGAACCGATTCATTTTTAATATATATATATATATATATATATATATATATATATATATTTAAAAAAAGTAATAAAAACTCGAATGAGTATTTAAACGCAATTTCCAAGAATTACCATTTTTTTACTCAAGGGAAATCATTCTAGATTGCATTGAAAGTCGTTTCAAATCAGTAATTCTGAAAGTAAACAAAAAACAACGTCTTATCTCCGCACGCTACGTCACGCCAAGAATGTGCCAATACAACGCGCACCACGCAACAATCTAACATAAGCATTCATAAAACGGGAAAACCCCATTAACTATCATTCTAGATCAGTGTCACTCAAAGTGGTGGTCCGCGGACTAGTGCCAGTCCGCCGACCATCAGCTTCCGGTCCGTAGAAATTATCAAGAAAGTAACGAAAAAAATTATTATTATCTTCCATTTTCAGCCATAAAAATACGTCAATTTCCGACAATAACCACTTAGAATGAAAGAGATAAATTCAAATAAATTATATTGATTTCAATAATTATTACTTCATATTTTGTTTAATGTTTTTTGAAATATATGGGAGTTTGAACTCCCCCATACTTTAAAAATACATCACGTGGGCTTTCTTACCCCAGCATTTGGAACCTGCAGTCTGCAGATGTAAACAAACAAAATATTCAACAGAATATATCAAACTATATTTACATGAATTGCTGGAGTTAGCTGCTAGCTGTGGTTGGGGAATTTAAATGAATCTCAGAACAACGACCTCTGATGCATCCTTTTGTATTCACGTGAGTGAAGAATATCATGAATGAACTGAAATAGATCATATGACTCTCATTCCATTTCGGCCATTGTACGAATGTAAAGCTGGTTTTTTAACAATGAGCATAGTTACGACAAATTACAACTCCAGTATCGATGCTCATTCTGCATTGCGTGTAGCATTGTCCTAAGTCGAGCCATGACTTGATAAACTTGAGGAAAACAAGCTCATATGACCCATTAGTTAAAGTTAGTAAATTTACAAAAAAATTTACATATGTATTAACAATAGTTACTGTATTACTTTTTAATAAAGTTCCACGGCTTTTTTTCATTATGTTTTATGTCTTATTTTCTCGTATATTGAAACTTACTCCAAAGTCAGAATACAAATTTATTCAAATACTGTCAAATTAGAATATTTTTTTAAAAATAAAAACGATGATTTTCATCGTCATCCTATTTTAATAAGAAATGACTACGATAGTAAATGAACAATTAGCAATCTAGGCGTAAGATTTTTCTTGTCAAAATTACCGGACGACATAATTTGTATCCAGATACACATAAATAATACAATTGTTACATGTTCAACTATATGGGTGTACAAATAGGCACAATATTTTGTCAGTGAAGAAGAACACTAAAGACTTTTTCTTTATTGTAACATCCCGTGTGCATTACAATTTATTTGCCAGTAATCGCTGCACCACAAAGCACCGGTACTAATATATTTTAGTATTGCGTCGTTCTTGAGAAAATTTAGGTGACATGATGAGAATTTTTAATTTCTTTTAAACTCATTTGAAATTTAATTTACAATACTGTGAGCTATATTATTATTAACTTGTGTTACTAAAAATATATTTGTAGCAACTTAAATATTGATTACAAAAATTAAATTCGAATAGAAATATACATTTTAAATATTGCATATATTTATACTTATGGAAACAATAAAATTAATATATTAACTTTAATTTATATCTATCTATTATTATATTTACGCGCTACTATCAAAATTGTTCTTTAACATACTACGCTAAGTGGCTCGCCACTTAACTCGATCCCTATAATAATGGGATACAATGACGAAGAAATGCCATGGATTTCGTACTTATCGGCTCAGCTCAAAACTATTTTTTATGCTCTGCTTGGTTTCTTGTGAGTGATCAAGCGCAAACGGTAAGTAGATATCATTAAAACAAATTTTAAAGCGTTAGATTATATCAAAACTTATTGTTTAAACTAAACTCTGCAAAATAATCTTTAAAACTAGTAATGGCCACCGCCAGCATTAACTTGAAAGTCAAGCCCAGCACCTTTAACAAGCCAGGCACCATACTCCTGCTTTTGTCAGGACCCATGGCATACGAGGTGCCTATAGAGGTGCTGGTAAAGGAAATTGAGGCCAATTTTGGTATATCATGGGACCAGATAGAGGCACTTTTTAACCTGGAATCACCCACTCGGTGGTTCCTAAATTTAAAAGAGAAAGCCAAGGAGCAGCACTACGTTGGGCTCCATAACGCCGAGATTGGGGATCTCGACACGCATGGCTTTCTTGGCCTCCTCGTCCACGAGGACAAAATGGATGTTAAGATGTATCTTAACTGGGTCCCCACCATGATAGGTGGTGATGGAGTTATTGAGATTGCTCAATATTTAGCACTACCGGGTACCCCTATCAAGATAAACAAACACCCCTACAACGCCTCCAAGTGGGCCCTGTATTTGACGCCTGGGTACAGATCCCCGGGCGGAGGGCCAAATGCTTCCACTGCGAAAGCACACAACACTGGTCTAACCAGTGCAGCAAGAAAAAGGGGCAAGTAGCTAAGCCTGCCAACCCAACTGCACCAAAAACAAAACCGGCATCAGCCCCCACAAAGAGCTATGCCGTGGCTACCAGCGGGAAACCCACGGCTACATCCTCGCCGGTAAGACCACCCCCACCATCTACATCAACCTCACCATCAACACCATCGACTGACAGGAAAGGGAAATCCCAGGAGGTCAAACGGACGAAAAAGGTGGAAGTAGAAGGGAAGTAGGAGCAGAAGAAAGCACATAACAGAACGGAATCTTCAAGAGATGCAGATAGGGAGGAGGTAGCAGAGAAAGAAAACCAGGAGGACGAAGGTTTTCAGATGGTAGCAAGAAGAAGAAGCCGGTCGTCCTCCCCGGCTAGATCCAGCTTCAAACGCTAGGGCAGCAGCGGAATCTTGATGGATAAGACAAGAAGGAAGTTACTTAGGAGTGATCTCAACAGGAGCTTCAACCAGCAGTTTTAAATAAACACCATAACACACTACACACACATCAACAGTTAGGTACACGAAAATGGCAGACAACACATTAACAATAATCTCCCTCAACATTAGGGGATGCAGAACGAAGGGAGACTGCATCATTAAATTGGTTAAAGAACACACACCTGATTTCATCTTTCTTCAAGAAACAAACATACACACGGAACATGACGCCAATACTTACACTACACACTTAGGCTTTAAACACACCCACGCACACTACAGCAACGGAGAAAACGGCATAGGAAAAGGAACAGCCATCATACAAACATCAGACCGATGGAAGATCACGAACAAAGGAAACGACAACGAAGGACGGATAACCACAGTCAACATCACAAACAACCAACAAAAGTACACACTTATCAACATATACGCACCAACAGATAAGAATAGGAGGCAACCTTTCTACGGGAAACTCCCACAATTCATAGCTAATATTCATGACAGGGAGGAAATTATAATGGGGGGGGGATTTTAATTATGTTAACGAACCTTTAGACTCCACCAACCAATATAGAACTAGAGACGAACGTATTATAGAAGAAAAAAGTGAGATTGAAATAATAAGGTACATCACCGACACATACAGCCTAACCGACGCCTACACAATATATAAACAATGTAATTACCAAAGATAACAATAAAAACTTATGGTCCTTTATCAAATCTAAAAAAATGGAACCTTCAGGAATAGCCACACTAAAAGGCTCAAATAATAAAACCTATAATGATAATGAAACTAAAGCTAATATCCTTAACACATATTTTGCATCATCTTTTTCTGCCTCAGGCGACAAGGAAGTTTAAATAAATTTAAATAAAATTGAGGAAATAGGTAACATAACTGTAGATGAGATAGGTTTACATTCACTCCTAGAAAACTTAAAAATAAACAAAGCTACTGGCCCAGGTGATTTGCCAGCAAGGTTATTAAAAGAACTAAGCAATGAACTGTCCCCAATCCTTGTAGTTCTCTTTCAAGCCTCTCTAAACCAGGGTAACATTCACCAACAACCCATGGGGGATACACAAAGAAACATGGGAATCACTAATTAAATTCGTAGACAAAACAATCGATCGATACCAATACACATCAAAGACAATATTCGGAAGGAGCACACTAATTAACACCTTAATCATACCTAAATTAATTTACGTAGGAAATATTTTTGATATTCCCCCAGAAACCTTAACAAAAATTAACTTAATGATTAGGAAATATATCTTTAAAAACACAAAATGGAGTATAAAGAAAACCACTTTAATGCAGAATAAATTAGATGGAGGAACAAATCTACAGGATATAGAGACAAAAGTTAAAGCCATGAGGATCAGACATATAGGACAGGCAATCAAGGACCACAAGGAACACTCACTAACGCACTACTACATAGGCGTCAGACTGACACGCCTGACACCTATGGATAATAAAACACCACACTACCTGGGGACGAGACCCCCCTCCTTTTATCAGACACGCTTACGCGCAATAAGGAATAACGAGAGTCTAATCAACAAAACAAACAAGGAAATCTACAACCACCTGAGAGATCGACAGAAAACCCCTCATCTCGAGAGAATCAGGTGGTTGTGACATTTCAACCAGATAGAAATAGAAGACACCTTTAAAAACTTACACATTAAAGAAATAGAACCTAGAGCTAGAGAAGTAACTTTCAGATTAATATATAATATGACACCAACTTCAGTAAGACCTGAACATCAAACACTCCATAGGCCAAGATGTCCACTCTGTCAATATTTATTAATAGAGACACAGAGACATCTGTTCTTGGAATGCAGAGAAATAAAATAAAAACCAAATCCACATTAACACAACTTTTAAAAGCTGGAACAATTTACCCAGTAAATATAGATAAAGTAATAACCTTAAACACGATTCCTAAATCTCATAACGCAACTCAACATGTCATCAGCCTACGACTGTTGGCAGAATACAGACAGCACATTTGGCAGTGCAGAACTAATGTAAATTTCAATAAACACAAATATACCGAATCTTTAATAGAAACAATATTTAGAGCTAAAATTCAAAACTTAATAGACCAAACATAAAACTTAAACCTAAAGTAAACACTATACCCAAACTAAACTAAATTAATAACTAATGTAAATAATATATCCTCAAACTGTAAATAAATGTAAATATATTCATGTTCGCATAAAATGTAAAGGACAGTGTCTACGCTCAGAAATTCGTCTTTTCCTTTCAGAGAGGAAAAAAAACTTATGGGTCCTTTATCAAATCTAAAAAAATGGAACCTTCAGGAATAGCCACACTAAAAGGCTCAAATAATAAAACCTATAATGATAATGAAACTAAAGCTAGTATCCTTAACACATATTTTGCATCATCTTTTTCTGCCTCAGGCGACAAGGAAGTTTTAATAAATTTAAATAAAATTGGGGAAATAGGTAACATAACTGTAGATGAGATAGGTATACATTCACTCCTAAAAAACTTAAAAATAAACAAAGCTACTGGCCCAGATGATTTGCCTGCAAGGTTATTAAAAGAACTAAGCAATGAACTGTCCCCAATCCTTGTAGTTCTCTTTCAAGCCTCTCTAAACCAGGGTAAAGTGCCCCAGGATTGGAAATTAGCTATCGTAACTCCACTCTTTAAGAAAGGGGATAAATCAGACCCTGGTAATTACAGGCCTGTATCACTTACTAGTATCACCTGTAAATTACTAGAACACATAATATATAGTAGAATAGTTAACCACCTTGACAAATATAATGCCCCTATGCCCACATCAACACGGCTTTAGAAAAAACAGATCATGTGAAACACAATTAATAGGTTTAATAGATGAACTATCAAAAGGCTTGGACAAAAATGATCAAATAGATACAATATTACTAGACTTCTCAAAAGCATTTGACAAAGTTCACCACCTTAGTTTACTTAAAAAACTTAACTACTTTGGAATCTCAGGTTCCTTACATCACTGGATCCAAGACTTCCTTTTGGGCAGGGAGCAAACTGTAATAATTAATGGATCTAAATCTGCACCAATAAAGGTTAACTCAGGAGTTCCACAAGGAACTGTGCTAGGTCCCTTACTCTTTTTAATTTATATAAATGATTTACCCAACAACATCTCAACAGGTACAAAAGTTAGGTTATTTGCTGATGATTGTATAATCTATAGAACAATTAAATCAGAACAAGATAGCAAAATTTTACAAAAAGACTTAGATGAATTGATAAAATGGGAAACTAACTGGAGTATGTCTTTCCACCCAGAAAAGTGTCAACTGTTAAGAGTAACAAAGAAAAAGAAACAAATAAATTCAAAATATTACATTCATGGAAAAGAACTGACCCAAACTAAAGATGCAAAATACTTAGGAGTCTTAATAAATGAGAAACTATCATGGAATCCCCATGTCAATGAAGTTATTAAAAAATCAAACAAAACCTTAGGCTTTATAAAAAGGAAACTTTAACAAATGTAATAGAGATATAAAACTAAAATGCTACCTCACTTTGGTGAGACCTGTACTAGAATATGCATCTTCTGTATGGGACCCATCCACCAAAGAAAACATTGATAAACTAGAACAAATTCAAAAAAGAGCTGCCAGATTCATTACTGGAGAATATTCGAAACTGACAAGAATAACACCATTAGTTAAATCATTAAACCTTGAAACACTAGAGGATAGAAGAACCAAGAGCAAAGTAGTAATCATACATAAAGCAATTAATTCTAATTTAGAAATACAACACAAAGATAACTTAATACAACCCTCAGATAGACATAAGGATAAAAACACCTTTCTTATTCCGTATGCAAGAACAAACACATACAAGTTTTCCTTCTTCCCGTCCGGAATTCGGGCGTGGAATGGGTTGCCTGAAGAATCCAGGAAAACCAACACTTTATCAACATTTAAATCTCTAATAAAAATGCAGGACTAAACACAAACCATAGATAAGCGTAGGACGCAATAATCTTCTGTATAGAAGGAGCGTCTGTAAACAGATAAGATAAGATAAGGAATCGGCGGAACCCAGGAGTTAGGCACGGACAAGTCGACTGGAGGAACAGCCATCATCCTTTATCTGTACTTTGTTTCACACCATGTCACTTCTCGTTCCTCTCATTCTCATATTTCACTTCACGGGGCTTATAACTCACTTCACCATGCCTTTCTAATTATTAACTGTGTTCATTGTTACTGTTTTCCCATTGTATATCATATTGTCCTCTCATATCATTTCATTATCATCCAAAATTTGAAGAAGAAAAAATAAACATAAAATAAAAAATTTAAAAAATTGAAAATTGTAAGGCTTTCAGCCAAAATTAAATGTAAATTTCAAAGAAATAAATATTAAAATTAAACGCTATGTCCCAAAAAGGGACTGCAGCGGAGATCGATGAAAGTAATTTGAGGTTTCCGCCGCAACCCTCTTTTTCTTTTTTAAAAAAAATACTACATTAAGTGGCTCGCCACTTAACTCGATCCCTATAATAATGTGATACAATGACAAAGAAATGCCATGGTTTTCGTACTTATCGGCTAATCCTAATTTCCAAATAAAATAAAATCATGTCTCCTCTCATTAGCTATTTTTCTATTTATAATCATTCATAAGATTGTTAACTTGAACGCAGAAACAAAATCAACATAATTAAAATTTATTTGTTACTCAAATCATCAAAGAGACGATCATTGAATATTGATATAATTTTTTTATTTAATCATTGATAAAAATGAGGCCCAACACTTGACACCTTTTATACTCAAGCAACATTTTTAGAAAACAATTCATAGTTCCAGCCCTTGACGATGAAGAACACAGTTAGGTGAAGTAGAGTAGTTACCGCCCACCACCATAAAGACCAGTGAAAGACAGTGAATATTCTTTTCAAAATTGTTAGATGACATGTAGCATATAACTAAACGAATTCATGCATAATGTTTTAGGGCTGTTGGGTCTCATGTCGCCACCACGTCCGTACACGGAAAATGTTTCCTATGCTTCCCGGGTCCGGCGCATAAAAAAAGTTCCTGCCGGTCCGCCACATTAAAAAGTTTGAGAAGCACTTCAATAGAGCATCTTGAAAGGTGGTGTTCACTTATAACAAAGTTAACTTCTATTTTAGCGTCCATTTTCGAATAGCCATTATCCGTGACATCGTTTATCCGAAATTTCAGCCTTTTTTCATCATGCTAATCATTATTGTTGCACGTATTAGCATTGCACACCATTGTGCACTAGCGCAAACTAAGCAACCGAAAATAGCTCTAACTCTAACCAGCAGGAAACAAACCGCAATTGAGTTGAAAATTATACTTGTTCGTGAATTCGTTAGTCTTTTGTAGAGTCTATCTGTGTGAGAAGAAATTTTGAAAGAAATATAAAAAAAATCCCGGCTAAAGCAAACAGAACGGTGCGCTCAACTATTTACTTTGTTGTTATGGCAGAGCGAGGCGTACTTCCGGGAATGAAATGTTGTCTTTTTACGCTTGAATAGGGAATAAGTGCAATTATTTTACCCATAAACGTAATTAAGGTTGTAGTTTTAGTTTTAGGGTCTGAGTTAGGTTTGGTTGTCTATTTTTAAATCCTTTATATTAACTCGTGGTGTCTGCGGCCGACCGACCGACCGACCGACCGACCGACGTTGTCGCCAAAACTTTTGATCGATTTTTAACCCACTTGCTCGCAAGATAGCGAGCTGAAATTTTGCAGGCAGTTTCGTACCGATGATAAAAACAATGTATCAAAATTTCTGATCGATCGCATGTACCGTAATTAAATTATTGATTTTTTAGATTATTTTATTTATTCCTATGTATCATGCTATTTTTTGAGATAGAGCGTCGCGGTGCGTATTATATTGAACAACCTTTCTGTCGCGCAATAAGGTGCGTATTTTATTGACAGCTCTTTTTATAAACATATTCCTGATCGGTGCGCATTATATTAAACATGTTTTACGACACAACTGCAATTTTGTATTTCTGGATGGTCTGGCGCTGCGTATTATAATGAACATTCTTTTAGTTACTTCTCGTACATAAAGGATTTATAGTCAAAAACTTGGTTTTTACGGGTTTTTCTTTTTTTAAATTAAAATAGAAAAAACAAACAATAAGAAAAACCCGTAAAAAACCAAGTTTTTGACTATAAATCCTTTATGTACGAGAAGTAACTAAAAGAATGTTCATTATAATACGCAGCGCCAGACCATCCAGAAATACAAAATTGCAGTTGTGTCGTAAAACGTGTTTAATATAATGCGCACCGATCAGGAATATGTTTATAAAAAGAGCTGTCAATAAAATACGCACCTTATTGCGCGACAGAAAGGTTGTTCAATATAATACGCACCGCGACGCTCTATCTCAAAAAATAGCATGATACATAGGAATAAATAAAATAATCTAAAAAATCAATAATTTAATTACGGTACATGCGATCGATCTGAAATTTTGATACGTTGTTTTTATCATCGGTACGAAACTGCCTGCAAAATTTCAGCTCGCTATCTTGCGAGCAAGTGGGTTAAAAATCGATCAAAAGTTTTGGCGACAAGCAAGCAAGCAAGCAAGGTCCGCCGCAGACACCACGAGTTAATATAAAGGATTTAATAAGAAAAACCCGTAAAAAACCAAGTTTTTGACTATAAATCCTTTATGTACGAGAAGTAACTAAAAGAATGTTCATTATAACACGCAGCGCAAGACCATCCAGAAATACAAAATTGCAGTTGTGTCGTAAAACGTGTTTAATATAATGCGCACCGATCAGGAATAGGTTTATAAAAAGTGTTGTCAGTAAAATACGCACCTTATTGCGCGACAGAAAGGTTGTTCAATATAATACGCACCGCGACGCTCTATCTCAAAAAATAGCATGATACATAGGAATAAATAAAATAATCTAAAAAATCAATAATTTAATTACGGTACATGCGATCGATCTGAAATTTTGATACATTGTTTTTATCATCGGTACGAAACTGCCTGCAAAATTTCAGCTCGCTATCTTGCGAGCAAGTGGGTTAAAAATCGATCAAAAGTTTTGGCGACAAGCAAGCAAGCAAGCAAGGTCGGTCGGTCGGCCGCAGACACCACGAGTTAATATAAAGGATTTAAAAATAGCAGCCAAACATACCATATATGGAGCGCCAAATCCCCTATGAACGCATGCAATCATTGTGCGTTTAATAAAGGGAGTTAAAACTTTGAG
>CALYLW010000615.1:0-70790 GCA_944989445.1 Ampullaceana balthica | reverse complement strand
ACTTTTGATCGATTTTTAACCCACTTGCTCGCAAGATAGCGAGCTGAAATTTTGCAGGCAGTTTTCGTACCGATGATAAAAACAATGTATCAAAATTTCAGATCGATCGCATGTACCGTAATTAAATTATTGATTTTTTAGATTATTTTATTTATTCCTATGTATCATGCTATTTTTTGAGATAGAGCGTCGCGGTGCGTATTATATTGAACAACCTTTCTGTCGCGCAATAAGGTGCGTATTTTATTGACAGCTCTTTTTATAAACATATTCCTGATCGGTGCGCATTATATTAAACATGTTTTACGACACAACTGCAATTTTGTATTTCTGGATGGTCTGGCGCTGCGTATTATAATGAACATTCTTTTAATTACTTCTCGTACATAAAGGATTTATAGTCAAAAACTTGTTTTTTTACGGGTTTTTCTTATTTTATTTTTTACACGAGCCATAATAATAAGAGTATTACCGTGGTGCCTTAACTAAAAAAAGAAGAGGCACAAAAAAAAAGTTATAGAAAGGATGACTCAACAAATGATGATAGTGTGGATGATGTTACTTAAGTTATATGAAGGCTGATATCACAAGCGGGATAGAAAGGATAATAATGCAATTTGGTATTTTAAAAGAATATATTGCTATTAGGCTTAGGGATAGAAAGGATGATATTGCAATTAAGGATAGAAAGTATGATGTTATTTAAGTTATATAAGCGATGACATTACAAGTGCGGGATAGAAATGCATATAATGAAATTTTTAGGACAGAAAGGATGACATTGTAATTAGGGATAAAAAGGATGGTGTTACTTAAGTTATATAAGGGGTGATATTACAAGTAGGATAGAAAACAAAATGTGATATTAAAATTTTGGACAAGAAAGAAGGATATTACAATTTGGGTTTCAATGGAGGGTATTGCCATTGGTGTGGAAATTATGCAAATAAAAATGTTGATTAAAAGGATTATGTTACTAAATGGTACATTATGTGATAGAAATGATGTCATGTGATAGGTAATACAATGGATATCATATGACAGGTAATACAATGGATGTCATATGATAGGTAATACAATGGATATCATATAAAATATGATATAAGGGATAACACATAAATCTTACATTAGGTGGAGTAATATGAAGTCAGGGGAAATTTTTTTAAACAATGTTAAGCAGAATACTTGTGATTGTCCAATGTTAATATCACTTAGCTCAGTGCTTGCTTTCTCATAAAATATTTCATGTAAGTTTACATGCACATGCACAAAATGACCTCACTGATACAAGATGTCAATGACCGACTGTGTTGCCTTACACATTTTTTATGTGAACCATACGTTACCAGAGAAATATTTGTTCAAGTCCTAATATTTCAAGAGCGTATTTTTATTGGGACAAAGGGCTATAGTTAAGATCGTTAATTTATAACATATGATTCAGTGACACAAGGCAGATAATGACACAAAATACGCAGTTCGCACCAACATCACTTAAACAAAAAACAAACCCGTAAAAACAAAGTTTTTGACTATAAATCCCTTATATATGAGACATAACTAACAGTATTGATTATTTTCAAACATTTACAGACTCAATCTGTCTTAACTCAAGTTTGCTTCATAACCCTAAGGGGTTGGAGGGACGGGTGTGGGGGAGGGACGGGTGGGGGGGAGGGGTGGGTGGGAGGGGGAGAGGGGGAAATTCTGGTCACCGATTCGCTTGAACGAGCTCAGCGTGACACGTAAAATGTAAACAAAAGCACCCGTCGCTTCGTTGGGTCGCCTCAATGCGTCAGCTCAAACTTCCACGTGGCAAAAACACAATAACAAACCGTGAATTTGAATTACATACCTCATTTAAGGATAAACTAAAAAATGCATTAATTTAATTACGGTACGTTCGATCGATCTGAAATTTTGATAAGATGCATTGTTAGGTCAGACGGGTCAGTGTGCCAAATTTCAGCTTGACCGAATAACGGGAAGTGGGTCATTTTCGACTTTTCTTTTTCCGCCCGTCCAGCCCATGAGATGATGAGATGATGAGATGCTGAGACGGCCGCGAAGTTAATATAAGGGATTTAAAAATGTGTCATCGCATACTGAATACTACTACATTGTATTATTTATACTATTTTCTTTTCTTGCACACACATACACACTCGCATACGCTACCGCACACACACACACAAAACCACAACAACAAAATATTTAGATGTTTACAGAGGCAATACTAGGATGGGTGTAGCACAACATGATAATATACCTCATCAGGACAGAGAAGCGAGAGTGTTTTTTTATTGCACTAGACGTGCAGAATTCATTAAATTTTTAAAGTTTGAATAAATATTTGAACAATTTTTAAGTAAATAATAACAACAACAATAATTAGTAATAATACTAAATATTAAAAAAAAATTATAATAGTAAAAATAATAATAACAATAAATTAATAAGTTTTACTTTTTAAAAAAAAGATAAAATTCGTTAACTGTGCGCAACCATTAGTGGCACCTGAATGCACCGCCTTGCTCGCTCCACCCGCAACACGCCTCTGCTTATCAACTGACCTAACATTATCAACATACCATCTGGAGCCAGACTATGGGCTTGCTTCAGGTCAAAGGCGATATACTAAAAAGTTTTACAAATGTTTCTTTCCGTATCCAAAAGATAGGCAAGTTTTTAAAGACTTAAAGTGCCCTCCCATATTTAAAAAGATAACAAAAAATATTTTTTTTGGTCTTATCTCTAAACAAAGAATAAAATAACAAAAACAAGGCAAACAAAAATCTTCAGCGGATGGATTTTGTTCTGCGACTCAGAACTTGATGAAGACAGCAAGAACATCTGCGTCACCTTGTGCTGAAAAAGAAGAAGAGAGGTAAGTACACTGATCAAGAGGATTAAAAAAAATAATTATAAAAAATAATAATTAAACTTTAAGAAATTGTAATGATGGATAATTATCTACCTTGATGTCTACAGTACTTACCCCCCGTGTTGAACGATGTGAGTGTAGTCCCCTTGCTGTAAAGGAAGCGGGGAATGGGCGGACCAGTGGGCTTCGCGTGCCAAGGACAGGAGTTAGACACGACATCTACCACAAAAAGCCAGGCGGGTTGCGTGCAGTTTGTGAAGACGGAAGCTTTGCTCACGACAAAACGTCCTTTGTCAAAGAAGCTGAAATCCATCAAATTGGGATCAGTAAAGATAAACCGTTACGTCCCCATTTAAACAACAGCTTTTAACGTGGTCTCACTTTTATTGTTACATTCTGTGAATGTTCGAGACAGTATTTCATTTCTTTCTGTTTTCTTGTGTTGAAATAATATTAATAACAACAACAGCAATAACAACACAACAACAACAATAATAATAATAATAATAATAATAATAATAATAATAATAATAATAATAATAATAATAATAATAATAATAATAATAATAATAATAATAATAATAATAATAATAATAATAATAATAATAATAATAATAATAATAATAATAATAATAATAATAATAATAATAATAATAATTCAAATTTTTTAACGTCCTGCACCTTCAGTTAGAAATTCAGTTAGATGAGTCATTCATCTAATGAAGATCTCAAGCATTAACGCTTCCACTCTCCCCTTATGCCAACAGGTTGAGATTGACGGGACTGCACCCTACTGCAGTGATGAGTGCCAACAACAAGATAGTTACCTTGTCAACGAGAACGTTGCGGGGAGGGTTGGCTAGGTCGGAGAAAGGGGACTGAATCAGTCGGCTGTGGCTAAACCAGTTGGTGGAGTTGCTCCCCGTTCCGTTGAAGAGCATCGACAACACCGTGACGCCGCGTTCGTAGAGTTCGACCTTGACCTTTGCAGGAGAAGACATTTTGAAAAAAATACTTTTAAAAAATCTAAAAGGACACGCTTTTATTTACATATAGAAAGTGCATTAATAAATAGAAGTGTAAAAAAAAAGATTTTTAAAAAACACGTTTTTATAAGCGGACTCAAAAGAAGAAAAATAATTTAAAACTTATAAGTTCAAGTAGCTTTATATGTTTAAAAACGTTAGGCGGGTGCTTATGAGTATGAGGTTTAACATATGCAGCTCACTCATACTCTCACTTATAGATTTCTCTTTTGCCTTCTAAATTAAAAATCTTTAATTTTTATACTAAACACCCGCCCCACGTTAATTTCCGCAGCCCTAATAAAAAGTATTTTTTTTTGAAAAAAATATTATAATTTAAAGTGGTACAACTTAAAATTCGACACTCTCATAAGCTCACTGTGTAAATTAAACCAGGGAAGGTCAAGAGTAGCATTTTCATGATATTACTTAATTTCTTTCATATCAAAATTTCAAAATATTTCCTTTAATCATCTCACATATTTTTTCTGGAAATCTCAACATCATTAGAAATTTTATTTTTGTTCTTGGATATTAATGTTGTTAGCTACATTTTGATGACATCGGTTGTTTTTTTATTTTATTTATTTCAACAAGTTTTCTCCCTGTGCTAATTTTTTCCCCTTCTAGCCCTTGCCATTACCCCCAGCTCCCCGGAAACACACCAACATATGGGTACACAATCTACAGCGTTACATTTGATCTCAAAGTTGGGGGTTTGACCACACAAATTCAATTAACTTATTAAGAAAAAAGAGTTTAGCACGAGGCGGGAGTTACTTCCCCAATTTGATTTGTGGCCCCTTGGTTGAAGTCAACCGGTTTTTGAACGCGAGTTCATTTTAGTTGCGTGCGGTACAGAATTGAACTTTACTGAATGAAATTACCAGATTAACATTATACACTTTGAAATAGAATAGTAAGGACTGCCCCCTCCCAATTTGGAACAAAGACGTTTCTAAAAATACCTCATGGAGCGGATATTTCTTGATATTAACTTTAAGAATTTTTTTAAAAATTCAATGTTTATTTTAATAAATACATTCTCTAGTATCAATACAAAAAGAAATTTTGATTTGGGTTTGATGAGCACTCGAATATTCTAGAATACATGATTATCAGAGGTGTAGTGTGGGTATCTGCAAGAAGATTCCGAGTTTGACTCCCCTTCCAGTATAAAATATGAAGTTTTTATTTTTATAACATAATTTTTATTGGAAGTTATAATACTAAATTCTATGTATCTCTTAACTCGTGGGCGGGTCTTTTGGGGCACCATCGCAGACTGTCCACTATTTCACTACACTCGTCCTCGTCCTGTTGTTGACTTTTGGGAGTCAAAGGACAGTCAGGTTCATTCTTTGATGTCGTCCTTCGATACCCTCTTTCGCCCGCCTCTTTCTTCCTCCCTGTCTCTGAAACGTACCTTGCATTGTGGTCTTTGCGATGGATCCAGATCTTGCAAAATGTCCTTACCATCTTAGTTTTTCCTTTTCTTGATTGAGACAAGAAGGTCATCGTACCGACCGATGACAGTAATTATTTTATTGCGGACCGCTTCTTTGGCCACATGCTCCATTTTGGAGATGCTCAATATCTTTTGGGAAACATCTCATTTCTTGGACACTGATCCTTCTCTGGAGGTCTGCCGTGAGCATCCAGTTATAATGAGAACATTATAAAAATAGTATGTACAACAATAAAGATATGTACTTTCTTGATATAAAATGGGATTCCTCTGATTTTCCTCATAAAATCTTTCACGTCGCTGTGAAAATTAATGTTATCAACCTTTTAACGCTCCATAGTCAAATTAATGTTTGATTAAATTAAACTCAGATGAGCTTTTCTGTGATATTACATAGGGTGATCGCAAGTAATTAATTTTATTAGACAGGTTATTTCGAGAATAAATAACTTAATACGTTTTAAAAAAAAATAACTATCAAGTGGGCTCGAATTCATCAATTCATTGTTATTTTCAGCGAGTTCAATGATGGTCATTTTTACCACGTTTTTATTAACTCACTTTCGTTCCTGTTTTTCCACAATTTTTCAAATCTGCCAACGTAAAAATAAACCCCTTCTGATGGTCCCAGAGATCTCAACATTTTACCACAGATAGATCTTGGATGACAATGCAATGTATCAAATTTTCAGATTGATCGAATGTACCGTTATTAAATTATTGAACTTTTTAGTTTATCTATATATAAGCATATTTATTATCCATCTGCTCTTGTTTACATTACATTCACGTGGCGAGTTCACACCAACCCCGACCACATCAACCATGTTTAACATCAAGGGGAGATCAGTCATTTCCAGTCTGTAAATGTTTGTCGGGCAATGCGTATTATATTTGAACATATCAATACTTCAAAACTCACCATAGCATACACTTAGACTTAGACTAAAAGGAATAAAATAAATAGAAGTAAAAAAAAAGATTTACAAAAACCTCGTTTATATAAGCGGACTAAAAAGAAGAAAATATTTTTTTTCACAGAATTGTGAAGGAAAAATATTTTTCTAGATTTATAAAAATTTCAAACTTATATGCTCAAGTACTATGATGTAATATGACTAAAAACGTGGGGCGGGCGCTTGTCAGGCTTAACTAATTCAATTCACTCATTTTCTTACTCGTCATTTGTAAACCCTAATCATTTTAGCCAAAAGAGGTGTCTCGGCTTATGAACGAACGGGCTATAGAACGAGTATATACGGTCATAAGATATGAAACCTTCTACTCAACTCCTTTTCACGTGACAAGGCTGCATCTTAATTTGCTCTCTTTATCATCTCTTCCTTCGTCTGGCAGTTCCGTTTCCATTTAACTACCGATGTCTTCACTTAAAATTGTATTAAAATAAGTCAGAGCATCCTCTACTCTATCGATTCAAATCACCTCTCTCTGAGAAGAATCTCCAAAACATTTTTAACGCAACGAAGTACTTTAAGTCCTTTTTTTCTGAAATAATTTCGGGCATCATTGATCTCATGAAGTACAGGTTTCGATAGGCCGTAGAATAAACATAGATTTTTTTAAAAAACAAAGTAAAATTCCTGCATCGGTTTGCGTTTTTAAGTTTCCCACTGAGAAAAATTAAAATTAAAAAAAAATAATACTATAGCTCTATGGTTAATTTACAGCACCAGCTCTTGCACACTATTACGTATACTGGAGTATTTTTAATTACTTGCCTGTGGCAGCCATTCGAACTTCCAAACAGTTTGTGGACATTGGTAAGGGATTCGTAATAACATTTCAATAACCCTACAAAACTAGAGTTACAGACTTCGCTTCAGTTGAGAGAACACGCAAGCAAACCAGGTTTCATGAATTGCTTGAACAAGATATAAATTTTAAGTTTGAAAGTTATATATTTGTATCTGTTAAGCTCCTGTTTGGTTTACAACCAGGACAGCAGTTTTATCATACGCCTGGCATCTGCAGTCCGTTATATCATTTCTACCAGCTTCATGCTTTCTTAACATCGTTCCAGAAACTTCGTGGGCTGTTTCTATTTTTAAATCCCTCATATTAACTTCAAAATCTTGTTAAATCTCTTATATTAACTTCACCATCTTGTCTCTCTGTCGTGGTCTCTGTCGTTCGCGGTCGGGCGGAAAATCAAAAGTAAAAAATTACCCACTTCCCGTTATGCCATCGAGCTGAAATTTTGCACATAGACTTGTGTCACCTAACGATGCATCGTATTAAGATTTCAGATCGATCGAGTGTACCGTAATTAAATAAATGTATTTTTAGTTTATCTCTATAGCTAAATGTAGCGGCTTGCTTTTGTTGACATTCACGTGTCACGCTGAGTTCAGTCCAGCCATCCGTGACCACACCCCCACCCCGTTTATACAGCAAAAGGGAGTTAAGTCAGTTTCAGTCTGTAAATGTTTGTCGCGTTTGAACATAATCAATACTTTTAGTTATGTCTCGTGTAAAAGGGATTTATAGTCAAAAACGTTGTTTTTACGGGGTTGTTTAATTAAATCCCTTACGGGCCCTCCATAAAGTACGTCACGCTCAAGAGTAAGGGGGAGGAGGGAGTGTAAGAAAATGTGACATTTTGTGACAGGGAGGAGGGGGCGGGCTATGTGGGACATCACGGTGTTTTATATTAAATTTTAATGATTTCATAAATAAAAAAACAATTTTTGTTGGAAAGTGTGACATACCTTAGTACAAGATTTGTGACAGTTTGTGACAGGGGGAGGGGGAGTTAAAAATGGTCAAAAATAGCGTGACGTACATTATGGACGGCCCCTTATATATAAACTTTACCGTCTTGTCTTTCGGGATTTCTTGGGCGGCGGAAAAACAGAAAGTAAAAAATGACCCAATTTCCTTCATGCTATTGAGCTGAAATTTTGCACATACACTTGTGTTACCTCACAATGCACTGTGTCAAAATTTCAGATCGATCGAATGTACCGTAATTAAATAAATGCATTTTTAGTTTATGTCTACGTAACTCTATGTATCCGTGTGCTATTGTTGACATCCACGTGCCACTGGAGTTCACTCCATTCATCGATGACCACATCCCGTGTTTTACAACAAAGGAGTTTAGTCACGCTCAGTCTTTAAATTTTTGTCGCACGATGCATATTATATTGAACATAATAATTACTTTTAGTTATGTCTCATCTATAAGGGATTTATAGTCAAAAACTTTGTTTTTGGGGTTTTTTTAACTTCATTACTGCTTGCTGCTGTTTGGTCCGTTCTCTCACACTCCCCCCCCCCGTTCCTCGCACTATATATGATGACCATGTCTTTCGGCGTATGCTACGCAGCGGGTCGTATCAAGTTATTATTATTTGATTTTTTTTTAAAAATAATTTTATCGGGTATAGTAATTTTTGCACCCACAACAAAAGACGCTGAAAAAAAACAAAGAATCAGCCACAAGGACAAGCACATCAGTGTCACGTTTCCATATTACCCCAGTCTTTCTTAGTTATCTGTCTTATTGCGTTAGTATCAGACGAATTTTTATCCAAAAACGATTTTCAAGTTTTGGCAGTAGGAGCTATCAAATGTTTATTTCTTTTAATAATTTACCTTTTTATTTCCTTTTTAAAATCCTTTATATTAACTCGTGGTGTCTGAACCCTTGTCGAAAAAACTTTTGGATCGATGTTTAACCCACTTCCTCGTAAGCTAGCAAGCTGAAATTTTACAGGCTGACTCGCGCAGATGATCAAAATGAAGTATAAAAATTTCAGATAAATCGAAGTTACCGTAATTAAATTAATGACATTTTAGATTATCTTTAGTTATCTCTATGTAACATGTTAAATCGTTTTGCTATAGTGTCGTGGTGCCTATTATATTGAACAACCTTTCCTGTCGCGCAATAAGGTGCGTATTTTATTGACAACACTTTTTATAAACATATTCTTGATCGGTGCGCATTATATTAAACATGTTTTACGACACATAACTACAACTTTGTATTTTTGGGTGGTCTTGCGCTGCGTATTATAATGAACATTCCTTTAGTTACGTCTCGTACATAAAGGCTTTATAGTCAAAACATTTGTTTTTTTTAACATATTTTTTAAAATTTCCTTTCCTTAACACACAAATCTCAAGTTTTTTAACCCTGTCTTTTTAAGAATCTAATTAGCCACCTTTTACAAAGTGCTGCCAGGGGCATTTTGCGCCTCCCCCCCTCACTCACTACGCCACTGACTGCACACAGGTGGTGTATTTTCACGTTTTCTTTTTTGTTTTCCGTTTGAATTGTAGCAGGAATAAATTGGAATCATGGTGTGCACATTGGGCTGGGATTAAGTGAAGGATCACGAAAGAGGAAATTGGGAGGAAAGATAAATGAGTTATAAGAGGAGGAAAGTGGAAGAAATATGAGTGACAGATAGGGAAGATGGGGTATTGGAAAGAAAGAGGAGGAATGGGCGGAAGAGGAGGTGCTGCTGGTGAAGTATGTTTAATAACTTTAGTTGACTGAAGCTAGGAACTTGAAAGAAAACATACCACAAAACTTCTAAATTTTTAACCCCCCCCCCTTTTTTTTCCTCCCTTCCACCCCCACCAGTCCACGGGATTTTTTTTTCTTCACAAAATTGCAGATTCGATTTCACGCTCGAAACGATTCCATGAATTAAACTGCAAGGAACTAGCAACCCCCACTCCCAAGACTCTAGCAATCACAGAACCGATTCATTTTAATATATATATATTTAAAAAAAGTAATAAAAACTCGAATGAGTATTTAAACGCAATTTCCAAAAAAAAAGAATTTCCATTTTTTTACTCAAGGGAAATCATTCTAGATTACATTGAAAGTCATTTCAAATCAGTAATTCTGAAAGTAAACAAAAAATAACGTCTTATCTCCTCACGCTACGTCACGCCAAGAATGTGTCAATACAACGCGCACCACGCAACAATCTAACATAAGCATTCATAAAACGGGAAAACCCCATTAACTATCATTCTAGATCAGTGTCACTCAAAGTGGTGGTCCGCGGACTAGTGCCAGTCCGCCGACCATCAGCTTCCGGTCCGCAGAAATTATCAAGAAAGTAACGAAAAAAATTATTATTATTTTCCATTTTCAGCCATAATATTACCCCTAAAAATACGTCAATTTCCGACAATAACCACTTAGAATGAAAGAGATAAATTCAAATAAATTATATTGATTTCAATAATTATTACTTCATATTTTGTTTAATGTTTATTTGAAATATATGCGAGTTTTGAACTCGCCCATACTTTAAAAATACATCACGTGGGCTTTCTTACCCCAGCATTTGGAACCTGCAGTCAGCAGATGTAAACAAACAACATATTCAACTGAATATATCAAACTATATTTACATGAATTGATGGAGTTAGCTGCCAGCTGTGGTTGGGGAATTTAAATGAATCTCAGAACAACGACCTCTGATGCATCCTTTTGTATTCACGTGAGTTAAGAATATCATGAATGAACTGAAATAGATCATATGACTCTCATTCCATTTCGGCCATTGTACGAATGTAAAGCTGGTTTTTCAACAATGAGCATAGTTACGACAAATTACAACTCCAGTATCGATGCTCATTCTGCATTGCGTGTAGCATTGTCCTAAGTCGAGCCATGACTTGATAAACTTGAGGGGAAAAAAAAACAAAAAACAAGCTCATATGACCCATTAGTTAAAGTTAGTAAATTTACAAAAAAATTTACATATGTATTAACAATAGTTACTGTATTACTTTTTAATAAAGTTCCACGGCTTTTTTCATTATGTTTTATGTCTTATTTTCTCGTATATTGAAACTTACTCCAAAGTCAGAATACAAATTTATTCAAATACTGTCAAATTAGAATATTTTTTTAAAAATAAAAACGATGATTTTCATCGTCATCCTATTTTAATAAGAAATGACTACGATAGTAAATGAACAATTAGCAATCTAGGCGTAAGATTTTTCTTGTCAAAATTACCGGACGACATACTTTGTATCCAGATACACATAAATAATACAATTGTTACATGTTCAACTATATGGGTGTACAAATAGGCACAATATTTTGTCAGTGAAGAAGAACACTAAAGACTTTTTCTTTATTGTAACATCCCGTGTGCATTACAATTTATTTGCCAGTAATCGCTGCACCACAAAGCACCGGTACTAATATATTTTAGTATTGCGTCGTTCTTGAGAAAATTTAGGTGACATGATGAGAATTTTTAATTTCTTTTAAACTCATTTGAAATTTAATTTACAATACTGTGAGCTATATTATTATTAACTTGTGTTACTAAAAATATATTTGTAGCAACTTAAATATTGATTACAAAAATTAAATTCGAATAGAAATATACATTTTAAATATTGCATATATTTATACTTATGGAAACAATAAAATTAATATATTAACTTTAATTTATATCTATCTATTATAATTTTACGCGTTAATATCAGAATTGTTCTTTAACATACTACGCTAAGTGGCTCGCCACTTAACTCGATCCCTATAATAATGGGATACAATGACGAAGAAATGCCATGGATTTCGTACTTATCGGCTCAGCTCAAAACTATTTTTTATGCTCTGCTTGGTTTCTTGTGAGTGATCAAGCGCAAACGGTAAGTAGATATCATTAAAACAAATTTTAAAGCGTTAGATTATATCAAAACTTAATGTTTAAACTAAACTCTGCAAAATAATCTTTAAAACTAGTAATGGCCACCGCCAGTATTAACTTGAAAGTCAAGCCCAGCACCTTTAACAAGCCAGGCACCATACTCCTGCTTTTGTCAGGACCCATGGCATACGAGGTGCCTATAGAGGTGCTGGTAAAGGAAATTGAGGCCAATTTTGGTATATCATGGGACCAGATAGAGGCACTTTTTAACCTGGAATCACCCACTCGGTGGTTCCTAAATTTAAAAGAGAAAGCCAAGGAGCAGCACTACGTTGGGCTCCATAACGCCGAGATTGGGGATCTCGACACGCATGGCTTTCTTGGCCTCCTCGTCCACGAGGACAAAATGGATGTTAAGATGTATCTTAACTGGGTCCCCACCATGATAGGTGGTGATGGAGTTATTGAGATTGCTCAATATTTAGCACTACCGGGTACCCCTATCAAGATAAACAAACACCCCTACAACGCCTCCAAGTGGGCCCTGTATTTGACGCCTGGGTACAGATCCCCGGGCGGAGGGCCAAATGCTTCCACTGCGAAAGCACACAACACTGGTCTAACCAGTGCAGCAAGAAAAAGGGGCAAGTAGCTAAGCCTGCCAACCCAACTGCACCAAAAACAAAACCGGCATCAGCCCCCACAAAGAGCTATGCCGTGGCTACCAGCGGGAAACCCACGGCTACATCCTCGCCGGTAAGACCACCCCCACCATCTACATCAACCTCACCATCAACACCATCGACTGACAGGAAAGGGAAATCCCAGGAGGTCAAACGGACGAAAAAGGTGGAAGTAGAAGGGAAGTAGGAGCAGAAGAAAGCACATAACAGAACGGAATCTTCAAGAGATGCAGATAGGGAGGAGGTAGCAGAGAAAGAAAACCAGGAGGACGAAGGTTTTCAGATGGTAGCAAGAAGAAGAAGCCGGTCGTCCTCCCCGGCTAGATCCAGCTTCAAACGCTAGGGCAGCAGCGGAATCTTGATGGATAAGACAAGAAGGAAGTTACTTAGGAGTGATCTCAACAGGAGCTTCAACCAGCAGTTTTAAATAAACACCATAACACACTACACACACATCAACAGTTAGGTACACGAAAATGGCAGACAACACATTAACAATAATCTCCCTCAACATTAGGGGATGCAGAACGAAGGGAGACTGCATCATTAAATTGGTTAAAGAACACACACCTGATTTCATCTTTCTTCAAGAAACAAACATACACACGGAACATGACGCCAATACTTACACTACACACTTAGGCTTTAAACACACCCACGCACACTACAGCAACGGAGAAAACGGCATAGGAAAAGGAACAGCCATCATACAAACATCAGACCGATGGAAGATCACGAACAAAGGAAACGACAACGAAGGACGGATAACCACAGTCAACATCACAAACAACCAACAAAAGTACACACTTATCAACATATACGCACCAACAGATAAGAATAGGAGGCAACCTTTCTACGGGAAACTCCCACAATTCATAGCTAATATTCATGACAGGGAGGAAATTATAATGGGGGGGGGGATTTTAATTATGTTAACGAACCTTTAGACTCCACCAACCAATATAGAACTAGAGACGAACGTATTATAGAAGAAAAAAGTGAGATTGAAATAATAAGTTACATTACCGACACATACAGCCTAACCGACGCCTACACAATATATAAACAATGTAATTACCAAAGATAACAATAAAAACTTATGGTCCTTTATCAAATCTAAAAAAATGGAACCTTCAGGAATAGCCACACTAAAAGGCTCAAATAATAAAACCTATAATGATAATGAAACTAAAGCTAATATCCTTAACACATATTTTGCATCATCTTTTTCTGCCTCAGGCGACAAGGAAGTTTTAATAAATTTAAATAAAATTGAGGAAATAGGTAACATAACTGTAGATGAGATAGGTATACATTCACTCCTAGAAAACTTAAAAATAAACAAAGCTACTGGCCCAGGTGATTTGCCAGCAAGGTTATTAAAAGAACTAAGCAATGAACTGTCCCCAATCCTTGTAGTTCTCTTTCAAGCCTCTCTAAACCAGGGTAACATTCACCAACAACCCATGGGGGATACACAAAGAAACATGGGAATCACTAATTAAATTCGTAGACAAAACAATCGATCGATACCAATACACATCAAAGACAATATTCGGAAGGAGCACACTAATTAACACCTTAATCATACCTAAATTAATTTACGTAGGAAATATTTTTGATATTCCCCCAGAAACCTTAACAAAAATTAACTTAATGATTAGGAAATATATCTTTAAAAACACAAAATGGAGTATAAAGAAAACTACTTTAATGCAGAATAAATTAGATGGAGGAACAAATCTACAGGATATAGAGACAAAAATTAAAGCCATGAGGATCAGATATATAGGACAGGCAATTAAGGACCACAAGGAACACTCACTAACGCACTACTACATAGGCGTCAGACTGACACGTCTGACACCTATGGATAACAAAACACCACTCTACCTGGGGACGAGACTCCCCTCTTTTTATCAGACACGCTTACGCGCAATAAGGAATAACAAGAGTCTAATCAACAAAACAAACAAGGAAATCTACAACCACCTGAGAGATCGACAGAAAACCCCTTATCTCGAGAGAATCAGGTGGTTGCGACATTTCAACCAGATAGAAATAGAAGACACCTTTAAAAACTTACACATTAAAGAAATAGAACCTAGAGCTAGAGAAGTAACTTTCAGATTAATATATAATATGACACCAACTTCAGTAAGACCTGAACATCAAACACTCCATATGCCAAGATGTCCTCTCTGTCAATATTTATTAATAGAGACACAGAGATATCTGTTCTTGGAATGCAGAGAAATAAAATAAAAAACAAATCCACATTAACACAACTTTTAAAAGCTGGAACAATTTACCCAGTAAATATAGATAAAACAATAACTTTAAACACGATTCCTAAATCCCATAATGCAACTCAACATGTCATCAGCCTACGACTGTTGGCAGAATACAGACTGCACAACTCAACATGTCATCAGCCTACGACTGTTGGCAGAATACAGACAGCACAACTCAACATGTCATCAGCCTACGACTGTTGGCAGAATACAGACAGCACAACTCAACATGTCATCAGCCTACGACTGTTGGCAGAATACAGACTGCACAACTCAACATCTCATCAGCCTACGACTGTTGGCAGAATACAGACAGCACAACTCAACATGTCATCAGCCTACGACTGTTGGCAGAATACAGACAGCACAACTCAACATGTCATCAGCCTACGACTGTTGGCAGAATACAGACTGCACAACTCAACATCTCATCAGCCTACGACTGTTGGCAGAATACAGACTGCACATTTGGCAGTGCAGAACTAATGTAAATTTCAATAAACACAAATATACCGAATCTTTAATAGAAACAATATTAAGAGCGAAAATTCAAAACTTAATAGACCAAACATAAAACTTAAACCTAAAGTAAACACTATACCCAAACTAAACTAAATTAATAACCAATGTAAATAATATATCCTCAAACTGTAAATAAATGAAAATATATTCATGTTCGCATAAAATGTAAAGGCAATAACCCCGGACAGTGTCTACGCTCAGAAATTCGTCTTTTCCTTTCAGAGAGAAATCGGCGGAACCCAGGAGTTAGGCACGGACAAGTCGACTGGAGGAACAGCCATCAGCCATCATCCTTTACCTGTACTTTGTTTCACACCATGTCACTTCTCGTTCCTCTCATTCTCATATTTCACTTCACGGGGCATATCACTCACTTCACCATGCCTTTCTAATTATTAACTGTGTTCATTGTTACTGTTGTCCCATTGTATATCATATTGTCCTCTCATCGCATTTCATTATCATCCAAAATTTGAAGAAGAAAAAATAAAAATAAAATAAAAAATTTAAAAAATTGAAATTTGTAAGGCTTTCAGCCAAAATTAAATGTAAATTTCAAAGGAATAAATATTAAAATTAAACGCTATGTCCGAAAAAGGGACTGCAGCGGAGATCGATGAAAGTAATTTGAGGTTTCCGCCGCAACCCCCTTTTTCTTTTTTTAAAAAAAATACTACATTAAGTGGCTCGCCACTTAACTCGATCCCTATAATAATGGGATACAATGACAAAGAAATGCCATGGTTTTCGTACTTATCGGCTAATCCTAATTTCCAAATAAAATAAAATCATGTCTCCTCTCATTAGCTATTTTTCTATTTATAATCATTCATAAGATTGTTAACTTGAACGCAGAAACAAAATCAACATAATTAAAATTTATTTGTTACTCAAATCATCATAGAGACGATTTATTGAATATTGATATACTTTTTTTTAAATCATTGATAAAAATGAGGCCGAACACTTGACACCTTTTATACTCAAGCAACATTTTTAGAAAACAATTCATAGTTCCAGCCCTTGACGATGAAGAACACAGTTAGGTGAAGTAGAGTAGTTACCGCCCACCACCATAAAGACCAGTGAAAGACAGTGAATATTCTTTTCAAAATTGTTAGATGACATGTAGCATATAACTAACCGAATTCATGCATAATGTTTTAGGGCTGTTGGGGCTCATGTCGCCACCACGTCCGTACACGGAAAATGTTTCCTATGCTTCCCGGGTCCGGCGCATAGAAAAAGTTCCTGCCGGTCCGCCACATTACAAAGTTTGAGAAGCACTTCAATGGAGCATCTTGACAGAAGGTGTACACTTATAACAAAGTTAACTTCTTTTTAGCGTCCATTTTCGAATAGCCATTATCCGTGACATCGTTTATCCGAAATTTCAGCCTTTTTCATCATGCTAATCATTATTGTTGCACGTATTAGCATTGCACACCATTGTGCACTAGCGCAAACTAAGCAACCGAAATTAGCTCTAACTCTAACCAGCAGGAAACAAACTGCAATTAAGTTGACAATTATACTTGTTCGTGAATTCATTAGTCTTTTCTAGAGTCTATCTGTGTGAGAAGAAATTTTGACAGAAATTTCAAAAAATCCGGGCTAAAGCAAAGAGAACGGTGCGCTCAACTATTTACATTGTTGTTATGGCAGAGCGTGGCGGACTTCCGGGAATGAAATGTTGTATTTTTACACTTGAATAGGGAATAAGTGCAATTATTTTACCCATAAACGTAATTAAGGTTGTAGTTTTAGTTTTAGGCAGTGGCGTAGCTAGGTGGGGGGCGGTGGGGGCGGTCCGCCCCGGGCGGCACACATTTTGGGGGCGGCATTTGGGGGCATTTGAAAAGTACAGCCCTTTCGGACAACCACCGTTTTTCTTTTGAAAGAGGAAAACCCGGGTGAAAATAAAATATTCGTACTTTCGAGTCGTAATTAACGGATTCTCAAGACATTTTTTATTACACACTGTTTGTTATTACTAACGCATAACCGTTAAGAAATTTTAAATCGCTTAAAAATTGTATTGATTTGTTTTGAAAATTAAGCGGTATACATCACAGATGACGCTTTTTATAAGAAAACGACACAAAGAACACATCACGGCTGGTTCGAATATACTATTAATATCGCCGCGACAGTTATTACGTGGATTTTCGACATGCACAGAATGATTGGCGAACAAGTACCTACATGGCATGGTGGTTCAAATATTGCGTTTAACTTGCAAGTAGTAATTTATATTACTGTATAAGTTTACACAAAATTATTCTAAGGTAATTTATTAAAAATTAATTATATTTTTTTCCATTAAAGTAGCACACACAAAATTTGTGTGTTTCATTAAAATACGTTTATTTACTAAAACATTTACGCATATCCTATTAAAGTAATGTTTAGATAGTTTGAATTAGTCTATTTTACTGAAAATTATAGCGATTTTTGACAAGAAAGATTAAACGCGATTGTTGTTTTTTTCTCCACGTTTTGGTTAATGGTGAAAAATTTTTAAGATCGTGGATGGTGTATTCACCATTGACAACATTATATCCTATATTTGCTGTAAACTGTTTGATGATCTTTTCCAATCAAATTTGAAGACGGAAAAATGGTTTTAACAAATAGTGTAAATCTCAAAATAAGTCATCACGAGTTGAGTCTACTGTCTACTGCATATTCGATCATTTTCCCAATAGAAGGAATTAGAAATAAGAATTGGACAAGGTGAAACTTTTGATAAACTACAACAACATAATATTGTAAAGAAATAAGAAAAAAAATGAAAGCAAAAACTCACAATACTTAATATAATTAGATTCTTAGCAACAACAAAAAATTGGCGTTGAAGGTATTCATGAGGAAGACATCAATTCAATTGAAAATAGAGGAAATTTTCTAGAGCTTTTTGACTTGTAGGCTAAGTACAACCCAGTATTACGTGAACATTTAGTAAACATTAAGATGAGTAATAAATATAGTGTCTCCTATTTGTGGGAAATGATTCGAAATGAATTCATAGACCTATTGAGGGGCGCAGTGAGAAAAACAACTATGGACCAAATAAAGCAAGCTAAAAACTTTTGTGTGATATTTTACAGCACTCCAGATATTTCCCGTAAAGTTTAAACTAGTCAAATTAAAAGATACGTAGTTATTGATATCAGCGAAGTTAAAGTTGTAGAATCGTATATTTAGTTTGTAGAAAATAAAGGAAAAACTGTTGAGGAAATCACAAATATGATTTTAAAGAAATTATAAAATGTTTAGATACAAAAAAGTTGCAGAGGAAAGGGCTTACGATAATGCTTCCGTCAATCTAAATGCAGAGTTTGTAGCATGCACACATCATTCATTCACATCATTTTGGAACTATCGAAAAGTTGTTTTCATTTTTTTTTATTCTTCCACTCGTCGATGGGAAGTTTTACTTTATGTCACAGGTCAAGGTGTCAAACGCAGCGTTGAAACTCGCTGGAGCGCTTGAGCAGAAGCAGTAACTATAGTAAAAAATCATATTTTTTTTTACATTTTAAGCGCCTAGGAAAAATTGACATCTGAAGAAGAAAATAGTAAAACGAGATCACTTGCTGAAAATTTTCTCAATTCAATGCAATCTGTTTCTTTTCTATGTTGTCACAATTTATGGGAACCCGTCTTTTTTTGTAAATTAATGATGCTCAAAAATACTTTCAAATAAAATGTTCACCAATGTCATATAAAACTAAATTCTTTGCAAACCCATTTCATGGAACAAAGAGATGTGCTAATGGAAAAAGCTGTTATAGCAGCCAAAATAATGTGTGAAGAGTTGGAGACATCGACTGAACGCCAAGTTAGAAGGGAAAAACATATGAGTGGGGAAAATTCAAAAGACGTGGTCTTATCTTTAGAACATGAAGTACGACGAGAAATTTTTTAATCCATGGATCGAATTATAAAGGAATTTAAAGAACGCTTTGATCAGTTGCATGTCCTTGTAAGAAAATATTCGTGCATACATCCCATGTAACCTACTAAATGAAGAAAATGAATGTCAAATAAATGATTTTATTGACATTGATAAAGAACAGTTTCACATTGAAAGAAGAATGATCCAGGTTTTATGGCTGTACCTATACCACAAAAAGAGGCATTGCGTTGGGAAAATGGAGGAAAAGGCCCCATTGATCTATTAAAATTTATTAAACAGTATAGAATGGAAACTTCTGAACCCAACATTGTAATCTTGCTAAGAATTTTTATAACAATTATTGTTATCAGTGTCGCTAGTTGTGAAAGGAGATTCTCCAAACTGAAGTTGATAAAAATTTATCTTCGCTCCACAATGAGTGCATGATTTAAGTTTAAGACAGGGGTCGGGAAACCATCGCTCGCGAGCCAGATGTGGCTCTATTGATGGCTGAATCTGGCTCTCAGACAAATAATCGATTATCTAAAAAAAACACGTTTATTCAGATTCCTTTGAATTGCATATAAAATAAACTGCATAACAATGATATTAAAGATAATTCAGAGACATAATTATAGTACTTTTAGTGTTGAAATAACACGAAATGCACACATTTACTTGAATTTTTAGTTACATAATGTATGGCTCTCACAGAATTACTTTTCAAAATATGTGGTGTTTATGGCTCTCTCAGACAAAACGTTTCCCGACCTTTGATTTAAGACTACAAAAACTTGCAATATTGTGCATAGAACAAAATATAAAAAATTATTTAAAACTTTGATACCATAATACACGATTTTCTATTATGTAAGTTAAGAAAATAAATGTATACATAATATGTTTGCATACTAATTTCCACAATTGGTTCATAAAAAATAATTAAATCATTTATTTATAAATACAAAATAAAATCATACTAATTGGTATTTTTTGGTGAAGATTTGGAATACGTTTGTCTCATGGGGGTGGGTGGGGGGGGGGCTGCAACCTCATTAACTTTCTTGTAACCTTAAAAAAAGTATCTTGTATTTTTATAAAATATGTATTTATGGGTATAACATCTTATTTGGCCTCCTTTATTGCCGCTTACTTAAATATGGCATCCAATGGTAAAAATGTTCGCCACCTTTACCTTGTTTCAATTACAATTATTTATTTATGTTTCTTAATTTATAAAAACCATGATGCTATTGACTTAAAAAGGGCGGCAAATTGGAGACCGCCCCGGGCGGCAAAAGGTCTAGCTACGCCACTGGTTTTAGGGTCTGAGTTAGGTTTGGTTGTCTATTTTTAAAAATTAAAATAGAAAAAACAAACAAAACTAGCAGCCATATATGGAGCGCACCGTCCTCTTTTCTTTTACCAAAATCCCCTATGAACGCATGCAATCATTGTGCGTTTAAAGGGAGTTAAAACTTTGAGACCGACCTAAACGCTTTTGCTTCAGAAAAGAACAACTTTCAATACTAATGGGAATTTTAAAAAAAAATTTCAATAAAAGTAAATCATCGAATGTTTTAGATGGAAAATAAGTTAAACGATTGTCATCTGACTCTCTCAGAGCACCAGTACATTTCTAGCTTGGTGACGCATTATGGCTAATCATTGTAACGTTATACATGTGGTCTCAATTTTTGATGCACATGGTAATACAATTTGTTACTTGCTCATCTAAATCAGTGCTACAAAAAGTGGGGTTCCGCGGACAGTTGCCGGACAGTGGGCTATCAGTCAAATCAATAACTATGAAAGTAAACAAAACAATTGCTATCTACAAATTGCGAACGAAAAGAGATTTTTCAAAAAGTCCTTCTCCAATATTGTTATAGATATTATTAGCTATCGTTTGGCGTTTATTTCAACCCGATAGCTGTTATTGTTATGGTTAGAGAGAAATAGACAAAATGCTGATATTTTAAGGGTTTATTTTTATTTTCCAGGAAATCCAAGTAAAAATTTCCCGTATTTTTTTTACCCTTGCACATCCTTGAGACCTCCTTAACATATTTGCAAAGACCCGAACACTCTATATGTTATGGTTCCGTCGAAAGGGGGGGGGGCTCTACGGGGCTCAGCGGATGAGTAGGGTCGTGGGGCACGGACCTGACCGTGACTCGGCGACCTGAAACCAACAACTCCCGGCAGGCAATGCCAAAGACCGATATGTTAGGTGTTAGGTGCTAGTCACATATGATTACAGTCGCTGTACGGATCTTAGACAAAGCATCTTAAATGCAATGTCGATGATGAAAACCAAAGTACCCGTTGAGGGTCGGGTAAATCCGAAGCGACCGTTTCGTCCCCCCTCAATTTTACTAGCAACGCCAATGAGCGGTGCCGGTTTAGGGCCAGGAGTGCCAGTACGGATTAGCAAAAGGAACCGCGAAGAACGCAGCGGACGCCAGCTCTGAGGAAACCTTCCAGTGGGGGTTGCACCCTAGGTAGGTCATTGATGATCCCCCGCATAGCGGCGGTCCTAACCATTGAGACTCGTATGCTTTTGCCGGGGTGGCGCCAAAGTGGTAGCGGGTCATAGTAAGGCAATTCCACCCCTCCTTGTGAGGTTAACTTAGTGGGAGGCATCTTCGACTTTCTGTCCTGGATGCCCAGGTGGCCGCTTCAGAAGCAACCGCTCCGGGGGGGGGGTTCCCAGCTGTCACGTCCTTTTCTGGGGGAGGGGGCCAGATAGCTGGGAGGGTCTTCCAGGAAGACCCATGAAGAGCATTAGGCTCGGGGCTTCTGATTTTCTTCCACATGTAGGATCTGGTATGGTTCAGGAGGAGTTGCATGTGCAAGCGTTACAGACATTTCAAATATATAAACGCATTTTTTCCATGGGAAATTGCGTTAACAATATTTATCATAATTAGTATAAATAATACAAGTTTACAACGAATATTTAGAGAGAGAACTTTTTACTGGAGGGGAACAACCATTTGAAAGGATATTAAAGTTTTTATAAATCTGTCAAACTACTATTAATAAATAATTATTAATTATAGCTAGTAATTTCTTATTTAAATTTGACCTATTTCCTGCTTCGTATCTACTACCTGTTGACATATAGACCAGCTTGTTACACATTTGTATTTTCAAGTTCACGTATTAAATTGCTGTTAAACTTCAAACCGTGGTTTGACTTGAGATTATTTTTAATGAACATCACCCCTAGACACATAACAATTGTTTCATTAAAGATGATATGAATTGAAAACCTCGCAAAAACCACTTTGTGAATCCTAAACTTATACAATTCAAAGAATTTTCTTGCTTGATGATTCACCCATACTCTGTGTGTGTGTGTGTGTGTGTGTCTTATTTCACCCCACAGGACCACCTCAGCTCAGAAAACAATTCGCCAAAGAAAGGCTTATTGCTTCTTCGTGGTATTATTTTCCGCTTCAGGTCAACGTTAGCTGATCCCTTGCCCCTTTCCCCCGGTCTCTAAAATATAGACCTATGGGCTCCGAAGGATTTGATAATGAGACCAAAATATCCACAACATCCTTTTTTTTTAACTACCTCAGATGTGGGAAAACCACTTCTCGCTAAAAAAAAATTATATGCGGCCCTCGGAAGCCTGCAGCAATACCGAAAAAGTCAAACAACTTTATGTCAAAGGTATGTGTTTGCACTTAGTCTGAGAGTGAATTTTGTTTAGGTGCGCCCCCTTGACATTTCAATTGTTACTAATGCCAACCGCGCCCCGAAAAGTCCGCACAACGCTGATATACTTTCAAATTGGCTGCTCGACGAAAGCTAGCAATTTTTTTTATTTTTTTTAAATGCCGAAACTAACCGAATTATGCCCCCCTCGGCACCAGTTACATGTGTGTTGTGTGTGGGGGGGGTGTGCTGTTTGAGGAGGACGACAAAGTACCTGGGTGATATTTCCGGGCCACAAGTTGAGCCACCTGGAGGTGTAGTGGGCCGACGTGTTGTCCCCAAACTTCGAGATTGTGGACATATTGAGTGAGTCCATGTGGGCATCGCTAGTTGGTACGGCCTTGTAGATTGAAGATATATTGATGGAGTTGCCGCTCTGACCACGAAACACGAGAATCCAATCCTCGGCGATTACTGGAATTAAAAACAAACAAAACAAATTTTTAGAGGCAGGGGCGTAGCTATGTTTATTCTGCCCCATCCATCACTTTAAAAAAAAAGAAGAAGAAAAAAGAAAGATGAAAACGTCATATTTTGTTACTTAAAGTTACTTTTTGTAGACAAGGTTTTCGTAACAGCATACATTTCCATTTTGCAACATTTTTAATATAATAAAGCTCTGCATATTTTTTTTGTTCTACGTTCAGTCCCCTAAGCTGTCACAAATAAACGCAGAATTAAGAAATCTGTTTTGCGGAAACTTTTGTCTTGCTATCAACTTTGAACTGACTGGCGATGTTTTTTCCCCACTAAAATAAAATCATTGATTCACAGTACCTCGACATATTAGTATCAATATATTTTCAATAAATATTTTTTTGATAATCTAGACATAATTTGTGAATTGCTAATAGATATTATTATTTAATCAAGACTTTACTTCCACAAGTTTAAATGCACAACAGAAAATATTTTAACACGTTTTAAAATTATTTCGTTATGGAATTTAAATTTTTTAAAGGAAATTAGAAGCGGGGAAAAGTACCTAAAAATATGTGAATATTTTAGCTTCAACTTTAGTTAGAAAATAATTCCTTACTTAAAAAATGTATATTTATTTTCGAAAAAAGAATATCTTTAATTTTAAAAAAAATTCCCTCGTATCTTTCGTAGCTCAAAAGCAGGCCATGCCCCAATAAATACATATTTTTTGTTACAACAGGGTATGTATATATCCTGACAAGACGACACACAGCAACGAATGTTTCGGCAAAAAGCCTTCCTCAACGAACAAATAGACAATTAAATAACCTGTAAAAAAAAAGTTTTGACTATAAATCCCTTATATATGAGACATGGTTAAAAGTATTGATTATGTTTAATATAATACGCAGCGCGACAAACATTTTCAGACTGAACGTGACTAAACTCTCCCTTGCTGTAAAACACGGGGATGTGGTCATGGATGGCTGGAGTGAACTCCAGTGACACGTGGATGTCAACAATAGCAGACGGCTACATCGAGTTACATAAAGATAAACTAAAAATGCATAAATTTAATTAGGTACATTCGATCGATCTGAAATTTTGATACAACGCATTGTTAGGGGACACGAGTTTATGTGCAAAATTTCAGCTTCATAGCATCACAGAAAGTGGGCCATTTTTTACTTTTGTTTTTCCGCCTGCCCGACCAAGACAGGCAGAGAGAGACGACGGTGAATTTAATATAAGGGATTTTAAAAACAACAAACAAAAAAAAATATTAAAAATAAAATAAAATGAAATGAAAAGTTAGCTACGTTGAAATCCCAAGCCAATAAGAACAATAGGAGGAAGAGAGTTTTACAGAGGTTATATAACTATGTGGAGAGTGGGCGTGGCGAATCACCCACATTTATTTCTTGTCCCTATATGAAATATACTTCAGCACGATTGACGACAATGATAACATTATAGTGACAGCCGTTCAAACAAAGAGATGTGGTGTCACCTCTGATGTCCCAATCTTGATATTTTCTTATTTCAGTATAAAGAATGTTGAATATGTTTCATTAAAAATTTACTTCATCTGCTTCATCACGTTGCCATTTAAACATTTTTTTTACACAGTCAGAAATTTTCGATAAAATTCGAAAATTATTCGATAATTGACAAATCATATAACAACTAGTAATTAGGGGGGAAGTCTTTTCATCATTATCCATACTTCTTAAATTGAAGCCTTTTGTTGATGAGACTTGATGCACTCTAATATTTCTGTATATTTCAAATAAACACCCCTGGGCTAGTTTTGTCATCTGTTCCGCCATGTTGTTACTGGACAACGTTATTGTTTGTCGTACGTACGGGTCGATCAGGGCGATCAGTGTGCGATCATTCTCTGACATCATTCTGTCTGAGCGCAACCACTGTTTGAATAGCAATGCTGTCAGTGCTTTAATTGGAAATCAATAGATTCTACAGGTAAAGAAGAAACCTGTCAGCGTCCCGAATTCGAGTTTATTTTATATCTATCTTTTAACATTCATTTTTGACGTACAGTCGAGTGAGTATTAAATAGAAAGCAAAGTTCAGTTTTCAGACCCTGCTGGTCTATTGCGCAAGTGAAGCATGGTTCATTAGACTCACTCTCCTTGGCTTACAAGTGGACTCTGTGGCTAGCACAATACCAACCATCCTTCACTTTTCCACAATTAACGTCACGTCAGGTGCCCACTATCATTGCTTGGGCGCCGAGCCACCGGGTGCACACAGCACTTGTCTTACTCTTGCGCGGATACTTCGTTTTCTTGTGTCTGATAGAAACTGAATGACGCATGGAAAAATTATAGAACCACACTTTGGAAATTATGGAATTAAATTTGAAAAATAAATCTAAGAAGAATTTTAAACTAAAATGCTACTTTATATTGGTCAGGCCTATACTTAAATATGCATCATTTGTATAGGACCCATCTATCAAAGAAAAAATATAGAAATTTGATCAATTTAAAAATGAAAAAATAAGATGCAAGTTTCATTACTGGTGCTTATTCACATCAACTGGCAATAATAACTCCATTAGTTTAAATTACTAAACTTATGAAGACTAGAGGATAGAAGTACAAATAGGAAAGTAGTAATAATAGTCATACATAAGGCATTAAATTTTAACTTGAAATACACCACAACAATCTAATACAATAATCAGATACACATTGTGAATTAAAAAAATATTGTTCCATATACAAGTCTACACGTTGTACACTTTGGGCTGTGTTTTATTGTGTTTTTTGGTTTTTATTGTGGTTTATTGTGTGTTTTTTTAAAACTTAGTTGGCTTGCATTTATGACCTACCTACATTTTTTTAAAGTTTTATTTTTCAAATCCTACAGATATTACGCTGGTGGCTAGAGTATATCATGGAAGGCCATATATTACTTTGCAACTATATTTTTTATAAAACATTTTTGTTTAGAAAATGTCACGTTTACCTTCCGATACAAAGGTATTGATTGTTCGCCTCACCAATCTTCTAACACAACTCCACACATCATATTCGCCGGTCATTACTTTAGCAGTCACTGTCCTTCCAACGGAGTGACTCCGGCCAATCATTCTGCATTTAACTGTTGAGTCGGTTTTATCTCTGTTCTTCATTTTCCTGCGCCCGTCTTACTATTGATACGTAACATAATCCCTTTTCTTCAGTCTGAGTGGTTCGTCTTCGAGACTTATGTGCACTCTGATACTCTAAGCCAGCCCGACATTTACCATTCATATCTGACTTCTATGTTATCTCTGATAGTCTGACAAGCTGCTCATTTCTCTTTGTTGTGAGAGATGTCGCTTTGAGACTAAATCTCAATTTTAAAATTAATTTAATAGATTAAAATTCGATTAAAATTTAAGAAAATGTATATAGTATTATTTTTTAAATTTATTAATTATTATATATTTTTTTGTTACTTACACACCTTTGCCTCGTATTATTATTATTTATTTAGAAGTGCATGCGTAAACAAAAAGGTTTTTATTCCTTATTTCTTGCATAGCAGAGCGAACTTTGCTGTGTTAATTTACAAAATTTGGGAGCCATTGAATTACCGTGACCTAACCGATTTCGCGAAATAATTAATCGCGACTAAACGAGATCTATATATGCGTTATATTATAAAAATATAATCAATCGAAATTTAATCGAGTAATTTTTCTAGATTAATCGGAAAAAACATTTTTTTAATCAGTACCAACCCTATTTTAAAGTTATAATTCTGATGGAGTTAAATATAAAAACTGTATCTCAATACTTAGGACAAGCCTTTTAATTAAGTAAACATTCCAGCCGTTGTAAGACTAAACTCTCTGAATCTCAAACTTATGACAAGTCTTCAGTTGTAATCAAACGTTCCAAGAGCCGTTACAGCACACACTTTGTACCAAGCCCTCGGGTCAGTTGGAACAACAGACCGAAACGCAGCGTGGCAGTCAGGGGAGACAAACTGGAGCTGCAACCGTGTCACCAGGTTAAATGATCTTTCAGGGATCGCACGATCCATTTTTGTGCTGACCGGACGAGAAGGTCACGTTTGTGTCTACAAATATGTATGATACATATTTACGGACAAAATAGAAAACAGAATGAAAAAAGAAAAGTCTCTAGCGATATACTTTTTACCAAGGGGAGTTTCGAATTATCTAAAAAATAAAGTTCATTATCTGTTCTTTTATACTTTGCTCGCTACCAATTAACAACGATTCCGATATCAGCTATCTCTGATAGCATGCGCGAGTAGCTGCTACTTGTTACCACGTTTTTATTAACTTGCTTTCGTGTCTGTCCGCAAAATTTCAAATCTGCCAACGTATAATTAAACAACTTCTGATGGTCATAGAGATATCAAAATTTTGACCACAGATAGATCTTGGATGACAATGCATTGTATCGAAATTTCAGATCGATCGAATGTACCGTAATTAAATTATTGAATTTTTTAGTTTTTCTCTATATATTTGTTGCTGAGTGTACAACTATGTTAATTTGCTGAGTGTACAACTATGTTCATTTGCTGAGTGTACAACTATGTTCATTTGCTGCGTGTGCAACTATGTTCATTTGCTGCGTGTACAACTATGCTCATTTGCTGCGTGTACAACTCTGTTCACTGCCGTACACTGTGAGTGATTAGCAAATTGATCAAAGCAAACGTGCTCAATGATGTGTAAAATGTATTCGCCAAAATATACTTCCGGTTTGTAAATTTGTCACAACTATTTGGTTAACGTAGGAAAACAAGACAATGGACACCTATAACAGACTATTTGTTTTATACAGTTTGAATTCCCGTGCGATAATTATAATATTAACAATAGAAAAATTGATCTTTCGAGGTTCCCATCACCACATCAAAGGCGTGTTTCAAATCATTGGAAATCCAGAAGAAAATGTGTTGTTGTTTTTTTTAAACATATGCGATGTATAACGCCCTTTGGGTATTGGTGCACGTGGTGGTCTTCTTTAAAGGGCGCTTGCTACAGTTAACGCCCCTGGTGCTAGGCCGTGTTTTATTTTATTTTATTTATTTATTTATGTAATTTTTTGTTTGTAAAAAAAAATTATTATTTTTTTATGTACACTTTTTTATCGCGGTTCCCTAGGCAAAATATTTTAAACAACTTGGCCATTGTTATTACATTTCCATTCAAACTAAACATATACAACATTGTGTACAAATGTCAACCTATGAACGTTTATCCGGTATTTAGATGAAGCGATACCAGCTCACCTCATCGCATGTCCACCGAAACACAGAGGCTCCTGGACAAAAAAGAATGCCCACAGCATAATCACAAACAGCTCTTGTCACGTGGGTCGAGTGTCAAAAGTGGCTAAGTGAAGATGTCTGTCTGTACTTTCCCTCACCCCACCCCCACCCCCATCCACCCCCACCCCCGCGGCATGTTCGCCTCTGGGAAACATCACGGCCCAATGAACAGAGATATTCAAGACTGCAGACGACATCAGGAGTCAAGTGAGTACGCTTGGCAGTCATAGACATTGGACGCTATAACCGAACGTAGATCTAAGTAACAAAAAGGGTGTTTTTTAAGAGGCGCTGATTGGTTTCGGATAGCGAAAGGCGAGTGAAGAGGAAGTGCTAAGCCCTACTGCTACGATCCTGATATCCCGACGTCATAAAAAATCTCTCTATTGGTGGACGCTAAGCAAACTGTTTTGGATGCCAGGAAAGAGCGATTGTGATTTCTTAACCATCTCACAAGTCATTTGCGTCTGCGCTTTACCAACAAAAGGCGTGACGAGTGGCTGGGACTAGTTCTGCACCATTGGAGCTTTTCAGTCCTCCGTTCAACGACCTTCCTCTTCGACCACCCCCCCCCCTTTTTCCCAATCCCCAGTGCGTCTCCTGCTCATGGGTCATAAACTTCCTGGACGTCATTAAAGTAGTTTGGATGTTAGCAGTTCAAGCGGTGCGAAATGCTGCTCGCTGAAAGGTCACCATGACATGAAGAGGGTTGATGAATCCTTGCAAGATGTAGAATTTAAATGAAAATTTATATGACAAATTAATAAGTCGATGCGATAGAAGACGAGCTGCTGGTAACTACTTGACTGCCGTGAGATGTGTTTGATGTATACACGAGATGTGTTTTATGTATACACGAGATGTGTTTGATGTATACCTGAGATGTGTTTGATGTATACCTGAGACGTGTTTGATGTATACCTGAGACGTGTTTGATGTATACCTGAGATGTGTTTGATGTATACCTGAGAGGTGTTTGATGTATACCTGAGACGTGTTTGATGTATACCTGAGACGTGTTTGATGTATACCTGAGAAGTGTTTGATGTATACCAGAGATGTGTTTTGATGAATACCTGAGACGTGTTAAAAGTCAAAGCGTTTTGTTTCAAAGACTCTATACACTCACGATCTCCTTTTATTTATCTGACAGTGTACTTTCATTTTTGTTAGCTATGCGTTAAATTTTTGTTAATATTTCAAAAAATGAAAATACCTACATGTGGAAAGCTATGAAAATATGGTGTATTACGTCATCTGCTTTGAGGGAGACGTAAGGGGAGATAATAGTCACTTAATTTTTTATATTAAAACTGACAAGACGGGAGACCACAATGCTATGAAGTTTATTTTAGAGCATCTTCGATGTAAATCCTTTTTGGTTTTTGTTAACAAATATCTGTAAAACACCGTCCTCGTTGATATTGAAAGCGTAGTGAATATGCATCAATGCAAGCTCGGTAAGTCTTTCCTGTCCTATTGAACATCTCATGTAATTGTGCTAATGTCAGAGTGAACTGAAACTTCGCTCCCACGCACAAGAAGTCACAGGAATCACACACGCGATTTTCAGTAGGCAATAAATATTCGGATACACCAATACATTGCAATGTTTTATAGCTTCCGTGAAATTTTTTGTTAGTTTTGACTCTTCTCATTGGCTGAACCTCAATTTCGACCCGGTGAACTCTTCGGCCAGCACCTCTGGTGAAGGCAGATCGTGCTCATATAAATCCACAGCGCCTTTCAGATCTTCATACGTGCAACTTCTAACAGCACTTGGCACAAGAGCTAATAGTTGTGAGGATGTCCTGGTTAAGCCAGAAAGCCATATATCTAGTTCAGCAATGATGTGCTCCAGGAATGGTTTAATTAAGTTCCGCAGATAGTGTTGCATTGGCATTTCTGCGCTCACATTGCTTCGGCATATTTGCCACTTAGCAATTCTGGACATTGAAGCTTCAACTCATACAGACTGCGCCATGATAACGATATGATCATAAGTGTTTTGAAAATAAGAATCTACATTTGTTCTAATCTCTCTAAACTCTTGCTTGACTTTTTCCATAAGTGACAGCCTGAATGATGTCAATCACTTCTTTCTGAAGTTCGACTGTTATTCCTTCCAGTCTAGATAACTGTTTGTACGTTACAACAAACGTCACAATAAATGTGAAGTTGCACAAGGAATGAAGAAGTGACGTTGCTCGATACTTACTGTCCGTGTCCCAATCACCATTTGTAGTCAAATGTGGATCAAATCCTTGGTTGTTGTGTGTTTCATGTGGCAGTGAAATTATCTCAAGAGTCTGAAAATCATAACATACGATTGATAGAAGTGTTTGTATGCTTCGTGGTGCTCAGCCCATCTAGTTTTGCACAAATCTAAAAGTGCCTTCCGTTTAGCACTGTCAAATGGAAGACTTTTTTTGTGACGTTTTTTCAACAAGGCTTCGCGCTTTGGGCTGTTGTTAAAAAACATGCCAGTTTCTTTTAATTTGTCAATCATATTACGAACATCGGGAAGTCCGGACGAATGCGTGATCACACAGCGCCCGACATAGATGCAGCGCCATCATAACACTGGCCCCTCATATTCTGCAGTGGGATCCCCAAATCTCTCAATAATGTCAAGATCTTTGAGGCCATCGCCCCTCTCGTGGTTCGAACAAGTGGAACAAAAGAGATAAATTCCTCTCTTACATTGTTTTCACTGTCAACAAATCTGATACAAAACGACATTTTTTCTTTGTTGTGAGTGGTCACCTCGTCGGCTAGGACGGAATAGAATTTTGCTTATTATACTTTTTAAACAATTTTTGATTGAATGATGTGGTTGACAATTATGGAAATGAGTTCATTTTGGATACGTTGTGACAAATACGTCACATTATTTTGGAGTGGTTTCTGCAAGTGGGACATCATGTTGTGCTTGGACACTAAACCTCAACACAGCAATAAAATTTCCTGGATTCCCTTGTCCATTGAACTTGTTTTCTTCGGATCGGCCTCTAAATGCTAAACATTGTTTTCCGCAACAACAACACAAAATGATTGCCTGTATAATGCAAGCCAAAAATTTTCTATTTCGTTTGGCCAAGTTCCTGTTTTCCTTTATCGAAGAATTATTGTTCTACAGGTACATGCTTTCTCTCTATCACGTTCATGAAGTTTGCGGTATAAACCGAAGACTCTGAATTCGCCTTTTGTGAAGCGTGTTTTGAAAAATGTCTCAGATGAATCTGGTGAGTTTTAGAAACTTGACAAGTGTCTAAAAATGAATCTGGTGAGTTTTAAAAGCTTGACAAGTGTCTAAAAATGAATCTGAAAAGGATTATAAGTAGATATTTTAACTCAAAACGACACGGGAGATTCATATTTCAGGTAGGATTTATTTGATACAGTTATAGACAGTTTACAGTCGAATATAATGCTTATAATGGTTATAGGCCTTACGGCACTGGCCATTGTCTTATAATTTATAATGAGAAATCAAGTATATTGCGATTAAGTCGAATAAACACAAAATTACTTTAAGAAACTAATTGAAAAATAAATTTAATATAAATTAAAAGCATCAAGTAGTATTATAAAACCCCATGGGTTTCTTCTTTAAATCTCTTTACTGTTTAGTTGTGTGAGAATATATGTTGCATACTTTTTGACACAGTTAGATCGACATTGGAGCCTTTGATGTCTGGGCAGTTGGATGCTATATTCAGGGTCCAATCGATTTCGCAACTTTGTTTTTATGTTCACTGGAGTGGAAAAGCCTTGTTGAAAACGGGTTGTTGCTCAAAAGGCAATAATGTTTTGACGGCTTACTCATTTGCAATGTTGAAAGACTTTGTAGCATTTGACATCAATTTTTTTTTAAATTTCATATTCAATACGTGCCTTATTATTGGATTGAAGTTTAAGAAGTGCTTCTGCCAACCTTTGAAGCTCATCTGGTACATCCACAATGTCACATCGAAAGGGATCTACAATCCAACTGACAAGCGAATCAATAACTGGAAAGTAAGTAGGGAACCGCTCTTTGACCTTGGTAAGCTGTCTGATAACTATATCATTGATGTAGTCAAAAGTTATATTTCCCCAATCATACAAGTACAAGGCCAGTCTTGAAAAGGCTGCTAACTTGTTTAATTCTGCTTTTTTTGTTACCAATATGAAGGTTTAAATTCGAATACTGCAATCTCTTCGCTGGCTGAGATTATACTGATATTTTTCCCCTGCAATGCTTTGTTCAACGCATTCGCAGGCTCGGAAATATTAGCTATGTATGCGAGATTGTACAACCCAATAATAGTTCGTACAATTCTCTTCAAGAGAATGCTTTTGACCAGCCAGAAATGATGAAACTCCGCTTTCAGAGCCGACACTCTGTTTAGAACTTTGCCGCGTGAATGCCACCAAACCTCAGTGAGATAAAGTAGGTAGGTCTCTATATTCAGCCTCCCCATCTTTACTTAAATCACGAAACAGTCGTGTTTGCAGTGCATGTCCTTAACGAAATTGTAATCTGGATAACATCCTGATGTATGACGACATCCAGATCAGGTTCCAAAACAAGCAGAGCTTGACGATCGATCAAATAGTGATTAACATCAATTTTTGAGATTCCTCTCTCTTTCTCTTGCGAAAGCCGAAAAACCACATACACGACCCAAAATAGTTGGAGCTCTATGAAACAGACACAGCAATATTTTGAATTAACCTTATCAAAGTATTCATTAACTTTATTGAATACATCAATTCCTTGACATCGCAATTGGAGAGGAGAGCAAAACAACATTTCCTGTTTAATTACAAAAATTATTTGACAACCTTTAAATTTGAATTGAAATTAAATTAAATTAAATTAAATTGAAGCGAACATCAATTAGCTGAGCATTACTAATGACATCAGTGGTCTCATCAAGCTGAATAGCAAATAATTTACTCGCATTTGTAGAATGCGTTTTCTGAAAGGAACCGGTTCAATTGTAGGCTAATCTTCCAAGCGTACACGTACACATGACGAATTGTGAATATATCTAGCGGTTTCTAGCACATTTGTCTATGTCCCCGATGAGTCTGCATTACCCCCAAGAATTCCCCTTTTACCCCAAATGGGGTAATTTATCCCTGTTCGCCCGATAGCGGTTTGCAAATCTTTACTTAAGCAATGTGAAGTGCGACTACTAGATTTTTCATTTTTCTATCAATGGGTAGCAATAAAACCTTTATTTATTTATTGAATCCTATAAAAAGAAATTTAAACAAAAATTATAATTTTTTTAAAAAAAAATCTAACATAGTTTAAGCGAATTTTAAAACTTTAACAATGTAGTCGTCTGCTTAACCCAAAGTTTTACGGAAAGCTTCTAGTAAGGAGGAAATATTGTAAGGTTTCGATGATGCAAATAGGTCGTTCTATTCAGGAGCTATTGAGGGTCGGGTTACTCCGAAGCGACATTTCGTCCCCCTCAATTTACTAGCAACGCCATTGAGCGGTGCCGGTTTAGGGTCAAGAGCGCCAGTACGGTTTAGCAAAAGGTACCGCGAAGAACGCAGCGTACTGTCCGTGACGCTATGCGAGGTAACTCCCGATTTTAAAAATGAAAATATAGACGTAAAAATGTTGCTTCCGAGATCAACAAAATGTGTTTCTTGCCAAAAAATATTGTGACGTGACGTCATTATTTGAGCTTTTATTAATGTGTGAATGGAACGAAGTAAAAAGATCCATGTTTTATTTGATGTGATTAATATTTTTTTTTGGGTATTAAATGTCCGTTTTTGTGTATGTGTCCATGTCAATATTATGTATGTAATTATAAATTTAATTTTCTATATCAATGTATAACATTCGTTTTTCGGTTTATGAAATTTAAAATTGGTTGTCGTTTGGTTGTCAAGTTTCGATGCGTTTTGAACTACAAAGCCATATAATTATTTATTAATGCAATTGAAATTTGTCAAATTACGCTTCAGTTTAGCGTTTGTTTTTATTTTATACACTTTGAGCAGGCCTGGATTAACCTATAGGCAAACAAGACACGTGCCTTGGGCACCAAGCGTTTGGGGGCACCACAAGTCCTCAAGAAAAATGTGTATATTGTCCATAATCGACATGATGTTAGCAAATCGCAAATGTATTTTTAAATCGCACATGAGCGGATTAAATGGAAGGCTGATTGGGCTAAAGCCAAGGGCCAACAATGATTTGAGACTAAATTAAGGGACCCCAAACTTATTAAATTGTATAATAAAGTGGCTGGAGAGGGCCCCAGGTGAAATTGCAGCCAGGGGCCCCGTGCAATCTTAATCCACTCCTGAAATCGCTTTTAATGGGACAAATGAAAAATTTGGATCTTTACAAAATTGAAATTTTCTAGGGTTGCTGGAGTTGGTCAGTCAGTTCGATCCATTTTTAGCATCACACATTGAGAAATAAGGAATTCCTGGAAAAGGAATTCCTTCTTATGTAACCCGTACTATCTGTGAAATCTGATTAAAATTATGTCCCCAAAAGTCCATCAATATTATAGGTGAAGTAAAGGCTTCCGGTTATTTCATCTTGTCAATACCCGATATTTCACTTATAGATCAGTTAAGCTTTGTTCTTCGATATGTGGTAGATTGAGCCCATTGAGCGCTTTTTGACTTTCTTGGAGCTGCAAAGTCAAACCGGTGAAGGTATGGCTAAGCAAGAGTTGCAGTACTTACATGAAGTTTGCAATTTTGATTTTGCGAAATGCAGAGGTCAGTCCAGGAAAACGCAGCTAATATGTCTTGGTATTACAAGGGGATGCAGAACAAAATTCTATAGGAAAATTAGTTTCTATCTACATACCCTGTTCTACCCATTTACTAAATCTGGTAGGATGAAGGCCGTTGACTCTTGTTTAGAGGCAGTAAACTTCTTCCATACAGTGCAACTGATCGATACTTTTTTCTCAGCTTAAACCAACAGATGAAAGATTCTGAAAGGATGCTTTGTGGATTGAACGCTGGTAAAATCTCTTTCCGATACCAGATGGGAAGCACATGCTGTTGGAACTAAAGCTATTCTAAAGTCTCATCCTCAGATTATAGAAGCGCTCTTTTTCTCAGTTAAAACTTACAAAAAATCTAAGTAGATCGATAATGAAATAAGAAGAGTTTGATTCCTTATCTTTGCTGATGATTGAGACAGACATTTTGCGCAAAATTAACTTTGATCATGTACTTTGCCAGATGTAAATCTAGAATAAAGAATTTTAAAATGTAACGTTTTGCTTTCTCTGAATTTCTTATCTATTAAAAAAGTTACAGTATGTATGTCTATTGTTATTACAAAATTAATTAAATATTAATTTTAATACAGAAATAACTTAACGTAGGTTTTATTTTAGAGATACTAGTCCAAATATATGTGTTAACAGCGGCGTCACTAAGGTGGGTGTCATCCAGTTCGGTTGGTCATGGTGTCACCCCCTCTCAACTTACCCCAAGGACCTCCTCCGAGTATGCCAAATCCAAATAACGAGGCATACAGAATTTTACCCTTTGGTGTCACCCGGTGCGGTCCGCACCTCCCGCAATCCCTTGTGACGCCCCTGTGTGTTAACAATTTTGTTTGTTAGTTGGTTAACTTGGTTTGCTTAATATTGAACATACCAGCGGTCAGTGGGTGATCGGGCCAGAAGGGGACATCCGTGTGGGTTTGTGCCTCGGGCACCAAGATGGCTTAATTCGGCCCTGACTTTGAGATTGCATATTTGTATGTTTACAATACCATATTTAAAAATCGGACTCCTCCCCACAATAGTTCTTGTTTGATTGTTATTTACTAATGCGTCTTAGACTAATTTGGAACAAAAAATACATGTAGTTGCTTTTAACATATAACTGGAAGGGGTGCTGACTTGACAATAATGAAAAAGTTTATTTGAATTCCTAAAACGTTTATATTAAATTGTATTAACTGTTGATACTTAAATATTTTCTTTTATCCAGTGATAAACTTTACTTTACAATGAAGACTCCAAAGGCGATGCATCAGTGCTCAACTGCCCGAAGTCAACTAACACAAACATGCATTCTATTCTCCGCGACGAGGTGGAGCTGGCTGTACAAAAATTGAAGAAGGGGAAATCAGCTGGAGCTGACAACATTCCAGGCGAACTGATTCAGGCAGGAGGTGACCCCGTAATAAACATCCTAACTAACATGTGCAACAAGATCTGGCAGACAGGAAAATGGCCAACCCCCTGGACGCAATCGCTGGTTATCACGCTCCCAAAAAAAGGGTAATCGACAGATGTGTCAGAACTACCATACAATCAGCCTGATTAGTTACCCCAGCAAAGTCATGCTTATGCTCATATTAAACTGACTGAAACCACAAGCAGAGCAAATCATTTCAGAAGAACAGGCGGGCTTCAGAGCAGGAAGAAGCACAACGGAGCAAATCTTTAACCTGCGAGTGCTCTGTGAAAAACATCTCCAACACCAGAGTGACCTCTATCATGTCTTTATAGCCTTTAAAAAAGCGTTCGACAGAGTGTGGCATGTGGCACTGTGGGCAACTATGCACAAATTCAGCATAAATGCAAACCTCATTGAAGTGATCAAGAACCTATACAACAGAGCAACCAGCGCAGTACTCTTCAACAGCAAGCTGGGAGATTGGTTCAAGACCACTGTTGGTGTCAGACAAGGATGTTTACTTTCCCCCATCCTCTTCAACCTCTTCCTTGAATTATCATGACAGATGTGCTAGAAGACCATGTCGGAACAGTCAGCATCGGAGGGAGAAGTATAACCAACCTACGCTACGCCGATGACACAGACGGCCTAGCTGGTAGCGAGGACGAACTAAAAGAATTCCTCGCAAAGCTAGAGAAAACAGCAAAGGCGTACGGCATGGAAATCAATGCAGAAAAGACCAAGGTCATGGCAAATAGAAAATTCACAAGTGAGATTCGGATAAACGGGCAAAAACTCGAAGAGGTCTCCACCTTCAAATATCTAGGGGCCATAATAGCCGACGAAGGCTCAAAGCCAGAAATTCTTGCCAGAGTGGCCCAAACAATGGCAGCATTGAGTAAACTAAAGCACATCTGGCAAAGTAAGAAGCTCTCCCTGAGATTAAAGATCCGGATAATGCACTCTCTGGCGATGTCGGTCTTCCTGTATGGTTGTGAGGCTTGGACGCTCACTGCAGACCTCCAAAGAAGAATCAATGCGCTAGAGAAAAGATGTTTCAGAAAGATATTGAACATCTCCTACACAGCGCACATCACAAACGAAGCGGTCCGCAACACAATAAGTACTGTCATTGAGTACGAGGACCTTCTCACCTCCATTAAGAAGAGGAAATTACGATGGTACGGACACGTGACAAGAACTGGAGGTCTCGCAAAAACTATATTGCAAGGCACAGTCCAGGGAGGAAGGAAAAGAGGCAGACAAAAGCAGAGATGGGAGGACGATATCAAAGAGTGGACCGGCCCGTCACTCAGCGACTCTCAAAGGGCAGCACAGGACCGGGACAAATGGCGTGAGATAGTGAGCAGTTCACGATGGTGCCGCAACGACCCAACGACGGGTTAAGGGATAGTTCAAGTTCAAGTTCAAACTTTACTTCAAAATAAATAGTTCTCTGTTATTCATATTTGTAAATAGTTACAATTTTTTCTTTACATGTTTTTGATAATGTAAAGGTAATAATGTATGGACCAATGGGCGCATAAACTGACAAGTCATAATAGATCTTGAAAAGGTGCTGACTTGACAATAATAAAAAACGTTTATTTGAATTACTAACACTTGTATATATTAAATTGTAAATATGATTAACAGTTGATAATTTAATATTTTCTGTTATTCTTTGACAAACTTTGCTTACTACGTTTCATGCAAAATAAATAGTTCTTTGTTATTAATATGTGTAAAAATTACATTTTAATTTTTACATGTTTTGGTAATGTTGTGGTAATAATGTATGGACAAATGGGTAATTAAACTGACAAGTCATAATCATCAATGAAGCTTAAACTGCTTCAAATCACAGATGTGCTTGATGTGGATCACATTACAGTCACATAATTTATTTTTAACGCACTGTGCTGTATTATTGGTGCACTCATAATTGGTGTGCACTATTCAATGCCGCAAGTTAGCGTTCGGCTGACACCTCAGCAATATTTGTTAATACTTTGAAATTCAAAATTCTTTGCTGCAGTATCACTTTATGCTGTGTGTAATTCACTATGCATTTACTATTAACATGATTATATCATTATTATTCATGCAAGCTTATATAACGCGAAGCCTAAGCTTGGAGGTTTTCTCATAACACATATTTTCGTATATATAATCAAAATATATACTTTGCTATGTCCATTCGTAACGCTAGATTTTATAAAGCGCACCGCTAAAAAAATAGCCTTGAAAAAATACTGCAAAAAAACAAAAACAAACAACAACAACAAATAACACTATTTTCAAACGTCCGCATAAAATTGTTCAATATGAAAAAGAGGTTTAATTTTTCTCTCTTGGTCTCTACATTTGCTGATTATTTACTATCCGGCTTTCAGGCAAAAGGGACAATTACAAAACTGAAATAAATTCATTTTGACAACTTCCGTCATTTTTGACGGGTAATACACTTATATATATATATATATATATATATATATATATATATATATATATATATATATATATATATATATATATATATATATATATATATATATATCATTAAATATATATATATATATACTAGCAGACCCGTCGTGCGTTGCAACGATCTCAGTAAAAAGGAATATATATAGGAAAAAAAATAAATTACATCAAGGGTCACCAGGCCCATCAGTTTAAAATATGAAGTTCGAAAATCTGTTCATTTCAATCAATTTCATAACAAAAATATAAATATATGTATCTATATTTCTCAATATCGTGTCAAATTGAATGGGGAATACAATATTAAAAATTTAGTAAAAACACATTTAGGGCCCCTAGCCCCGATGAAATGGACATTATGAGATCAGTACCCTATCGAAATTTAATATAGGCTTTTAAGTTTTTATATACCGCGTTTGGTCAAAATCCATTTATTTTCTCATTATCTAACACCTAAACTAATTTTTATATATATGTAGATATAAGGAAAACTACATTAAGGGGCTCCCAGGCCCGTTCAATTCAAGATGTACATTTTGAAAACATGTTCATTTAAATTCATTTTAATCATGGATATATTTCTCAAGATCGTTAAAAACTGAGTGGGAAATAATATCTTAGAGTATACACAAAAAAAAGACATTTGGGGCCCCCGGCCCATTCGATGTAAAATGTAAATTTCAAAATGCTGTTCATTTTAATTCAGTCTCATCATTGATATATTTCTTAAGATCGTTAAAATAGAATGGGAAATAATATCTCAAACACATACGAAAAAATACATTTGGGGCCCCCGGCCCTGAACAATTAAAAATTAGAAGTGCAGTGCCCTTTGTTATTTTAATATGGGCTACCAAGTTTTTATATACCAAGTTTGGTTAAGATCCATTCATTTACTCAGTAGTTAACGCATAAACTCATTTTTATATAGCTCATAAAAGCAAAAAACGACATTAAGGGCCCCAGGGCCCATTTAGTGCAAGATGTCAATTTCAAAACGCCTGTTTATTTCAATCAATTTCATTGTGGATATATTTATCTATATTTTTCAAGATCTTTAATAATTGAATGGGGAATAAAATATTAAACGTTTATGAAATAAGACATTTTGGGCCCCCAGTCCCGAAGAAATGGACATTAGGAAATTAGTCCCTTTAGTATTTCTATATTGGCTACCAAGTTGTTATATACAAAGTTTGGTTAAGATCCATCAATTTACCTAATAGCTAACGCTTAAACTAATTTTTATATAGCTCATTTATAAGAAAATAAATCATTGTATGGGCCCCCGGCGCCCCATGAGGGTTAAATTTTAAAAAAAAATAGCCAGTGACACTCCCAGGAGCGTACTCAAAAGTCTCCAAAAAATTCATGGCGATCGGATGAATGGTTTAGTCAGCTATACAAAGACATGCATACAATACATACATACATACTTTGATTTTTATATATATAGATATAAGATTAGAAAAAACAACATTAAGGGCCCCCGGGCCCAATCGATGCAAGAAATTAACTTTAAAATACCTGTTCATTTCAATCTGGATCATGATAGATATATTAGTCAATGCTTTTCAAGATCGTGTAAATCATACCGGGAATAAAGTATTTAACGCTTACAAAAAAAAAGATTTTGGGCCCCCGGCCCCGAAGGAACGGACATTAGGTGTTCAATGCCATATGGTACTTTAATGTTGGCTATCAAGTTGTTATGTACCAAGTTTGGTCAAGATCCATTCATTTTCCAAGCAGCTAAGCCCTAAACTAATTTTTATATAGCTCATATAAGAAAAAATTCTCATTATGGGCCCCCGGCGCCCCATGAGTGTTAAATTTTGAAAAAAGTAGCATATTTCCATCCCCGGAGCATACTCAAAAGTCTCCAAAAGTTTCATGGCGACCGAATGAATGGTATAGTCAGCTAACGGGAATAAAGTATTTAACGCTTACAAAAATAAAGATTTTGGGACCCCAGCCCCGAAGGAACGGACATTAGGAGTTCAATGCCATATGATACTTTAATATAGGCTATCAAGTTGTTATGTACCAAGTGTGGTCAAGATCCATTCATTTTCCAAGCAGCTAAGCCCTAAACTAATTTTTATATAGCTCATATAAGAAAAAATTCTCATTATGGGCCCCCGGCGCCCCATGAGTGTTAAATTTTGAAAAAAAAGTAGCCTATTTCCATCCCTGGAGCGTACTCAAAAGTCTCCAAAAGTTTCATGGCGATCGGATGAATGGTTTAGTCAGCTATAACAGACATGCATACATACATACTTTGATTTTTAAATCCTTTATATTAACTCGTGGTGTCTGCGGCCGGACCTTGCTGCTTGCTTGCTTGCTTGCTTGTCGCCAAAACTTTTGATCGATTTTTAACCCACTTGCTCGCAAGATAGCGAGCTGAAATTTTGCAGGCAGTTTCGTACCGATGATAAAAACAATGTATCAAAATTTCAGATCGATCGCATGTACCGTAATTAAATTATTGATTTTTTAGATTATTTTATTTATTCCTATGTATCATGCTATTTTTTGAGATAGAGCGTCGCGGTGCGTATTATATTGAACAACCTTTCTGTCGCGCAATAAGGTGCGTATTTTATTGACAGCTCTTTTTATAAACATATTCCTGATCGGTGCGCATTATATTAAACATGTTTTACGACACAACTGCAATTTTGTATTTCTGGATGGTCTGGCGCTGCGTATTATAATGAACATTCTTTTAGTTACTTCTCATACGTAAAGGATTTATAGTCAAAAACTTGGTTTTTTTACGGTTGTTTTTTTATTAAATCCTTTATATTAACTCGTGGTGTCTGCGGCGGACCTGCTTGCTTGCTTGCTTGCTTGTCGCCAAAACTTTTGATCGATTTTTAACCCACTTGCTCGCAAGATAGCGAGCTGAAATTTTGCAGGCAGTTTTCGTACCGATGATAAAAACAATGTATCAAAATTTCAGATCGATCGCATGTACCGTAATTAAATTATTGATTTTTTAGATTATTTTATTTATTCCTATGTATCATGCTATTTTTTGAGATAGAGCGTCGCGGTGCGTATTATATTGAACAACCTTTCTGTCGCGCAATAAGGTGCGTATTTTACTGACAGCACTTTTTATAAACATATTCCTGATCGGTGCGCATTATATTAAACACGTTTTACGACACAACTGCAAATTTTGTATTTTTGGATGGTCTTGCGCTGCGTGTTATAATGAACATTCTTTTAGTTACGTCTCATACGTAAAGGATTTATAGTCAAAAACTTGGTTTTTTAAGGGTTGTTTTTATTAAATCCTTTATATTAACTCGTGGTGTCTGCACCCGCCCTTGTCGCCAAAACTTTTGATCGATTTTTAACCCACTTTCTCGTAAGCTAGCAAGCTGAAATTTAGCAGGCAGTTTTGTAGCGATGATAAAAACAATGTATCAAAATTTCAGATCGATCGCATGTACCGTAATTAAATTATTGATTTTTCAGATTATTTTATTTATTCCTATGTATCATGCTATTTTTTGAGATAGAGCGTCGCGGTGCGTATTATATTGAACAACCTTTCTGTCGCGCAATAAGGTGCGTATTTTATTGACAACTCTTTTTATAAACATATTCCTGATCGGTGCGCATTATATTAAACATATTTTACGACACAACTGCAATTTTGTATTTCTGGATGGTCTGGCGCTGCGTATTATAATGAACATTCTTTTAGTTAGGGGCTGTCCATAAATTACGTCAACAATTTTTTGGCGATTTTTACCTGCCCCCCTCCCCCTTGTCAACAACTTGTCAAACTTCCAGAGACCCCCCCCTATAAAATTACGTCAACATTTGATAACCCTCCCCCCAAAAAAAAATAAATAAATAAAAAATAAATAAATAAATAATAAAAAGAAAAATGTTTAGAAAAACAAAGTTTAATAAACTTTTAACTTATGTCATATTTCCAATTCATAACTACAAAGGCTTACACTAAACAGAAAAGAGATTACAGGGTTTACAAAAATGTTTACACATTAGGGTAAAGCAGGGTAAAAGGCCCCGTGGGGCAATAGGCTCCACTTATTGGGGTCATTGAGTAAAATGCTTGACGCCATTTTTTAAGGGAAGAAAGGCATTAAGGTGGAAAGAAACAAAATAATCTGGGAATCATTTAAAACAAAACTTGGGTTTCTAGCCTATGGCATTGACTGTAACTTTGCATTATATTTGTATGAGTGAATTTTTTCTGCAGTTTCCTGTTTTATTCAAACATGTCTTAAAATTTTTGCTCAGTTGGGACATCTTTGTTTTGGTAATAAAAGAATATTTTTAAGCTGAGATTTTCAAATTTCTCTCAGTTACAAGTACATCTATACTAATTAAGTACATTTTTTCACCTTTAACAATCTGGGTATGTCATTTTTTAAAGTAAAATTACTGATATTTGTATACCAAGTGCTGCTACAAAGGAAGCAATGTTTAAAAAATAATAAAACTTAAAACGGGTCTTAGGTGAAGGATTTTTCCTGTACTATTTTGAATGGAGAGCATTTTAAGAGGAATTTGGTCCAGTTTTTCAATAATTAGCTTGTTTAAATTAATTTATGAAAATCCTGGAGCTAAATGATAATGACCCCCAAATTTAAAAAAGAAATGTGAAAACCACAAAAACAATATTGATAAAACAAGAAATTTCATGTTTTCAACTAAAAAACAATATTAAGAAATGTTTTAAAATGAAAACAAAAATTAATGACTCATGTCTAACTTTCATTTGTTAAGTGAACTTAAGTTAAGTATTAATTTTATTTTTTTTTAAAGTAACATTGTTGACGTCAACTTTTCTTGACCCCCCCCCTCCCCCTTGTCAACAATTGTCAAAAATTTTCAGACCCCCTCCCCTATTTTGTTGACGTAATTTATGGACAGCCCCTTACGTCTCGTACATAAAGGATTTATAGTGAAAAACTTGTTTTTTTACGTTGTTTTTTTTTAAATCCTTTATATTAACTCGTCGTGTCTGCGGCCGACCGACCGACCTTGTCGCCAAAACTTTTGATCGATTTTTAACCCACTTGCTCGCAAGATAGCGAGCTGAAATTTTGCAGGCAGTTTTGTACCGATGATAAAAACAATGTATCAAAATTTCAGATCGATCGCATGTACCGTAATTAAATTATTGATTTTTTAGATTATTTTATTTATTCCTATGTATCATGCTATTTTTTGAGATAGAGCGTCGCGGTGCGTATTATATTGAACAACCTTTCTGTCGCGCAATAAGGTGCGTATTTTATTGACAGCTCTTTTTAGAAACATATTCCTGATCGGTGCGCATTATATTAAACATGTTTTACGACACAACTGCAATTTTGTATTTCTGGATGGTCTGGCGCTGCGTATTATAATGAACATTCTTTTAATTACTTCTCGTACATAAAGGATTTATAGTCAAAAACTTGGTTTTTTACGGGTTTTTCTTATTATATATATAGATATAGCATTAAATATATAAATATAGCATTAAATATGTAAACGACGGCGGTCGAATCTTTAAAAAAAATTTGTCCTTCACTCTCAAAAAATCTTATTGTCAAGTGAAGTCAATAGCTTTGCTCTACTCAAACGGCTTATGGGGCCATTAAATTAATATGTGTGACCGCGATGTTAGTTTAGTCAATGCTTCCTTTTGTCTACCAACTAAGCATTAGTGAAGTCTATTCCTGTGGCTCATATGGGAAAATTTGAGACTTACAGGCGTTGTATGCAGAGGCGTCACTAGTGTGGTGCGGACCGCACAGTGTGTGACCACCACAAGGGGTGTCACCAAAATGTAAAATTCTGTATGTTCCCGTTATTTGGCACTGACAGACTCGGAGGTGGACTATAGGGTTAAGTCGTGACACCAACCCTATTGACGCCTCTGGTTTGGAGAAAACGATTTGGAATCCTTTCATTATTTTTGAACAAGTAAGTGGTTTGAATAGTTATGTAGTAATGAGTTATCGGCTCGCGTACCGTGAGTCACGGGTTCGAATCCCAGAGAAGGCGTGAATTTGTTCCCGCGGCCAAAGGTGTCCCTGAAACTGCTAAAGAAACAAAGGACATTGGGCATTGTGCCTTTTGTGAATTCTCCCTTGCCAACAAGATCGGTGAGTTCTGTGCGTCCTTATCAGAAGGAGCGTCTGTGATGTTTAAACAAAAATGTGAACCGAAAGTTGCCAAAAATGTACTTCATTTCAATTATCTCTGTTTAAGCTGTAATAGCGAAAAAAATAATTATTTTTAAATCCCTTATAATAACTTCACCGCCGTCTCTGTCTCTCTGTCTCTGTCTCTCTCTCTGTCTTGGGCGGGCGGAAAAACAAAAGTAAAAAATGACCCACTTGCCGTAAAGCCATCGAGCTGAAATTTGGCACATGGACCCGTGTCACCTAACAATGCATTGTATCAAAATTTCAGATCGATCGAACGTACCATAATTAAATTAATGTATTTTTAGTGTATCTATATACGACGTATGTAATTCAATTTCACGGTTTGTTATTGGTTTTTTTCACGTGACAGCTCAGTTCGCGCGTTGACTCGACCCATCGAAGTACCGGCGTGCTTTTGTTTATATTTTACGTGTCACGCTGAGCTCGGTCCAGCGATCGGTGACCAGATCTTTCCCCTCTCCCACCCCCCCCACCCCCGGTTATACAGCAGGAGTTAAGGCAGATACAGTCTGTAATTGTTTGTCGCGTTTGAAGATGATCAATACTTTTAATTATGACTCATATATTAGGGATTTATAGTCAAAAACTTTGTTTTTACGGGTTTGTTTTATTACGGGATTGTTTTATTAAATACCTTATATTAACTTCACCGCCGTCTCTGTCTTGGGCTCACGGTCGGTCGGTCGGTCGGGCGGAAAAACAAAAGTAAAAAATGACCCACTTCCCGTAATGTCATCGAGCTGTAATTCGGAACATAGGCTCGTGTCACCTAACAATGAATATTATCAAAATTTCAGATCAATGGATCGTACAGTTATTAAATTAATGTATTTTTAGTTTATTTATATAAACTATATGTAGCGGTCGCTTTTGTTTACATTTTACGAGTCACTTGACTTCACGCCAGCTAGCGGTGAACACATCTCGTGTTTTAACCAGGTGGTTTACACCAGGAGTTGAGTTAACGCGTTGACGCCACCCGTCCATGTCCACACCCCTCCCCCCTTCTCCCAGTTTTAAAGCCATGGGAGATAATTTCGGTTTCAGTCTGTAAATGTTTGTCGCGTTTGAAAATAATCAATGCTTTTAGTTATATCTCATATATAAGGGATTTATAGTCAAAAACTTTGTTTTTACGGGTTTTTTTTATTTTAAATCCCTTATATTAACTTCACCGCCGTCTCTGTCTTGGGCTCGCGGTCGGTCGGTCGGTCGGAAAAACAAAACTAAAAAAGGACCCACTTCTCGTGATGCCATCGAGCTGAAATGTGGCACGTAGGCTCGCGTCACCTAACAATGCATCGTATTAAAATTTCAGATCGATCGAACGTACAGTTACAAAATTAATTCATTTTTAGTTTATCTATATAAACTATATGTAGCAGTCGCTATTGTTTACATTTTACGGGTCACTTGACTTCATAACCAGCCATCGGTGACCACATCTCATGGAGGAGGATTTCACTCAGTCTTAGGCTGTAAATATTTGTCACGTTGGAACTTAATCAATACTTTAAGTTCTGTCTCACATATAAGGGATTTATAGTTTTATAGTCAAAAACTTTGTTTTTACGTGGTTGTTTTATTAAATCCCTTATATTAACTTCGAAATCTTGTCTCTCACTCTCTCTGTCTGTCGTCATCTCTTCGTACGTCGGGCGGAAAAACAAAAGTAAAAAATAACCCACTTCCCGTGATGCCATCGAGCTGACATTTGACACATAGCCTCGTGTCACCAAACAATGCATTGTATCAAAATGTCAGATCGATCGATCGTACCGTAATTAAATTAATGCATTTTTAGTTTATCTATATAAACTATGTGTAGCGGTCGCTATTGTTTACATTTTACGGGTCACTTGACTTCACTCCAGCCATAGTTGAACACATCTCGTGTTTTATACAGGTGTACCAGCGTGCTTTTGTTTACATTTTACGTGTCACGCTGTGCTCGGTCCAGCGATCGGTGACCAGATCTTTCACATCTCCCACCCGCCCCCCGGGGTCATAAAGCGAAGGAAAGTTAAGACGGATTCAGTCTGTAACTGTTTGTCGCGTTTGAAAATAATCAATGCTTTTAGTTATGTCTCATATATAAGGGATTTATATTTAAAAACTTTGTTTTTACGGATTTGTTTTATTTTAAATCCCTTATATTAACTTCACCGCCGTCTCTGTCTTGGGCTGTCGGTCGGTCGGTCGGGAGGGCAAAAAAACAAAACTAAAAAATGACCCACTTCTCGTAATGCCATCGAGCTGAAATTTGGCACGTAGGCTTGTGTCACCTAACAATGCATCATGTCAAAATTGCAGATTGATCGAACGTACAGTAATTAAATTAATTCATTTTTAGTTTATCTATATAAACTATATGTAGCGGTCGCTATTGTTTACATTTTACGGGTCACTTGACTTCAAACCAGCCATCGGTGACCACATCTCGTGGAGGAGGATTTCACTCAGTCTTAGGCTGTAAATATTTGTCACGTTGGAACTTAATCAATACTTTAAGTTCTGTCTCACATATAAGGGATTTATAGTTTTATAGTCAAAAACTTTGTTTTTACGTGGTTGTTTTATTGGAGTATATGACACATGTTTCTTTTTTCAGCCCGATATTTATACTAAGTTAAACTAATTTTGTTTACCTCATACTTGCCTAAAGAAATAACGTAACATAATCCGTGGCTCATGTCTTATGCATTCGTGATCCTGTCATTTACTTTCAGGAAGAGCTTTATGACTGTGTTTAATAGAAAAATATTGATTTTCGCATCGTGCTACATATATCAACACACTACATTAGTACATGTTATAAACAGAAAAATTAATGAAGTTAAGCCCCAGCAATTGGTCTTGTTTCTTTTGACTGGCCGTGTTTTGAAATTCTACACTGTGTGGTAACGAAGTGGAGGAACGGGCTATGGAGTAATAAAACAAGGATATCGACAGGAAAAGCTGCGATCTTTGCTTCACCTCGATGCGGGTATCTCTACCTTAGGGGCCGTCCATAAATGACGTCACGTGATTTTGTCCGGTTTTTTTTTACCTCCCTCCCCCTCGTCACACGTCGTAACAAAAATTTAGACCCCCCTTTCCAATATGACGTAAAAATCTTAGCACCACCCCCCATAAAAGCCGTATTTTCTTTTTGAGAATGGGCATGTTTCAAATCACTTTTTTGTCCACTTCTGTGTGTATGTAGTGTACGTCTCACTCCAATATAGTAACACACGTAAAGCCATTTAAAACATCATTAAATAAGTTGTAGGCAGGCAAACAGATATTTAAGTGGAAGTTTTATTTAAACTTGTGTGTTTTGATGTGACGTCACACTTCTTAAACGCCCCCGTCATATGTGTGACCCCCCCCCCATTCCCCCCCCCCTAAGTGCGTGACGTCATTTATGGACGTCCCCTTATAGTCAAGTAGATAAAAGGTCACGAATCTTCGCCACCATTGTTTTGATGGGTTATTTATGTTTTTTGACGAAAATTTATCCATTCTTTTGTTGTATTTTCTTATTAAATCCTTTATATTAACTCGTGGTGTCTGCGGCCGACCGACCGACCTTGCTTGCTTGCTTGCTTGTCGCCAAAACTTTTGATCGATTTTTAACCCACTTGCTCGCAAGATAGCGAGCTGAAATTTTGCAGGCAGTTTCGTACCGATGATAAAAACAATGTATCAAAATTTCAGATCGATCGCATTTACCGTAATTTAATTATTGATTTTTTAGATTATTTTATTTATTCCTATGTATCATGCTATTTTTTGAGATAGAGCGTCGCGGTGCGTATTATATTGAACAACCTTTCTGTCGCGCAATAAGGTGCGTATTTTACTGACAACACTTTTTATAAACCTATTCCTGATCGGTGCGCATTATATTAAACACGTTTTACGACACAACTGCAATTTTGTATTTTTGGATGGTCTTGCGCTGCGTGTTATAATGAACATTCTTTTAGTTACGTCTCATACGTAAAGGATTTATAGTCAAAAACTTGGTTTTTTACCGGTTGTTTTTATTTTTAAAAGTATTTTGTCAAATAAAATTTAACTTAAATTAATACTGCTTTTATTATTGTGGGCACCACAATGAGAAAAAAACACAGGATGTCACATTTGTGACATGTGCGATTGAAAATACAGGAAGATTGTCACATTTGTGACGGTTGGAGATAAAAAAAAATACAGGGTTGTCACATTTTTGTGACAGTTGGCGATACAGAGAAATAAACAATACGGCATCAAATTTGCATTATTATTTAATTTTTTACTTCTCGCCAAATTCACTAATTGGTGCTGTGTTCACACACACATAATGATATGATATTAATATCGTACTAAACAGCTTAATCTTTTTTGCAGAACAATTTTTGCTTTTTCTAACGGACAAAGAGTGTTCTGAAATCCGCAGTGACACTATTTTTGTGAAACCAGAAGATCCATCGACCACTATTTGACATGCATATTTCGCGAGAGTCGATTAAGCAGTTTTGAAATTCCGACTGATACATCGATTGGAAAGGTAAACATGTGGCAATTGATTTTCTTCGAAGATAATTTATTTTCAAATACCATTCGCTGGTTTCGCCAACGCTTCCCTTATACCCGCCTTGATATAATCTATCATTTTAATAACCTGACCTATAGCTCTAGCTTCAGCTCATGCTTAATTGTTTTAGCAAAAAGAGCTCCGTTTTCAGCTTGTACACTCGAGATGCAATATTTCCTATTGATAGCAGTAGAACTTCAGTGTGCTAAGTCAAGTACAAGTGCTGGAATTACATATCATTTCAAAGCTGTTTGAAGGAGCGAGTGGCCCAGCCTTGATATAATCCACCATTTTAACAACCTGACCTAGCACTTGCTTCAGCTCGTGCTTAATTGTTTTAGCGACAAGAGCTTCTCTTTGAATGAATCAACGTCTAGTCTTGACATTGTGATGTTTTCAAGCCCCTCCCCCAAAACCTGATTTGGGAGCTTCACGAAACAGTTGACTGTCCCTGTCATTGAAAGGGACTAAACCCTTTCCTAAACCCAACACAACAACTACACGATAAACAAAAGCGTCCCAGATATCCTATTAATATTTCAAACTGAAAATCGCCACTATCTTCCAAAAAATATCTGTATGAATCCTCATAAGCTGAGCTTTTCCCAGTACTTTTTGGAATAATGAAATTCTTTAATTGCCTTTTCACCCCCCCCCCAAATCCCCACACCCATTGTTTGCATGCCTGAGTATGTGTGATATTCTCTGTTAAGGTCGAGTATTAGCTCTTACGACCCGGTTCATTATTTTACTAGCAAGCCTGGTCAAGCGGCTGGCATCGCCATAAAGATATCCCTCAACAGTTGTTGGAACCGTCCCGACCAAAACCCCGACCAGCGTCCGGCACTCGGTCAACAGGTGCTCAACCGTCTCCTCGGCGTCGCCACATATTCGGCAGCCGACAACCCTCTCGAGGCAAACTTCTGCAGGTAGCTCCTGAATGATCCTACATGTGGAAGAAAATCAGCAGTCCTGAGCCTGCGCTCTTCCTGGGGCTTCCCGAAAGATCCCCTCAGCTGTCTGGCCCCCTTGGGGACGTAACAGCTGAGACGCTTCTGAAGCGGCCACCTGAGGATGCAGGACATAGAGTCGAAAATGCCTCCCACTAAATTGGCCTCACAAGGAAGGGGGGGGGAGAATTCCCTACTACGACCCGCTACCACTTTGGCACCACCCCGGCAAAGCATAAGAGTCTCAATGGTTAGGACCGCCGCTAAGCGGGGGATCATCAATGACCTACCTAGGGTGTAATTTTTTTTTCAATCGGACATAATAGGCACTCTATGTCAATGTCACATACATATCCTTTTAAAAATAAAAAAATTTAAAAAAGTTCTTAATGTCGAGAATTCGAGAATGTGTCTATATGTGCTGCTAACAGTGATATTTTGATAATTTTGAGACACGTAACCTTCTTGTCACTATTATTATTTTGATCTCAAATATTGGTGATTTCCATAGATCACATTTTGCTAATCCATTTTTTACGTTCTAAAATATTAGTTCATCGTTTTGAACTTTCGCCTGTGTCATGAAACATTAGCTTTGTTCAAAGTTAGATTGCAGATTTGAATGTTGTCACGAATTTTTATTGTTTAAAGTTTAAAGCATTGCTAAAAATAACTCCTCGTGCACATCAAAATATGGACATCAATATCGATAGTTTTAATAAATTTTTTTTTAAACAACTCACCATCGCTCTGGACTTTCCCGATGTAATGCGTTGTCGCCGATGACGCCATAAGCAGGGAGCCGAAATAGTATATATCCCCGACGTTTTTGAAACATTTTTTCTGCACGGGGTCGTAGGTCAAACTGGAGCACGTTGGATCGAGGCTACAAGCCATGGCGCATGACCTAACGCTACCGTCGCACTTGGGAGCCCTGCACACGTTCACGGCAGTGGTGTTTGAAAATTGAACATCGTTGATTTTTTTATACAGCGACTCGACGATGGTTGACGTCACCACGGATTGACTCAAACTGACAACACTCCACAGCGAATAAAGATCTAACAAGATTAATTTCAACATAGCTTGCAGGTTTATTCGTTGTAAAATATAAAATAGAATGGCTCAAAGTTTCTTTTTTTAATCACTCGCTCTTTTTGTCTCAGACGATGACAAAGTGCATTTCCAAAACGTTTAAGACCATCGAATGAATTCACACGCTTGATGTGAGTAGATTACCAAAACGATAAAAATAATAATGTAAACATCAGCATGCTTGAAGATATAGCGAAAGTTGTGATTGGTTAGATCTAACGATTAAAGATAAAGTGATGGGCTAAATTTTTCACTTTGAGAATTAATTATTTTTAAATGCATAACTATTGTTTTTAATTAATTTTATAAAATAATAAATATATTTTATTATTATAGTAATTCATATACTAGTCTTTAGAAAAGCGCGTGTTTGTTTTATTATTAATTCTTAAATATAAACATTTTTTAAAAAAATATATCGATATATTTGTACTACAGACTTTCTCAGAGAGTCTTTTGGAGAAAAAACTAATGTTAATAAAACTTGAATTGGTTTAAAAAAAAATCGTGCACACTTCAATAACGAAAAGATCGGTTCAATTGAGTTCGTCTGATTCGCTTAATATCCTCCAAAGCAGCCTCAACTCCCTCTCGGCAACTCTTCCTTGTCGTTTGATTTGCTCGATCTACAAACGCGTTTATGATGAGTAATACAATTTCGAGCACGTTCCGGAGATTCAGTTATAACAACTGCACATTCACCACAGCAGCAATCACATGCTTCACGTTGAAATATAAAGTTTTCATGTTGGAACCAGAAACTAGACATCGATATCAAAGTTCGGAATGTTAAAATCCCTCCGCGTCAGTGGCGGGCGGGTGAGGGAAATGACATACGACCAATCATCGAGTGCAAGACGCTTCAAACTTTGTCCATGTCGTGAGCCAGGGGCTTTAGAGGAAGAGAGAGAGAGAGAGAGAGGCGAAGCCGAGAAAGAAGCAGACACGCATGTCGTCTTGCTTTCACTTCGATTGTTTGAAGTTATTATAATTGTACATCCTGATCACTGTTGATAACCGCTCGTCTACAATAAATGTCAAGGCTCATTGGGATTATTTGTTTTAATTTAAAATATTTAGTATTAAATTTTTTTTTAATGGCTTAGTTACAGAATACTGAGGATAAAAATTAAACAATTGATGAGGAGGCACCAGAAATTATTGTTTGAATGGCTTTGTTGTTTAAAGCTCTCCGTATATGGGAGTATAATTTAGTTTTTCATCTTCAAAACGTTATTTTAAAGATGGCTGAATTATAAAAAAAAATCCTACATTTTTGTCACGATTTGTCGTCACTTTTCTTCCTTCAGTTTAAAAATAAATAAATTATCACACTTCTCTTTGTCCTTCCAGTTTGTTTGTTTGTTTGTTTGTTTGTTTTTTTGTTGTTTTTGTTGTTGTTTTTTTCCCTTCTTTTTAAAAATCAAAATAAATCAAAATAATCCTAAACCTATATTGAACAAAAAAAATTTAGTCTAAAGGAGGCCACTTAATCAATATCTCACCGGTATGTTGAGTCACTAATAAAGACTACAGACTAAACTGGTTCAACAATTATCTAACCAGTTTATTGGAGTCTCATAAGAAAAACGACGAAATCGTCGAGACGAGGCTCTTAATACTTCCTCCAAAAGCGCCACCCCTCTCCATATAGCAGGCCCAAACGTCCCGCTCTACGGACAGCGAAGCGGCACGCTTACGAACGTTTCTTCTTGTGATCGCTGTTGTAGACCCAGCGATCTCATAGCATCAAATGGTCTGGAATCTTTTTATTTTTTTTTCAACTAGAAACATCATATAAATAATTTCCTTTCTTGGAATGTGCCTTGTCAATTCATGGCGGTAATCTATTGATGACAGATATTCCGGGTATTGAAATTGAGTTGACACAATATAATTGAGGTATTAATTAAATACCCTTGTATTCTGTGCGGACTTAACTCAACGGGTCATTGTTGATTCTTGACCGAGACAAAAACGTGCTTACAACTACTATCCAATAAAAATTTCAAACGTATTTTTTCTTTTATATTCATGCTTAAAAAAAACAACAAAAAACATTGCTTAAAAAAAAATTGATGCAAAACGAACCCTCTAGACTCTAGATCGCACATGACTAAATACAGAAAATACCGTACCTTAAGTGTCGTTTCAAATTCATGTGTAGGATAGAGGATAGTAATTTCTCAGAACTGTCCATGGTTTGGGGGGGGTGGGTGGGTGGGGGAGAGGTTGGGCCCAACCAGACAAGGTGGCTGTCGCCTGTCAGAAAGATCTATCGACCGCTCGTCGATGCGTCCGTTCATTGAGGTTAAAGGCGGTTAACTTCTTGGTTTCACGGCAATAATTTACTGCCGTAGTAATGGGCCCTGATTACACCAGCGCGGATTCTCCGGAAATCCTGAAAGTTACGGTGAATGACGTTACCCTCCCAGTCCATGCTTTCTTCCCTCAATCACCGAGTTGTTATGTTATCAGCAGACGATAAAAGTGGGGATGGGGGGTGGGGGGAGTGAAGGGGGTGAGGCTTAAAGAAAGAAAGCGAAGAAGAAGAAATAACATCTGACAGCATTTTCTCGTCTGCTTACACGTGTTTTCAATTTAGGTTTAGACTTTTTAGATTGCCCGGACTTTTTGTTGTCATCGTTTTTTAGTTTTTATGGAATAGTGCCTCGGGTGCAAGCATTCTTTCATTTTAAAATTTGCTTCCATTAAAAAATCCAAACTTTTTTTTTAACTTGTGAATTTGTCACGTAAAACTTTACTTGTCACGCATAATGTTCCTTGTCACGTAAAAGGTTCCTTATCTCGTAAAATTTCCTTGCCTAGTAAGATGTGTATAATGTTCCTTGTGTCGTAAAATGTTCCTTGTCTCATATAATGTGTATAATGTTCCTTGTCTCGTAAAATGTTCCCATTCCCGAGGAATTCAAATCTAGGAATGTGGTAATCAAATGGTTTTAGAGGCTATGTAATTATTATTATTATTATTATTATCATTATTATGAGTATTATTATTTCTGTACTAAAAAAATTTAAAATTAATATTTATTTATTTTTAAACTCAGTAGGCTTCAGTTAAGCATAATAGAAATTTCATTATATGAAGTCTTTGACATTTTTTAAATGTGTATCAGTAATTTCAAGAGGGAAAAAAATGCTGTTAATGTGCAGATTTAAAAAGAAATATTTAAATATTAAAATTAAAAATGGTATACATGCAATACCCTGTACACAGCACTTACATATTACAAACCTTAATAAGTAATATAAACCTCGGATTATCATTATTACGGTTTGTCTTTATACAAAGAACAGACAAGAACACTGATTTCACTGGTAAACTCTTTTTAAGTCAAAATTATATTGATAGATATGTTTCATAGTATCGATAAATGGAACGACTCATATGGTATTTTTTTGAAAGTGTAATTTTAAAAAATGAAATGTCTCCATCGATTTCATGTTTTGGGTCGTCAAAATTCTCTGGAGTTGAAGTGAGCCGTTTTATTATTGTCGTAATGACTCCTTATTGAATCATTTCAGTTTCATTGGTAGAAAGCAGACTTACTCACTTGCAGACTGGCAGACTTACAACCCTTATTTGGAGACTGGCAGACTTAAACACTTACTTGCAGACTGGCAGAATTATACACTTACTTGCAGATACACACTTAATTGCAGACTGGCAGACTTAAACACTTAATTGCAGACTGGCAGACTTAAACACTTACTTGCAGACTGGCAGACTTACACTTTGTTGCAGACTGGCAGACTTATACACTTACTTGCAGACTGGCAGACTTACACTTTGTTGCAGACTGGCAGACTTATACACTTACTTGCAGATACACACTTAATTGCAGACTGGCAGACTTATACACTTACTTGCAGATACACACTTAATTGCATATACTGGCATACTTATACACTTACTTGCAGACTGGCAGACTTACAAACTTACTTACAGACTTACTTTGAGACTGGCAGACATACTCTTTCATGACTATCAATCATGCTTTTTAAAACTGAAATATTCAATTCTTAAATAAATTCCTTTCTGATTGTTTAAATTTACAGTCAAAGAAATGCAAGGAATATTATTATATTTGACGATTACATTCGTTTTATTTAAAGATTACCAATAAAAGCCGAAACAGATGAATAGCTGACACAAATAAACACCCATAGTGCAACTTTTCATGTCTTAGTATTAAAATGACAGCATTTTATGGTCGCGTGGTTTTCTCTTAGTTACCGTTTCAAGGTTCAAAACGACAGAAGACACTAAATAAAACAAACCCGTAAAAACAAAGTTTTTGACTATAAATCCATTATATATGAGACATAACTAACAGTATTGATTATTTTCAAACGCGACAAACATTTACAGACTGAATCTGTCTTAACTCAACTTTGCTTCATAACCCTGGGAGGGGGGGGGAGAGGAGAAAAGTCTAGTCACCGATCGCTTGACCGAGCACAGCGTGACACGTAAAATGTAAACAAAAGCACGCCGGTACTTCGATGGGTCGCATCAACGCGTGACTGAACAATCCCGTGGAAAAAAAAACAATAACAAACCGTGAATTTGAATTACATACGTTATATCAGGATAAACTAAAAATGCATAAATTTAAATCACGGTACGTTCGATCGATCTGAAATTTTGATACGATGCATTGTTAGGTGAGACAGGTCTGTGTGCCAAATTTCAGCTCGATCAGATCACTGGAAGTGGGTCATTTTTTACTTTTGTTTTTCCGCCCGCCCCAAGACAGAGAGACAGAGAGACAGAGATCACGACAGACAGACAGAGAGAGACGGCGGTGAAGTTAATATAAGGGATTTAATAAAACAAAGCCATAAAAACTAAGTTTTTGACAATAAATCCCTTATATATGAGACATAAATAACAGTATTGATTATTTTCAAACGCGACAAACATTTACAGACTGAATCTGTCTTAACTCCCCTTTGCTTTATAACCCCGGGGGCGGGGCGGGTGGGAGAGGGGAAAGGTCTGGTCACCGATCGCTGGACCGAGCTCAGCGGGACACGTAAAATGTAAACAAAAGCACGCCGTTACATCGACGGATGGCGTCAACGCGCGAACTGAACTGTCACGTGAAAAAAAAATAATAACAAACTGTGAAATTGAATTCCATACGTTGTATAGAGATAAACTAAAAATGCATTAATTTAATTACGGTACTTTCGATCGATCTGAAATTTTGATACGATGCATTGTTAGGTAAGACGGGTCCGTGTGCCAAATTCATTTCAGCTCAATCGGATCACGGGAAGTGGGTCATTTTTTACTTTTGTTTTTCCGCCCGCCCAAGACAGAGAGACAGAAAGAGAGAGATGACGACAGAACGACAGAGAGACAGAGACGCTCGTGAAGTTAATATAAGGGATTTAATAAAAATATTAATAAACACCAGATAGACCACATCTTCACCCGGCAGAGAAGCATGACAAAAAATTTCATTTAAACACATTTCATTGTTATTCCTGTTTTGGCTGACACTTTTTTTTCTCCATTTGTCGGAATTTCGGAACGCACTCTTACAATGCTAAAAATAATCCACGGAACAATGGCGGCTAGAAACAACTAGCCAAACGAAGTGCGGCGGCGGTTAGGCGTGAACTTCCGCTTTAGTCACCTCACAAACCATGCAGTTAACTAATGGACTTTACCAGATTCCAAGTTGCCGGTAACTTGGGATAACCCCCTCCACCCTTCTCATGGTGTGCCACCAATGCTCCCTTTAAGCCGTGTTTGTCAAATCTAAAAAAATGGAACCTACAGGAATAGCCACACTAAAAGGCCCAAATAATAAAACCTATAATGATAGTGAGACTAAAGCTAATATCCTTTACACATATTTTGCATAATCATTTTCGGCCTCAGGCGACAAGGAAGTTATTAGTTCTAAATTTTTCAAAGCCTAAAAAATTGAAATGCTATCATCAAGGAGACCCAAATTTTTTTTTAAAACTTGATTATCTCAAAATACGTAAATTGTGAGTTTAAATACTTTTACCACTAAGCTCTAATTATTTTACTTATGACACGATACATTTTATTTTTTGGCTTTAATCGAAATTTACTGTTAATTAATAGTTAATTTTTCAAAAGTTAACTATTACATTTATTATAATAACATTACCTCGAATATTCCTAAATACCGCCATCTGTAATACCAGCTGTGAGAGAGGCTTGTCAAAAATTAAGTTAATGAAAAATTGATTGCAATCTAAAGCCTTATAAGGCTCTTGAGCATCGCATTGCTGACAATATTGATATATCAAAGATTGTGCCAAGAGGAATATCTGAAAACTTCAATTTTAAATCAAGAAATGAAAGCTCTTTTATATATTTCTAACATACACGGTGGTCGAGTGGCAGCGGGTCACGGGTTCCAATCCATGTGAAGGCAAGGATTTGTTCCCGGGCCTATGGCGTCCCTGAGTCACCCAGCTCTGAATGGGTACCTAACACTAGTTAGCCAGCTGGACAATGCGTGGAACCCTTGTCAGGGGTATGAGAATCACTGTGAGTGAATGCTTGGTGACTGGAGTGTACACTAGTCACGAATATGATGTTTAGTGAACTTTTGGTCACATGCGTGTGTGGGCAGAGGACACGCGAGTGGTGACAGGGAGTTCAGACCGGTCGGGCGAGACGGTCAGCTGCAGAGTTGCAGTAGTAGCAGTTGAGGTTTGAACGTCGCCCAAGAGCGGTCGGGTTTGGACCGAGTGGACTTAGACGAGTTTTGTGTATATGGAGATGTGAAGTTGATACTCGAGCATGGGCCCAGGACGGTCACGTCGGACCGAGGGCATGCTGGTGAAGTAACTATATAGTGTCGAGTTGTGTGTACAGCGAGTTTATAAAGATATATTACTGTCCAGGCAGGACAGCCAGTTGTGTACAGTATAATAAACATTGAATTGTTGCATAGACTTGTGTCGTTTCGGTGTGTTGTAAGTAAGCGGAGAGCAAGACAACAATCTTATAACATCGAGACCTGACAACCCTCATAGCTGTGGCCTGTGAACGCTGCATCACTTGCCAACAGATCATCCGTCATGGTCTGTGGACGCAATTATCTTCTGCATAGAAGGAGCGCCTGTATAGATAAGATAAGGTACAAATGTAAAGTGACCTTAGTATTACTTTCTAATAATAAAAATGCAAACTATTTTCTTTATAGCTTAAATATATTTTTCCGGCGTAGCCCGCAAACATGTGTTCTACCCCGGGTGGCACATACCCACGCTCTGTACATCATTGTTGTATTCTAGAATATTGATTACATACAAGTCTCAACTAAATATCACGGACAAAGAAATTTACATTTTTTAAAAAAGACTTGTGATATTTCAAAGAAACGTATTCAGCATTTGTGATATATTATGTTGATTGTTTACCAGTGTTGCCCAGAGCTTCATCTTTTTCAAACACGTTATCGATTTAAATGTTGGTCTTGACGTCACACCTCCCAATTTAAAAAACAAAATTTAATCTCATTTTTTTAAAAATGCCCTAAAACTAAAACATTCGCATTCTGATAGTTAAATCAAACATTTTTTTAAATGAAAACGTTCCGTTGACTTTTTTTTTGGTCTCTTCTTTTGTTGGTAATTTGAAAGCGCCTCTAATCCAAAAACAGGAAATTCACGGGGAAACAAAAAATTCAACACGGACGAATTTTATGTCCTTTTCAGTGTGCCGTGGTTAAATTTATTATTCTTGAATATAGATTTCATGTCTTCGCATCGTGTCAACAAATTTGAGCTGACTCATAAATATAAAATGCATGTTTTCTTTTTTTCTCTTTTTTTTATAACTTGGAAATAATGTAGAATAAAACATCAAACAGAACTTATCAATTGTTCTCATAATAAAGGATTGCATATGAACTTATACGTTGTGTTATTGGTGTTCTTAAAATGGAGAGGTTTATAAAACAATATACATGTAATTAATATTTTTAAAATAAATATTTTTAGTAACTCGCTCAATGGTGTAGGGTAGGATATGGAGCAGGCGTGAGTTATCTTGTAATAAGCGCAGGTTGGGATTAATTTTTTTTTAAAAATATATTGTGTGCGTGAAGAAGAAAAAAGACGCAGGGTGTTTCTTCAGACAACAGCCAAATAAAAACATAGAATATTCAAAACTGACAAGAATCACACCATTGGTTAAATCATTAAACCTTGAAACACTAGAGGATAGAAGAGCCAAGAGCAAAGTAGTAATCATACATAAAGCAATTAATTCTAATTTAGAAATACAACACAAAGATAACTTAATACAACCCTCAGATAGACATAAGGATAAAAACACCTTTCTTATTCCGTATGCAAGAACAAACACATACAAGTTTTCCTTCTTCCCGTCCGGAATTCGGGCGTGGAATGGGTTGCCAGAAGAATCCAGGAAAACCAACACTTTATCAACATTTAAATCTCTAATAAAAATGCAGGACTAAACACAAACCATAGATAAGCGTAGGACGCAATAATCTTCTGTATAGAAGGAGCGTCTGTAAACAGATAAGATAAGATAAGCAGCAGCAAAAGCAACAATAACAACAACAATGTAATGTAATGCTGTTTCTAATTTTAGAAAGCAGCGCACCAAATTACTGCACCAAAAATAACACTTTTCGAACGTTCCGCATAAAATTGTTCAATAAGATAATAAATGAATAAAATGAAAATAAATAAAATAAAATAAATGAAAGTTCTGTGTTGCGTTATTTTTTAATCTGATTTGTATTTATTTTGAAAACTTCCGTCATTTTTGACGGGTGATACACTAGTAGTTATAATAATAATAAAAATACTAATAATAATATTAATAATAATAATAATAAAAGTAGGGACTGAAGTCAAATCTAAATTTTCCCAATAGAACTAATACTTGAAGCATTTTCCTGAGATCAAACTGCTGCTTTGTGTGTCTCCACAATTTTTGAAACACTCTATTCGGATATAAATATAACTAATGAAGCTTCGTGGGGATTCATATATTCGTCAGCTACTCTCTTCTGCAGACACACGTATTCTCTCTGTTTCTAAGACACGCACAAAAACATTTGGCGAAAGGTCTTTCTCCTTTTGTGCCGCCAAACAATGGAATTCTCTACCATTACGCATCCGCTGTATTGCAACTACTAAAGGGCCGTCCATAAATGACTTCACGCGATTTTGGCCGATTTGTGACCAACCCCCCTTCCCCACCTCATCGCACTTCGTCACAAAAACTTAGACCCCCCCTCCAATATTACGTCACACTCACAACGCTTTGCCCCCCCCCCAAAAAAAAACACCGTATATTCTAATTGAAAATAAGCATGTTTCAAATATATTTTTTTACATTTAAATATGTATTTAGTATAAGTCTGCAATCTATTTAATATCGTAAAAAGGGGTGTACCGGATTCAAATTTTTAAAATCCGGCCAGAGCCGGATTCGGACAGATTTATGAAGTGAAATCCAGCCGGAGCCGAAGCCGGGTCGGATTTGTAAAAATGGCCGTATTCCGGATTTGCCGGAGTCATTATAAATCTATATTTTATAGCTCCATGGCCAGCCGGATTCGGCCGGATTTATGAAGTGAAATTCTGCCAAAGCATAGCAAGATTTGTAAAAATGGCCAGATTCCGGATTTTCCGGAGCCAAAATCCGGTATATCCCTAATCATAACTACGGCTGTCAATATTGTTGAAAAAAGCTGTGCGGGTACTCGTCCGAAACGCCGCATAATTTTCGCGGTCATGACGGCTATAGAATGCAACCTAGCAACCATCCATGCACCTCATTATACACAATAGCTAACAGCATACTTCCAATAACGTACTATTGTGCTCTACAAACTTTTATTCCTGTTGTAAATGCATTCGCCATACTGTATACTCATAACTAAAACTACAGTAAACTGAACATTCAAACAAAATGTCAACAACAATAACGTAACGTTCAGTCAGATCATAGTATAGGGCCCAGCACCTTGAGTGTTAATGTCCGCTAGGCGGCGGACAATGTTCCCCCTAAGATTCGTTGGTTCGTGTGCAAATGGAAAATTTTAAAAAAGAGTCGTGAGCAGAGTTGCACAGCATCCATTTTTTCTGCAATATTACACAATTTTCTGCGCGGTTATTCTAAACCTCTGCGCGGCGTCGGCCAGAGAACTGCGCGGCCGCGCCACCACGCAGATTAAAGGGAACAATGGCGGCGGTAGTAACTTTTCAATTGATAAACTTTACATACTAACAACTTTGTACGTCTTTTTAAAATCAGTTTTTCTGCTAGGCCTACACAAGAAACACGAGGGAATGGGCGCGAGTTTGTTAATTTTTTTTTCAGCAAGGCGCGTCAACACCTGTGGGCGGGTGGTGACAGTTATTGCATCACCAACTATTTACAAACCAAACCTATAACTTTAAAATCATTAAATCAACCCCAAATTGTTTTCAACCAAAAAAAAACCCAAAAACGTTCATATATTTTTTGTTATTACAGTAAATATCTTTGAACAACTAAAATATACGTTTAAAAAATTTATACTAGATACTTTTTTAACACGGTCATGATAGGAGTGGAGAAGCGAATGAGAAGGGGGGGGGGTAGATTTAAAAACAATAACAAAAAACAACAACAACATTGGCTCGTCTCATCTGGTAACCACCGTATTTACTCATTCTATAGCCCGTTCGTTCACAAGCCGACCCCTCTCTTTTGGAAGAGATTAGTATTAAAAGTATGTAACCCGCTCGTAAGCCGACCCCTCTCTTTTGGAAGAGACTAGTATTAAAAGTATGTAACCCGCTCGTAAGCCGACCCCTCTCTTTTGGAAGAGATTAGTATTAAAAGTATGTAACCCGCTCGTAAGCCGACCCCCAAAAAAATAATAAAGCGTAAACAAAATGGTACACTTTTTAAAAAAAACTACAAACTAAATCAGTCATTATGATTGTTTAATTTGTACTACCTATCTTTGTCTTTGTGCTCTTTGTTAGGCAAGAGTTACCGAGTAATCGTGTTTTTTTTTAAATTTACATTCTTAATTTGGGGTGTGTGTAAAAAGTGGCGAAAGAGCGTACATTAAAATTCGATGTGGGAAACATAATTTGTAAAAAAAATTATTTATAAAATATTCACAAAAATAAATAAAATGATTAAATAAAGTAAGTGGAGATGTTTATTATTTTATAGCTTCTGGTAGAGCAGTCGAATCTTGTAGAATGTAGAAAAGTACCTTGATGATCTACAATAATAACACCGATATTCAATGTACATGCAGAAATCACCTATGACCCGCTCGTAAGCCGACCCCCCCCTCCCGATCTTTCCCCCTAGATTTTGTCCAAAAAGTTCGGCTATAGAATGAGTATATAATAATATGGTAAATAATGTCGGCGTATATCAAAGACTCGTTAACTTCCTGTCAGTGATTCATTCGAAGAACCAACATCTTTTTATTTTTGTGTTTCATGATTTTTTTTCATGTTCAGAGGGGAAAATTGTATTAAAACACCTTGTAGTTTGTCAAAACTTTGAAAGATAACAGGTGTGAAGCCACTGAAAACGTCATTAATTAAAGAAATCGCATGCAATGAATAAGTTAAGTCGAAATTTTATTTAAAGATGCGCGTTTTTTAGGTGTTGTTGTTGATGTGACGTCACATTTCTTTAACCCCCCCTCCCAATCGTCACACATCGTCACAAATGCTCGACCCCCTGACCCCCCTAGGCGCGTGACGTCATTTAAGGACGGCCTCTAAGGCCTGGCCCCTAAGGCTGTCAAGACTGCACTTAAGGGGCCGTCCATAAATGACGTCACGCACCTAAGGGGGAGGGGTGGTCCACAGATTTGTGACGAAGTGTGACGAGGGGGAGGGGGAGGTGATTTTGAGAAAGTGACGTCACATCAAAACTCGCAACTTTAAATAAAATTTCAGCTTAAATATTTTATTGTTTACAACTTATTTATGACGTTTTACATTGTCTTCACGCATTTTACGATATTAGAGTGCAACCTTACACTAAATACATACTTTAATGAAAAAAAAAGTTATTTGAAACATGCTCTTTTTCAAATATAAAATATAGCTTTTATGGGGGGGGGGCGCAAAGCTTGGTGACGTCATATTAGAGGGAGATTTACGCTTTTGTGACGACGCGTGACGAGGGGGTGGGGAGTGGAAAAATCGGCCAAAATCGAGTGACGTCATTTATGGACACATTTCTTCAAACTTTGCTTTTTAAAATTTTGTAAACGATATTTCCTCCAACGAAAAACGTGGCTTATGTAGTGTACTGTACTGTACTGTCATGTATGTGGTATGTGTACCGTACTGTCATTGATATGGTATGTGTACCGTCCTGTCATTAATATGGTATGTGTACCGTACTGTCATTTATGTGGTAGTTAGGATATGAATGTTTATTTAATACGTATGTTATTATTTTATTATGCTTTGAGCCCATTTCCTTACTGGGGTACAGCGCCATGGCTATATAAATTATCAATTTATTATATATATATATTTATTATATATATTATATCCTTGTCCAGATCGACCATCAGACGAGCTTAGGACGTCGGAGAAAAGGGGCCAGTATACAAAATACACAGAAATGTCTCGTCACCTTATCCATCCGATGAAACTTGCCTTTTGCTTAACTCGCCTTGTGTGTGTGTCTGTGACTGTGTGTGCAGGTGCGCATCAAATGCCACTCAGCTATGATTAGCATTATCGCTTTTCTTAGTTTTACGACCATTTTCTTGGAGCTTTCTTACTTGCTTGCAATTATTGTACTGAAGGATTAAGCAGGCCTCGTCATTTTATCAGTTATCTGGCCAACTAGGAACAAATTTGGGGATCCTTGGTCTGGAAGAACGTGATTGTTCAGACCAAGGTTCTACATGGGAGGCAGCGCCAAGGAAGATGATCATTATTATTTATCAAGAGAACTTTTTAACAGAACATGATGCTACTATACGAAACAAATGTAGGCTTATAATAATATTTCAAAAGATATTTTAAACACTAAAGATGCTATAGAAATTAGAAAAAATAATCCTATATAATAAAAGGCTAAGTTCTGTCCCGTCATCTATAGCGATTGCTCTCTCAAACACACATGACTCTACAGCCAATCATATCAAGTTTACGCGGACGTTCAAAACGAGTTATTTTTGGTGCAGTATTTCTTCCAAGACTGTATTTTGAGTTATGCGCGTTGGGATTTATAGTCAAAAGTTCTGTTTTTACGAGTTATTTATTTTAACTATAATGAATAGTATTTTTGACGTGATGCACATGTATGCCGGTCGAGACGGCTGTTGCAGGGGAGTTACAAGGAACGTCCTTGGACGGGCTTGGTTGCTCGTATTACATATTTTACAACGCATGTCGCAAAGGCTGTCCTGAATTTATTTGCAATCATCATACAGTTTTATTTCTCATTCATATACAATCAATTCAAAACCTTTTGGTACATTGCTTGATTTTTAATGCCCTTGGCAGCACTACTGGCTACTCTTAGCCACGCTATTGTTATTGTGCTGGCAACTGTTGGCCTAATTATTTCCATACATTTTTGCTCTAACTCTAACATTTAGTTTAAGTTTAAATAATAATAATAATAACTATAATAATATTTTTTTTTAATTAAAAAAAAACCCACCAACAACACCCAAGTCTTATCTTATCTTATCATCTACAGACGCTCCTTCTAACGATAAGGTTATTGTGTCCTATGTTTTAATATCCATGGTTTATGTCTAGTCTTGCATTAAAAAAAAGAGTTTTAAATATTGATAGAGTGATGTTTTCCTGGGTTACATCAGGCAATCCATTCCACGTCTGAATTCTGGGAGGCAATAACGAAAATTTGTATGTGTTTGTTCTTGCATATGGAACAAGAAAAGTGTGTTGTTGTTTTTTTAAATCCCAATGTCTATCTGAAGGTTGTATTAGATTATCTTTGTGTTGTTTTTCTAAGTTGGAATTGATTGCCTGATGTATTATTACCACTTTTGCTCTTTGTTCTTCTATTGTGTTTCAAGTTTAAATGATTTAACTAATGATTTTACTCTTGTCAGTTTTGAATTATAAACTGATTTATGTACACCCCTCTCCATGTGGACATTTCTAATTAGCGTTTCGAAGCTGGGGACTGCTTATCCTGTTTAATATTTCAAATATCTTCGAATACCTAAGGGGCAGTCCATAAATGACGTCATGCATGGGGGGGGGGTCACACATTTGTGACCATGTGTGACGAGGGGGAGGGGAGAGTTTAAGAATTGTGACATCACGTCAAAACACGCAACTTTAAATAAAAGTTCGACTTAAATATTTGATTATTTACAATTTATTTAATGACGTTTCACATGGCTACACACGTGTTACGATATTAGAAGGCAGGCCTACACTAAATAAATAATTAAATGACAAAAAAAGGGATTTGAAACATGCTCATTTTCAAATAGAAAAAAAAGGTTTTATTGGAGGAGGTGGGGGCAAAACTTTGTGACGTAAATTTGGAAAGGGGGGTCTAAATTTTTGTGGGGAGGGGTGAAAAATCGGCCAAAATCGCGTGACGTCATGTATGGACGGCCCCTAAATGTTTTTATTTATCCGATCCTATTTTGAAATGTTTGCATACCTTTAGTATTCAGTTTACTGTAAGTATAGCAAAGCAAGGGAGACTACTAAGAGATGTTAACGATTCCAGTTTCCGGTGACATGTATACATTTGTCTTGATTTACAAACGAAACATTTGAACAGTCATTATTCACAATTATGAAATGAAATGAGGAATGGCGTGACATATGTGTGTAGACAACTCGTTTACCGATTGACGCTGCAGTGCAAAAAGAGAGAGATGAGCTGGCAGTCAATGCTTCAAAGTGCTAGCAACACTTTCAATACGTTAGGCAGGTACGAAGAACGAAATAACGGAGACTCAAATAAAACTGCAGTAGAGACTCAAGTCACAAGGGCTAGTTTTTACTGGTCTGAGAAATATTAATGGAATTGCAACTTAAAATGTATATTAACTAATTCAGAAGGTTGAATCTAAATATAAAAATAGGATTCAAGTTTTAAATATTATAATATTGAGCAAAACATAATAAATTTAATAAAGAAGCTCAGCAGGTACTTTAGAGTTCTGGATGCTGCTAGCGTTACGACACATCGTAACAAGCTACACTAATAAATAACCCGCTACGTGTAACCTACACATCCCCTCACTGTCCCCGAACCATTCTCTTCCAAACCATTTTCCTTGGGTCTGTCCCCTCAGCTTACAATGGACTCAGAATTCCTTCGGTAACTTGAAGCTAATCGGACTAACCTACAACAACAATGGTGTGGAAGATTGAGAGTAAGGGTGGGGAAAATGTCTGTAGTCTGTTATATTATATATCCTAAAATCTGGGGAGCCTTGTTTACAGTAGCACCCTATGATTTTGGTATCGTCCCATCACTAGCATTAATAAATGAGAATGTAAATGCACGTTTTTTTTACACAACAGCGTTGCCGTTATTTTTTTGATGAAGCGATCAGCATGCTATAAAAATGTACATACATGTTTGCTAATAACAAAAGGCATATGTGCACTTACTAACAGCAAAAATTTACCAATATAAAATAAAAACCATCGCCGATTCTCGATACGAATCTTTATTTTCTTTTCTTAAGATATTCATTCATCTTAAAAAATAAAATGATTAATGCATCAGGAAATGAATTAAGTTTAATAATAATATAACATGTACTGCCAAATAATGACGATTGAAGACCAATAACGCGATTTTTGAGCACCCCGGGTGAATACATACTCGATAGACGCATCAAACTAATTCACACACGGATCAAAGTGAAACACGATAAAAACATCCGGTAATATTTATTGAAATCTCGTAAAATCACACATTAGCCGGAAGTCTCGAGGAAAGCGAGATTTGGATGCTATTTTTAACTAAAAATGCGAGAGTGCGTCGCTAGGCAAAACAGACTGGGATCGAGATAACCAATGTTAAGTTGCAAATTTGGCCCTCTTTTGTGCTCGAGATATTAGGGTTCGGCGACTTTAAAAAATCGACATAACCGATGAAAAAATGCTAAGACAAAGAGAGAATTTGGCGGTTCCAATAAAAAACGTCGACTTAATAGGGTTCGCGAGTTAACTGTGGTCGAGTCAAGTGGGTTCTATTGTACCAGCACACTCATTGTGGTTTTATTTTAATTAAATTTTAAAAAATTGGACGGGAGCGGGATTTAATCCCCCTATGGGTTTTAACATCAAACTCATCCAACTACCACTTCGTCTAGCAAAGCTCATGTCAGATTTTGATTTTTAAAAAATTATAACTGTTTGTCATTAAATGGACACCAATCAAGTTTTGTTTAACATTTAAAATTCATTAATCGGCTTACCTAGTAATCATGAAATTTGATTATGAGAACTATTGTTTAGTATTAAAGTATTAGTATTAGCATAATCAAAATACAGCATTAGTCGTAACTGTAAGAACATTGCATATTTTTTACGACTAGTCGTAGCAGCAGACAACTCGACGGGATGTTGCTAGTGTTATGACATGTCTTAGCACTAGCAACATCCCATCGAGTTGTCTGCCGTTACTTTGTCGTCACAGCAGACACTACGTAGACTTTTTATTGTTTAAAAAATACATTATAAAAAATTCTTTAAAATTATGGAAGTGAAAGTAAAATAGTTTCATAGCCATAGGCCTGGAGCAAATTTTAAATTAAAAAAAAAGAGTGGCCAATATACCAACACAAAAATAGAAAGTTGGTGTTGGTATATCAAAGCTGAAAATTGAAAGTTGAGCTTTGATATTCACAGTATTATTATTATTAATTATTAGGCTATATATTAAGATTTTTAACTTGAAATATGCATTTTCAAATTACCAGTTGGCTTATTTGGTTAATCATTTGTTTAAACATAGTCCAGATCTCCCGCATCTTGCCACCCAAATCTGTGGGACCATATCACATGCTATAACTCTTGTTTTAATGTTAAGTTTTTCTATTTTGACAAATCCTGCATTTAACTTAACTAATGAGACTAATATAATTTTTTTTAAAATGTTCAATTTAATCAAAATAAAATATTAACAGGAATCACACATTTTTTAAGAACAAGAGATTACCTGCCAACTATAATGGTTGAAATACATGAGCATCCAATCTACTGAAGTGTATTGAAAAAACATGCGTTTAATTAATGCAATTATTTTTATAATTCTGCTCTGCTTTCTTGGAACGCCAATGCACACTTTTTAAAATCCTTTATATTAACTCGTAGGGTCTGCTTGTCTGTCTGTCGCAAAAACTTTGGATCTATTTTTAACCCACTTCCCGGTATCCTATCAAGCTGAAATTTATGCAGGCAGACATGTGGCGACGATAAAAACGATCAAAATTTCACATCGATCGAATGTACTGTAATTAAATTAATGAATTTTTAGATTATTTCTATGTATCTCTATGTAGCATGTAAATGTTTATGCTAGTCTGTTGCGGAGTGCGTATTATATTGAACATACTTTTAGTTATGTCTCATATATAAAGGATTTATAGTCAAAAAGTTTGTTTTTTACTGGGGGTTTTTTTATGCTCTTAAATGTATTAATATTTTGTCATCCCCCTTTTAATTATTAAATTCTTATTGTAATATAGATTTTTGAAGAAAAAAAATTCTCAAGAAACATATAATTTTTTTTTAAAATTGCCCAGATGAAAAAGAATTTTATCTGGATTTCTTTATAATAGCATTAGACAGACTGACCTACCTACATATTATTTACAAATTTATGGCGTTGGATTACTAAAATATGACATAAAATAGAATTTTGAAAATTTTATTAATTTTATAGGAGAAGAAATTTTTCTAACTATCCTTTTGATGTTAAAAAACTAAATCACCAAACACGGCCAACATTTTTTACGTGAGTAGATAACTTGAAGTTGAATTTTTGTTTTTAAGTTTTTGTTTAAAGTTAAATTTTAACATTTTATTTTATTTAACAAATCATTAGGCAATCTAAATTTTCATTGATTTATTACAATACATTATATGTTTTTTTTTAATTTAGTTCTCTCTTTTGTTGTATATTCTGTTTAAATATCATTGTATTAAACATTCTCATTACTTTAAACTACAGTCTTGTGGTAAGAATTTTAAAAAAAATTATTAAAAGAAATGTTGATGTTGATTTGTGGAAAAGAGGGGTGAGTAGAACAGTGGGATTTCACAACCATTCATTGAAAGTATTCTTAAATTTGAAAGAAATATTAAAAGAATGTCAAGCAATTTGTGTTCA
>CALYLW010000614.1:148944-373436 GCA_944989445.1 Ampullaceana balthica | reverse complement strand
TTGTTGCTTTTGTGTTGTTTTTGCTGTTGTTGTCCACATCCCTTGCCCTGCGACGACAATGTCCTTCATGTTGTTGTTGCTTTGTTGTTGTTGCTGTTGTTGTTGTAGTTGTTGTTTTGTTGTTGTAGTTGTTGTTTTGTTTTTGTTTTGTTGTTGTTTTTGTTGTTGTTTTGTTTTTGTTGTTTTGTTATTGTTTTTGTTGTTGTTTTGTTTTTGTTGTTTTGTTGTTTTTGTTGTTTTTGTTTTTGTTTTGTTTTTGTTGTTTTGTTGTTGTTTTTGTTGTTTTTGTTTTGTTGCTGTTGTTGTTAAACCCGGGCGGGAGCCGGGTACTTGCCCCTAGTATACATATAAGACGCATTTGTTGTCTGTCTGGTTGTCTGTCTGTTCCCTAATAACTCAAGATCCAGACAACCAAATAACGTGAAATTTGGTACACGTACACAAAATTATACCGGAAAGGTTATTAAACAGGTTTCATTCCATATATATAAGATACTGGGGGCCGGGGGCCCAAAATGTAATTTTTTCATATATGAGCTATATAAAATAAAAATTATTGAAAATTAAGACGTAAATTAATGACGCAAATAAATTAAGACGTAAATTAATGACGCAAAATAAACATTTTGGTGTCGAGATTAACAAGAAGGCGATTATCGCCATAAAATAATTTTGTTGTTGTTGTTGCTTTGCTGTTGTTGCTTTTGTTGTTGCTTTTGTTGTTGTAGTTGTTGTTTTGTTGTTGTTGCTTTGTTGTTGTTGCTGTTGTTGTTGTAGTTGTTGTTTTGTTGTTGCTGCTTTTGTGTTGTTTTTGCTGTTGTTGTTGTTGTCCACATCCCTTGCCCTGCGACGACAATGTCCTTCATGTTGTTGTTGCTTTGTTGTTGTTGCTGTTGTTGTTGTAGTTGTTTTGTTGTTTATTTTTGTTGTTTTGTTTTTTTTGTTTTGTTGCTGTTGCTGTTTCTGTCGTTGTTGCTGTTGTTGTTGTAGTTGTTGTTTTGTTGTTGTTGCTTTGTTGTTGTTGCTGTTGTTGTTGTAGTTGTTGTTTGTTGTTGTTTTGTTTTTGTTGTTTGTTTTTGTTGCTGTTGTTGTTTTTGTTGTTGTTGCTGTTGTTGTTAAACCCTGGAAAAGCCGGGTACTTGCCCCTAGTATATATATATATATAGACCATTTAAAATAATGGTGTCTTTTTGTGTTGTTTTTTTTAAACGCTAAACGCGTCAAAAGTAATTGAATTTTTATGTTTTACTAACTTGAATTAAGATAGTTTAGTCTTTACCTTACGTTTCCGTCGAGAAGGGGTGGACTCTACGGGGCTCGACGGACGAGTAGGGTCGTGGACCTGACTGCTACCCGAAACAGACAGCTGCTGGCAAGTAATGCCGAAGTCCGTTGTGTTAGGTGTTAGGTGTCACATATGATTACAGTCGCTGTACGGATCTTAGGCAAAGCATCTAGATGCAATGCCAATGATGAAAACCTAAGTACCCATTGAGAGTCTGATTACTCCAAAGCGACCGCTTCCGTTTCGTCACCTTCATTTTACTAGCAACGCCATTGAGCGATGCCGGTTTAAGGGCCAGGAGCGCCAGTAAGGATTAGTAAAAGGAACCACGATGAACGCAGTGGACGCCAGTTCTGAGGAAACCTTCCAGTGTGGGTCACACCTAGATAGGTCATTGATGATCCCCCGATTAGCGGCGGTCCTAACCATTGCGACTCGTGTGTTTTGCCGGGGAGGGGCCAAAGTGGTAGTGGGTCGCAGTAATGAATTCCACCCCTCCCTGTGAGGTCAACTTAGTGGGAGGCATTTTCGACGTTATGTCCTGGATGCCCAGGTGGCCGCTTCAGAAGCGACCGCTTCCGGTGGGGTTATCAGCTGCTACTTCCCCTTGGGGGCCAGATAGCTGAGAGGGTCTTCGGGAAGACCCATAAAGAGCACTAGGCTTGAGGCTACTGATTTTCTTCCACATGTAGGTTCATTACCTTACGTTCTAGCAGTCAAATGTAAGTAACTTTGTTGTGTACATTTTCCCCAACAGTAGCCCAAAACTTTTCTGGAGTATTAGGTCAATGGAAATATTCATGCACATTGTCATGTCAATTTTAAATATTTATTTTCCATAAAAAACTATTGTAAAGACTTGCTAACTTTAATAAGTAAGTCGTGGTCCTTACTTTAATTATTGAACTTCGGGGCCTTTTTTCAAATAAAATATAGACATCAAATTAATTGATTTATAGACATCAAATTAATTAATTTATAGACATCAAATTAATTGATTTATAGACATCAAATTAATTGATAAAACAAAATACAAAAATCAAAAGATTTAATTTTTTTTAAAAAAGAAGAAAAATAAGAAAAACCCGTAAAAAACCAAGTTTTTGACTATAAATCCTTTATGTACGAGACGTAACTAAAAGAATGTTCATTATAACACGCAGCGCAAGACCATCCAAAAATACAAAATTGCAGTTGTGTCGTAAAACGTGTTTAATATAATGCGCACCGATCAGGAATAGGTTTATAAAAAGTGTTGTCAGTAAAATACGCACCTTATTGCGCGACAGAAAGGTTGTTCAATATAATACGCACCGCGACGCTCTATCTCAAAAAATAGCATGATACATAGGAATAAATAAAATAATCTAAAAAATCAATAATTTAATTACGGTACATGCGATCGATCTGAAATTTTGATACATTGTTTTTATCATCAGTACAAAACTGACTGCAAAATTTCAGCTCGCTATCTTGCGAGCAAGTGGGTTAAAAATCGATCAAAAGTTTTGGCGACAAGCAAGCAAGCAAGCAAGGTCGGTCGGTCGGTCGGCCGCAGACACCACGAGTTAATATAAAGGATTTAATAACTAAGCTTATTCATTTAATGTACTCTTACCCTCCACATGCTTTACATGGATTACACAACAAAAATTACACTCCCCCTTCTCCAACCTGTCAAAGTTTGATAACCTTAACAGTGGCGTAGCTAGAACTTTTGCCGCCCGGGGCGGTATCCAATTTGCCGCCCTTTTTAGGGGGCCGTCCATAAATGACGTCACGCACCTGGTGGGGGGGGGTCACAGGTTTGTGACGATATGTGACGAAGGAGGGAGGTGTTTAAGAAATGTGACGTCACGTCAAAACGCGCAACTTTAAATACATTTCTCTTAAATATTTGATTACCGACACTTTATTTAATGACGTTTATGTAAAACGCGTGTTACGATATAAGAATGCAGCCTTACACTAAAAACATACTTAAATGGCTAAAATTTAATTTGAAACATGTTCATTTTCAAACCAGAAAATACTGCTTTGTGACGTCTTATTGAAGAAGGAGTCTAATTTTTTGTGACGACGTGTCACGAAGGCGGTAGGGGTTACAAATCTGCTAAAATAGCGTGCTTCATTTATGGACGTCCACTTAGTCGATTATATGATGGTTTTTATAAATTAATGAACATGAATAAATAATTGTAATTGAAACGAAGTAAAGGTGGGGAACATGTTTACCATTGCATGCCGTATTTATGTAAACAGTAATAAAAGAGGCCGCATCAGATTATATACCTATAAATACACATTTATAAAAATACAAGATACATTTTTAAAAGGCCACAAGAAAGTTAATGAGCTCGCAGCCCCCCCCCCAAATGAGACAAAACATATTCCAAATTTACACCCCAAAAAAAACTTTACCAATTACTGTATGTTGTATAAATGATTTTTTTAACAAAGAAATTGTATACATTAGCAGTGGCGTAACAACGGCTTGAAAGTGGTGCAGTTGCCAAGGGAGCTGGCCTGCGCCAGTTCAAAAGGGCGCCGCTAAATCTAAATTTTTAAATTTTTATTTTAATTAAAGGCGCCAAAAATAAATTAGCCATGGGCGTCAAAAACCCAGTTACGCTTCTGTACATTAGTATGTTAACAAATTTATACATTTACTTTCATAACTTTCATAATAGAAAAATCGTGTATTACGCTATCAAAATTAAAAGTATTTGTAATATCTTGTTCTATGGACTTTATTGCACGATTTTGTTGTCTTTAATCGCTCATTGTGGAACGAAGATAATTTTTTATCAACTTCAGTTTGGAGAAGCTCCTTTCACAACTAGCGACACTGATAGCAATATTTGAAAAAATTACAATGTTGGGTAGAGAATTTTCCAATATATACTGTTGAATAAATTTTAATAGAGCAAGGGTGCCTTTTCCCCCGTTTTTCTAACATAATGCCTCTTTTTGAAGTGTAGGTACAGCCATAAAAACCTGGATCCTTTTTTTTCCATATTGAACTGTCAATGTCAATAAAGTAATTTATTTGATGTTCAAATGCTTCATTTAGTAGGTTACATGGAATTATATACGAATATTTTCTTGAAAGGAAATGCAACTCATCAAAGCGTTATTTTATTTTATAATTCCATCCATGGATAAAAATATTTCTCGTTGTACTCCTTGTTTTAAACATAGAACTACGTCTTCTGAATTTCCCCTACTCATATTTTTCTCCTTCTAACTCGGCGTTCAGTTGATATCTCCATCTCTTCACAAATTGTTGATATAACAGCATTTTGTATTAGCACATCTCTTTGTTCCATGCAATGGCTTTGCAATAATTTAAACAAATGACGGGTTCCCATAAATTAGATAACATAGAATAGAAAAAGTTTGCATAGAATTGAGTAAAATTCCAGCATCTGTTCTCGTTTTCCTTGTTACTTCTTCAGATGTCAATTTTTTAAAAAGACTCTTGCAATTTTTAAGTATGTCTTTTTCGAAATTGTTATGCCTATTGTTATGTTTATTAGCAGAGAAATTTGAATATTTACATATTCTTGTCATAAATCTTAATAATTCTCCATAAATAGATGAATTCAAATTATTTACACATTACTATTACTTTAATTGGATATGCGTAACATGCTTAATGAATAATCATATTTTAATGAAAACCCCAAATTATGTGTGCTACTTAATGCAATAAAAACAAAATAAATTTAATTTTAAAAAACGTATCTTACAATAATTTACTGAAAACTGAACGGTAATATAAATAACTACTTGCAAGTTAAACACAATATTTGAACCACCATGCCATGTAAGTACTTATTCGCGCATCATTCTGCGAAGTCGAAATTGCACGAAAACTGTCGTGACGATATTAATAGCACACATTATTCGGCCCGGCCGGGTTGTGTTTTTTTGGGTAGTTTTCTTATAAAACTGTCATCTGTGACTTATACCGCTTAGTTTTCCAAACAAATGGATACGTATTTTAGCGATTAAAAATTTTTGAACGGTTTTGCGTTAGCTATAATATTCACTATGTAATCAAACAACTGTTGTGCGAATCCGTTAATTAAGACTCGAAATTAAGAATATTTTTGTTTCACCTTGGTATTCCCCCTTCAAAAGAAAAAGGGCGGTTGTCGGTATTGGTTGTACTTTTCAAATGCCGCCCCTAAATGAGTGCCGCCCGGGGCGGACCGCCCCCACCGCCCCCCCCCCTAGCTACGCCACTGAACCTTAATTCTTATGTCCCTCCCAAATTTGGTTAAGTGCTAAATTTAACCACACCTTGGCCAATCACCAGGCCAATGTCAATATCAGGCGCACATCAGCTCCAATGTCACAGAGACCTTGTCGCGCATGACTGTTTTCAAAGGCCTATCATCCCCGCCTCTCCCCCCTTTCCCGACTACACCCCATGTGACAAAACACGTTATATGCTATACGGGAATTCCTGGCAGCCCAAATATGTGTATGGTATATGAAAACACCCTTACCTTGAATCTAAGAAAAGTGAAAAGTTGTTAGTGTTAGAGGCTACGAGGCTCTTCATTCAGGGGAGGTAGTAAACACGTTATTGAATAGGCCTGAAAAAAATAAAGGTAAAAAAATGATTTTTAAAAACCACGTTTTTACAAGCGGACTAAAAAGAAGAAAATAATTTAAAACTGGTAAGTTCAAGTACTTTAATTTAATATGACTAAAAACGTGGGGCGGCGCTTATGAGGTTTAACATATGCAGCTCACTCATACTCTCACTTATAGATCTCTCTTTTGCCTTCTAAATTAGAAATCTTTAATTTTTATACCAAACAACCCGCCCTACGTTTTTAGGCGTATTAAATCAAAGTACTTGAACTTACCAGTTTTAAATTATTTTCTTCTTTTTAGTCCGCTTGTAAAAAACGTGGTTTTTAAAAATCATTTTTTTACATTTATTTATGTTATTCTTTTTAGTCCACTAATAAAAACTTGGTTTTTAACAATATTTTTTTACCTCTATTTATTTTACCAAACACCTCACAAGCGCCCGCCCAACGTTTTAAAAACATTGTGATGTGGTCACGGGGGAACACACTGATGTCAACAAAAGCCGACGGTACAGATGCTTATATATAGACTATAGATAAACTAAAAAGTTCAATAATTTAATAACGGTATATTCGATCGATCTGAAATTTTAATACAATGCATTGTCATCCAAGATCTATCTGTGGTAAAATTTTCAGATCTCTAGGACCATCAGAAGTGGTTCAATTTTACGTTGGCAGATTTGAAAAAATCTTGGACAAACCAACAAACAATGCCCAACGAAAGCGAGTTAATAATAAATAAATAGAAGTAAAAAAAAGATTTTTAAAAACCACGTTTTTATAAGCTGACTAAAAAGAAGAAAATAATTTAAAACTTATTAGTTCAAGTACTTCGATTTAATATGACTAAAAACGTAGGGGCGGGCGTTTATGAGATTTAACATATGCGGTTCACTCATTCTCTCACTTATAGATCTCTCTTTTGCCTTCTACATTAGAAATCTTTAATTTTTATACCAAACACCCACCCCACGTTTTTAGTCATATTAAATCGAAGTACTTGAACTAATAAGTTTTAAATTATTTTCTTCTTTTTAGTCCGCTTATAAAAACGTGGTTTTTAAAAATCTTTTTTTTACTTCTATTTATTTTATTCTTTTTAGTCCACTTCTAACAAACTGGTTTTTAAAAATATTTTTTTACCTCTATTTATTTTACCAAACACCTCACAAGCGCCCGCCCAACGTTTTAAAAACATTGTGATGTGGTCACGGGGTGAACTCACAGATGTCAACAAAAGCCGACGGTACAGATGCTTTTATATAGACTATAGATAAACTTAAAAGTTCAATAATTTAATAACGGTACATTTGATCGATCTGAAATTTTGATACAATGCATTGTCATCCAAGATCTATCTGTGGTAAAATTTTCAGATCTCTAGGACCATCAGAAGTGGTACAATTTTACGTTGGCAGATTTGAAAAAATCTTGGACAAACCAACAAACAAACAATGCCCAACGAAAGCGAGTTAATAATAAAACAAACCCGTAAAAACAAAGTTTTTGACTATAAATCCCTTATATATGAGACATAACTAACAGTATTGATTATTTTCAAACGTTTACAGACTGAATCTGTCTTAACTCAAGTTTGCTTCATAACCCTGAGGGTGAGAGGGGAAAAGTCTGGTCACCGATTCGCTTGACCGAGCTCAGCGTGACACGTAAAATGTAAACAAAAGCGCCGCGGTGCTTCGTTGGGCCGCCTCAACGCGTCTACTCAAACTTTCACGTGGAAAAAAAAACAATAACAAACAGTGAATTTGAATTACATACCTCATATAAGGATAAACTAAAAATGCATTAATTTAATTACGGTAAAATCGATCGATCTGAAATGTTGATACGATGCATTGTTAGGTGAGTCGGGTCTGTGTGCCAAATTTCAGCTCGATCGGATCACTGGAAGTGGGTCATTTTTTACTTTTCTTTTTCCGCCCGCCCAGCTGATGAGATGATGAGACGGCCGCGAAGTTAATATAAGGGATTTAATAAAAACAAACCAGTAAAAACAAAGTTTTTGACTATAAATTCCTTATATATGAGACATAACTAACAGTATTGATTATTTTCAAACATTTACAGACTGAATCTGTCTTAACTCAAATTTGCTTCATAACCCTAGGGGGGGAGGGGTGGGTGGGAGGGGGAGAGGGGAAAAGTCTGGTCACCGATTTGCTTGACCGAGCTCAGAGTGACACGTAAAATGTAAACAAAAGCGCCCCGTCGCTTCGTTGGGTCGCCTCAATGCGTCAGCTCAAAATTTGACGTGGGAAAAAAACAATAACAAACCGTGAATTTGAATTACATACCTCATATAAGGATAAACTAAAAATGCATTAATTTAATTACGGTACGTTCGATCGATCTGAAATTTTGATACGATGCATTGTTAGGTCAGACGGGTCAGTGTGCCGAATTTCAGCTCGATCGAATCACGGGAAGTGGGTCATTTTCAACTTTTGTTTTTCCGCCCGCCCATGAGATGATGAGATGATGAGACGGCCGCGAAGTTAATATAAGGAATTTAAAAATGTGGTAAAAGACGCCACATTCTTCATTCATTAGACGATATATTTTCGTATTTTGTCTGTGTTTACTTTGTGGCCAGGGGCGTCACTAGGGTTGGTGTCACCCGGGGTGGTAGCTCATGGTGTCACCCCCCTCACGACTTACCCCATAGAACTCCTCCGAGTCTTTCAGTGACAAATAACGGGAACATACAGAATTTTACATTTTGGTGTCACCCGGGGCGGCCCACCCCCACCGCAACCCCCTAGTGACGCCACTGTTTGTGGCACAGACAAAAATTTCACTTTGAATCTGGCAGTGAGGCTATGTGAGATTTTTTAAAAAAATATTTAACAGAATATTTATATATTGCATGTATAAATATACACATACAAGTGCAACTGCCTAATTCTTTTTATGTCTTTGCTTTTTCTCATCGATTATGCTGGGTTTTTTTTATATCGCCGAACCCACATATCTTAAGAACAAAAGACGACAAATTTGCCACAGGTAACAACGGTTAATATCTCGATGAAAGCAGGCCACAACGTAAGATTGCAATCGCGAGCAAAAAATAAGCATGGTATGTGCGTTCTAATAAAAAGAAAATAGGACCCAATAATCTTCTATATAGAAGGAACGTCTGTAATGTTTAAAAGAAATATATTTTTAAAAAGATGAAAGCGTTTCACTTCATCCGTCGGTGACATCGTGTCTGATGCCCGCGAACTCAGCCAATTAGACACATATTATTTTATTTTAAGTTATAAAAAAATCGAGATCCGAACTCAGTAGTAAAAGGTGAAGATATGGATAAAAAAGTAAATGTTACATTATATTTCATCTGTCAACCTGCCGGTATTATATTTAAACTAAATTTAATGGTTGTGTAAAGATATACCTGATTTGAATTCATCACAAAAAATTAACTCCGAATATAACCGATCGAAATTAAACAGTTCCTGTCTTGATCTTAGGACAAGTTAACCGTTTAAAACCTTGTGAAATACCACAACGTACCGTGTTCAGATTAGTTGTCAGCAACGCGTCATTCAGCTAAATTATGTCTCCCCTACTATTAGAGTTTCATTCACAAAAAGATGAAAAAAATGTGTTTACATTGCCGATCGCTTTATCAAACAAATCGCGGCAATGCTGCTGCGTAAAATAATTACCCCCCCCCCTCCCCCCCAAAAAAAAACCTGTACTTTCTGATTTATTAGCACACATCGTGTATATAAAAAAATTTTTTTTTGCAGACATGACGTCATTTTGGTTTCCTGTTTATATCGATCATCTGTTATCGCCACGCCTTTTGGCTGTCCCTATGTCATCGACATAAACATGTTCTATCGTGTATATATATATATATATTAGGGCTGCGGAAATAAACGATTAATTAATCGATTAATCGTTAATATTTTAATCCATTAAAATTAATTCGATCGATTAAAATTCGATTAAAATTTAAGAAACTATTTCAAATATGTTTTTTCAATTTATTAATAATTTATATATTTTAATTCTTAGATACTTTTCCCTCTTATTATTATTATTTATTTAGACATGTATAGGTAAATAAAAATGACGACTAATGACAGCACAGTTAAAGTTAAGCATTTAAGCGGAAAGTTAAGTCGAATCAGATGCAGTACACGGCGCACAATTTAACTCCGTACGCTTTTTTTTTAAGTTATAGAAAAATCATTTAAGTCAGTGCTAAAGTTTGAATTTATAGGGTGACACACAAAAAAACGGCCATCACCTAAACTTAAAAAACTTTTGAAATACATAATAAATTCCTTTTATTTTTCAGATTTATCAAGGAAAATTAATGTTCTTAGAGTCTACTAAATTCGACCTTCAAGATGCAATGGACTACTGAGAAAAAGACATTTATAGTTGAGGCATATTTTCGATTGAAGTCTATCCACGCAACTCAATTGCAATTCAAAGAACGGTTCAGATGTCGAGAATTTCCTGTCCACTCAATGATATACATATGGGTCAACAAGTTCAAAACTCATGAGACTGTGCATAACATCAATTTTAAAGACGCTAACAGACAATCACACTCTTGACGACCGAAATCATTATGGAAATAATCAACAATGCTGCAGTTAGAGACTGCACAGCCCAAGCAAGTCTGTCCACAGCCCAAGCAAGTCTGTCCACAGCCCAAGCAAGTCTGTCCACAGCCCAAGCAAGTCTGTCCACAGCCCAAGCAAGTCTGTCCACAGCCCAAGCAAGTCTGTCCACAGCCCAAGCAAGTCTGTCCACAGCCCAAGCAAGTCTGTCCACAGCCCAAGCAAGTCTGTCCACAGCCCAAGCAAGTCTGTCCACAGCCCAAGCAAGTCTGTCCACAGCCCAAGCAAGTCTGTCCAGAGCCCAAGCAAGTCTGTCCACAGCCCAAGCAAGTCTGTCCACAGCCCAAGCAAGTCTGTCCACAGCCCAAGCAAGTCTGTCCACAGCCCAAGCAAGTCCGTCCACAGCCCAAACAAGTCTGTCCACAGCCCAAGCAAGTCTGTCCGATGGCGAAGTCAGGGGCTTGGAATCAATCGGGAGTCTGTGCGGAGAAGTTTGAACGCAGATCTCTACCTGTATCCTTACAGAATACAGATTAAACACAAGCTTACACCTGACCACACGAAGAAACGAGTGATCATGTGTCAGTGCACATGGTTTTGCGAAAAGATTGACGCTGTGCCAGACTTACTTGACAATGCCTGGTTTTCGAATGAGGCCCATTTTCTGTTGTCAGGTCACGTGAACTCGAAGAACAATAACTTTTGGGTTAGCACATCCCCTGAGCACTGTCTGCAAATGCCATTACGCTGGGTGAAGTGCACTGCCTGGGTCACCATCTCCAAACATGGCATCATTGGACCATTCTGGTTCGAGGACGACAACGAGCGGTCTGTGACAATCAACACCGAGCGATATGTCCAGGTGCTTGGCAAGTTCTGGACAGCACTTGGTCGACGGAGAGGAGTCGTCAAGGTCCTCCAGTGGTTCCAGCAGGATGGTGCCACACCCACACCTCAAACGAATCATTGGCATGGCTACATCAGCGTTTCCCTGACCGACTGATCAGCCGCAGGTGTGACCCGGAGTGGTCGCCGCATTCACCGGACACGAACTCCTCAGATTTTTATCTCTGGGGATACCATAAGGACAGGGTATATGGCAACTACCCCCAGACTATCCCTGACTTGAATGCAGCAATCACAGCAACAATGAGAGTGATTCCAAGGGAGGAATGCGGGAGGGTCATGGAGAACTTTGCCCACCAGATCCAAATGTGCCCGAAGCGCCGGGGAGCTCATTTGGAGCAGATTTTTGAGCGCCAGTGAAACAAGAAAAATCGGTAATTGTTTATAACTGATGCTTTGTAGTAAGCAAGGCTGGATTAACCTATAGGCAAACAAGGCACGTGCCTTGGGCACCAAGCGATTGGGGGGCACCACAAGTCCTCAAGAAAAATTTGTATATTGTCCATAATCGACTTGACGTTAGCAAATCGCAAATGTAATATTAAATCGCATATTAAATGGAAGTCTGATTGGGCTAAAGCCAAGCCCCCCCCCCTCCCCCAATGATTTAAGACTAAATTAAGGGACTCCAAAATTATTAAATTGTATAACAAAATGGATGAACAGGGCCCCAGGTGTAATTGCAGCCAGGGGCCCTGTCAAATCTTAATTGAACCCTGAAATCGCTTTTAAATGGACAAATGAAAATTTTGGATCTTTACAAAATTGAATTTTCTAGTGTTGCAGGAGTTGGTCAGTCAGTTTGATCCATTTTTAGCATCACACATTGATAAATAAGGAAATTCTGGAAAAAGAAAACCTTCTTATGTATCCCAAACTATATGTGAAGAACTGAATAAAAGTATGTCCCCAAAAGTCCATCAAGTAATTATAGATGAAGTAAAGGCTTCCGGTTATTTCAGCTTGTTATTTCACTCGATATTTCACTTATAGATCAGTTAAGCGTTGTTCTTCGATATCTGGTAGGTGGAGAGCCCATTTAGCGCTTTTTAAATCCCTTCTATTAACTTCACCGCCGTCTCATTCGTCGGTCGTCCCTCGCCCGTCCGCGACGCCCGTCCGCCCGCGGAAAAACAAAAGTCGAAAATGACCCACTTCCAGTAAAGCCATCGAGCTGAAATTTGGCACACGGACCCGTCTTACCTAATAATGCATCGTATTAAAATTTCAGATCGATCGAACGTACCGTAATTAAATTAATGCATTTTTAGTTTATCTATATAAATCACTATTTAGAATGTTTAGTCATCGTCTGCTAGAGTTGACCTAGTTTTAAAGCCAAGGGAGATAATTTCGGTTTCAGTCTGTAAATGTTTGTCACTTTCGAAAATAATCAATACTGTTAGTTATGTCTCATATATAAGGGATTTATAGTCAAAAACTTTCTTGGTGCTGCAAAGTCACACCGGTGAAGGTATGGCTAAGCAAGAGTTGCAATACTTACGTGAAGTTTGCAATATTGATTTTGCGAAATGCAGAGATCAATCTCGGATAACGCTAATATGTCTTGGTATTACAAGGGCATGCAGAACAAAATTCTAGAGGGAAATTATTTTTCTATCTACATACCCTGTGCAACTGATCGATACTTTTTTTCTCAGCTTCAACCAACAGATGGAAGATTCTGAAAGGATGCTTTGTGGATTGAACGCTGGTAAACTCTCTTTCCGATACCAGATGGGAAGCACATGCTGTTGGAACTAAAGCTATTCTAAAGTCTCATCCTCAGATTATAGAAGCAAAGAGTGTTTACAATAAGACCTGTCACAGAAGGGGGACACCAGAAGAGAAGCAGACAAAAATTGCAAAGAAGATACAAGAATTAGAATTTGCTCTCAAGCAGTTAGATTTTCTTATCTGGTGGATGTACCACAATTATCTCAGTGTTATATAGGACTAATACATGCTTATCTTGAAGATCTTAACAATAATTTTAATTCTGAAGTAAAAAAGTTACACTCATATATTCGCCACAAATTTCGTGCATCAAAATCTGAAAACAACACGTTGAGTCATGCAGAAATATACTAAGTTATACAGACAACATCCAGTTTGCTTTTCCAATGTAGAAATGGACTTGCGCATATTTTTAACATTAATGTTTACGAACGTTTCAACTGAGCGCTCTTTTTCTCATTTAAAACGTACAAAAAATCCAAGTAGATCGACAATGAAACAAGAAAGGTTTGATTCCTTATCTCTGCTGAAGATTGAGGCAGACTTGTTGCGCAAAATTAACTTTGATGATGTACTCAAAAAATGTGCCAGATTTAAATCTAGAAAAAATAAATTTAAAATGTAAATGTGTGCTCTCTCTGACTTTCTCATCTGTTAAAAAAGTTACAGTGATTTTATCTGTTAACTATTATTTTAATACAGAAAAACCTTATTGTATGTTTTATATGAGTGATAATAGTACAATTATATGTAGGAACAACTGTTTTTCTTTGTTAGTATTTTGAATGATATTGAACATAAAAGTGGTCAGTGGAGGATCGGGGCCTGGGACAGAAGGGGGCACCAATGTGGATTTGTTCCTTGGGCACCAAGATGGCTTAATCTGGCCCTGGTAGTAAGCCAGATGTTAATTATAACAAACCGTATAACTTTTTTTGTATCATTAATTACTGTTTTTTATATCTATGTTTATTTTAAAAGTTATTTCTTTATTAACCAGCTACTCAGCAATGATTGCTTTTAACTGTCATTGTTTTTCTTCCTTATTTCTTGCATAGCAGAACGAATTGGCTGTGGTACGTCACACAATTTGGGAGACACGGAATTACCGCGGTTTAAACGATTTCGTGAAATAGAGAATCGCGACTTAACGTGAGATATATATATATATTAGGGCTGATATCGATTAATTTAAATTTAATCGTTAACTTTTGAAAAATTAACGATTAATTAATCGTTAATTTCGATTAAAGCCAAAAATAGAAATTTATGATGTCATTAGTAACATAAACAAAACTTTGTCACCATCTTCGACTTAGCCATCCGCAGTTAGCTTAAAAACAGAATTGTTGCTCAACTTTCCAGTTATATGTGTAAATTTAACTGCGCTGATACTGTCAGTCATTTTTAGTCGACGTCTGCCGGTCCACATGAATTAATTTAAAAAAGTATAATATTACGCGTGAGAAGTTTGTACTTAAAAAAATATATAAATTATTATTAATTATTAATAATTAATTATTTATTGATAAAATTTTACAAAAATATTTTAAATATTTTCTTTAATTTTAATCGAATTTTTATAGATTAAAATAATTTTAATCGATAAAAATTTTTAATGATTAATCGAGAAATTAATCGTTAATTTCCGCAGCCCTAATATATATATATAACACTACGTTATAATTAATCGATTAATCGATTAAAAATTATCGATTAATCGAACTAAAAATATTCAGTAACAGCCCTAATATATATAGTTATAAATATTTTATTTAAATTGCTATCATAGTCTAGTTTCAACACATAAAAAAGCACAAGTCATTCTTGGAAAAGTTCTTAAATTACAATACACAATGAGAAGACTGTGATGAAGTGATGAAGGTTCGAATGGAATTATCCTTTTATTTTAATATTTATTGTTATATTTTATATATGAGGGCACGTATCTATAATACAAATGTACACACATTTCTGAGCTGTTGTTTGGAATATTAACTTTCCACAATATCTCAGATGAATTTAAAAATCTGGTTAATGAATTCTTTGAGTTACTATCCCACTTCAATCCACCCCTCCCACCCTTTTCCCCCTTTCCCCTTTTTTCAAACAAACGAATTGAACGCGTTTAAAAATATATTTAAACAAAAATAAATTTTAAAAAATTAGTGAAATGGAATAGATTAGGAAATCGGACAAAATCAACCAAAAAATATGCAACATCAAAAGCAAAGTTCACTTGAACGAACAAATACGACCCATCGTCCATAGCCTCTCACACATTCCCTTTGCTATAGCTTACGGCAGTGGTTCTCAACATGTGGTCCGCGAACTATCCGCGGAGATGTCCTTGTTGGTCCGTGAGCAATGGATGAAATTTAAATTTTTCAAACTAAAAACAAGAAAAGGATATGTGTTGTCACTTTTTGAATATATTGATTAATTTGAATCACTGGATTGCGATAGCATAGCGCCGAAAATAATATGTTTTGATTCTATGTTTACTTTTAGCAATACCGGAAATCACGTGATGTCACACTATATTCTTTATACCATATACACCATGGCAGTAGCACACTTTTCAGTAGTGGTCCGCGGCTTACACAATTGTTCAAGTGGTTCTTGAATCTCAAAAGGTTGAGAACCACTGCCTCACGGTACTGCCCCCATATTAAACAATCGATTAAATTGACAACCCCCCTCCCGCATTCCTGATATATGTACACGGTGTTTAGGGGCCGTCCATAAAGTACGTCACGCTATTTTTGACCACTTTTAACTCCCCCCCCTTCCCCCCTGTCACAAACTGTCACAAATCTCTTTTAAAGTACGCCACACTTTCGAACAATTTTTAAAAAATTTGTTAATTAAAATTTAATAGAAAACACCGTGATGTCACAAATAGCCGCCCCCTCCCCCTGTCACAAACTGTCACAAATCTCACCCCCTCCCCCCTCTTTTAATGTACGCCACACTTTCGAACAATTTAAAAAAAAATTATTAACAAAATAATTAAAATTTAATAGAAAACACCGTGACGTCACAAATAGCCGGCCCCTCCCCCTGTCACAAACTGTCACACTTTCTTACCCCCCTCTGGAGCGTGACGTACTTTATGGACGGCCCCTTAACTGAGGCTAATTTAAAGGGTAATTTTATAAGTTTTAAAGTTAACCCTTTCTTGTACAGTACCGCCCTATCCCCCTCCCAACCGTTATGAATAAGTTATTAATGTCGAGAGACGGTTATTCACGAACTAATTGTACATTATGTAAACTCTTGCAAATGACGTCACACAATTTTGATCGATTTTTCACCCCTCCCCCCCTCGTCACGCGTCGTCACAAAAAGTTAGACCCCCCCCCTCCAAAAATACGTCACGCGTCGTCACAAAAAGTTAGACCCCCCTCCAAAAATATGTCACAAAGCTTTGACCCCCCCTCAAAAATACAAAAAAAAACAATGTAAAAAAAAATTATAAATAAATGAATAAATTATTTAAAAATATAATAAAAAAACGTATTTACTATTTGAAAATGAGTATGTTTCAAATCATGTTTTGTCATTTAATTATTTATTTAGTGTATGTCTACATTGTAATATCGCAATTCGCGTGAAGCTATGTAAAACGGCATTAAATAAATTGTAAACCAGTGCTTCTCAAACTTGTTCGCATTAGACGACCGGTAGGTATTTTTTTAATGCACTTCACCAGGTACCGGTTCATTCTTTTCCCGTTTTGACGTGATTTTCCCTGTACTGACGTGATAGCAAAATGAGCCCCTACATGGCTTAAAGCCCTATAAGATTAAGTATTAATTCGGCTTGTTTTATATAATATATTTTTTTAAAAGATTTGTCTAGTTGCCAAGGCATAGCAAGACAGCTAACGAACAATGCAGCGGTAATGTCAAAAACCATTTGATGTGATTAACCTTCGCGATTAAGCTCGCGAATAATAATAATAATAATAAATTGATCATTTATACAGCGCTTTATCCCAGTAAGGAACTGACTATGTGACTATTGATATTACAAGTATCATTTCATTGATAAACCAAGAATATATAGATTCCTCAAATTTATTTCGATCTTATAATGACAGTTTTCCTACTATGTATATGCACATCAAAGGAATTTGATCTAAAATTACCACATTGATATCAAATCTCATGTTTTCTAAAAATTATTTGGTATGCGCTGGAAGAGGAATATGGCGAGTACTGTACGAACCCCACATTTGTACAGGAAAGTAGGGTGTCATCTTGTGCGTAGCAAAATACAGTAATACTGCAAGTTGAAGACTGAATAAGAAAAACCCGTAAAAAACCAAGTTTTTGACTATAAATCCTTTATGTACGAGAAGTAATTAAAAGAATGTTCATTATAATACGCAGCGCCAGACCATCCAGAAATACAAAATTGCACTTGTGTCGTAAAACATGTTTAATATAATGCGCACCGATATGTTTATAAAAAGAGCTGTCAATAAAATACGCACCTTATTGCGCGACAGAAAGGTTGTTCAATATAATACGCACCGCGACGCTCTATCTCAAAAAATAGCATGATACATAGGAATAAATAAAATAATCTAAAAAATCAATAATTTAATTACGGTACATGCGATCGATCTGAAAATTTGATACATTGTTTTTATCATCAGTACAAAACTGACTGCAAAAGTTCAGCTCGCTATCTTGCGAGCAAGTGGGTTAAAAATCGATCAAAAGTTTTGGCGACAAGCAAGCAAGCAAGCAATCAAGGGTGCAGACACCACGAGTTAATATAAAGGATTTAAAAAAACAACCCGTAAAAAACCACGTTTTTGACTATAAATCCTTTATGTATGAGACGTAACTAAAAGAATGTTCATTATAATACGCAGCACAAGATGATCCAAAAATACAAAATTGTAGTTGTGTCGTAAAACATGTTTAATATAATGCACACCGATCAGGAATATGTTTATAAAAAGAGTTGTCAATAAAATACGCATCTTATAGCGCGACAAAAAGGTTGTTCAATATAATGCACCACCCTTACACTCTTTCTCAAAAAATAGCATGACACATAGGAATAAATAAAATAATCTAAAAAATCAATAATTTAATTACGGTACATGCGATCGATCTGAAATTTTGATACATTGTTTTTATTATTGGTACAAAACTACCTGCAAAATTTCAGCTCGCTAGCCTACGAGCAAGTGGGTTAAAAATCGATCAAAAGTTTTGGCGACAAGCAAGCAAGCAAGCAATCAAGGGTGCAGACACCACGAGTTAATATAAAGGATTTAATAAGAAAAACCCGTAAAAAACCAAGTTTTTGACTATAAATCCTTTATGTACGAGAAGTAACTAAAAGAATGTTCATTATAATACGCAGCGCCAGACCATCCAGAAATACAAAATTGAAGTTGTGTCGTAAAACATGTTTAATATAATACGCACCGATCAGGAATATGTTTATAAAAAGAGCTGTCAATAAAATACGCACCTTATTGCGCGACAGAAAGGTTGTTCAATATAATACGCACCGCGACGCTCTATCTCAAAAAATAGCATGATACATAGGAATAAAAAAAATAATCTAAAAAATCAATAATTTAATTACGGTACATGCGATCGATCTGAAATTTTGATACATTGTTTTTATCATCGGTACGAAACTGCCTGCACCCTTGTCAAAACTACATAAATGACGTGACACACATAGAAGGGGGGGGAGGAGGAGGAGTGGTCACTCATTATTGATGACGCGTGACGAGGGGGGGGGTGTTTAAAGTTTAAGGACTGTGACGTCACATCAAAAGCGGTCCTTTAAATAAAAGCTCCACTTAAATGTTTGATTGCTTACAGCGACGTTTTACATGGCTTCGCGCGTGTTACAATATTAGAGTGCAACATTACAATATTAGAGTGCAACCTTACAATATTAGAGTGCAACCTTACAATATTAGAGTGCAACCTTACAATATTAGAGTGCAACCTTACAATATTAGAGTGCAACCTTACAATATTAGAGTGCAACCTTACAATATTAGAGTGCAACCTTACAATATTAGAGTGCAACCTTACAATATTAGAGTGCAACCTTACAATATTAGAGTGCAACCTTACAATATTAGAGTGCAACCTTACAATATTAGAGTGCAACCTTACAATATTAGAGTGCAACCTTACAATATTAGAGTGCAACCTTACAATATTAGAGTGCAACCTTACAATATTAGAGTGCAACCTTACAATATTAGAGTGCAACCTTTCAATATTAGAGTGCAACCTTACAATATTAGAGTGCATCCTTACAATATTAGAGTGCAACCTTACAATATTAGAGTGCAACCTTACAATATTAGAGTGCAACCTTACAATATTAGAGTGCAACCTTACAATATTAGAGTGCACACCATACAATATTAGAGTGCAACCTTACAATATTAGAGTGCAACCTTACAATATTAGAGTGCAACCTCACAATAAAGTCATGCTTAAACGACAAACAAAATGATTTCGAACATGCTCATTTTAAAATAGAAAATACGGATTTTATGGGCAAAATCTTTTTTACGTCATATTAGAGGGGAGTCTAACTTTTTGTGACAACGTTTGACGAGGGGGGAGGGGGTGAAAAATCGGCCAAAATCGTGTGACGTCATTCATCGACAACCCCAAACACAATTTAGATTTATTAGACTTCTTTGAGAGTCTCTTGCTCAACATTTTGTAGAAGGAAACTAGAAAACTGTCTTGTTTGAATCTGTTTAGTGAGCTCATGATGACCACCAGCCTATGATAGTTGTTTTGTGAGCTCATGATTACCACCAGCCTATGAAAGTTGTTTTGTGAGCTCATGATGACCACCAGCCTATGATAGTTGTTTTGTGAGCTCATGATTACCACCAGCCTATGATAGTTGTTTTGTGAGCTCATGATGACCACCAGCCTATGAAAGTTGTTTTGTGAGCTCATGATGACCACCAGCCTATGAAAGTTGTTTTGTGAGCTCATGATGACCACCAGCCTATGATTGTTGCTTTGTGAGCTCATGATGACCACCAACCTATGATTGTTGCTTTGTGAGCTCATGATGACCACCAGCCTATGATAGTTGTTAAACATAAAAAAATATGGAGGTGGGGAAGTGCAAAAAGTTTTTCAAAATAAATAGGACGGACTGGGTGTCCTTCAAGCACAACGCGCAATATGCAAAACGTCTTTTCCTTGCAGGTAGGCATTTTTTAAATTGAATTTTTTTTTCCTTCTACCAAGGGGAATGGCCATCAACCTTGAGTACGTCATTGATTTTTATATTTAAATAACAATTGCCTGGCCAAAAGGTTTGTTCTTCTAACAACGATATTTTAACAGGGATGTGCTAACAAGGATACAATAACTCTACTGATTATTATCAAACAGTTAGAGCAGGGAAAATCGTTAGGTGTTAAAAAAAAACAATGCTAAAATAAAAACAATAAGTAATTAGAAGCTCTGGCTTCCCTCCAAGTTGGACATCAGTTGACGTTAGACAGTTTGTCGATAGTAAGGGTTATTTGATTCATTAGACGGGGGAAAAGTGTTCATAGAGCCTATTTAAAATAACAAAGCAATATCTCATTTGGCCATCCAGTTATTAAAGTTCATTTTCTTTAACAGATCGCCCATCAACGAGGTTACAATTGAGTTTAATAACATCATCTAGCTATCCATAATAGTACAAATCTGATTTTAAGTCTGAGTTCAAGTCTGAGTTTAAGTCTGAGTTCAAGTCTGAGTTCAAGTCTGTGTTCAAATCTGAGTACAAGTCTGATTAGAAGTCTGATTACAAGTTTAAGTACAAGTCTGATTACAAGTCTAAGTACAAGTCTGATTACAAGTCTGAGTACTAGTCTGATTACAAGTCTAAGTACAAGTCTGATTACAAGTCTGAGTACAAGTCTGATTACAAGTCTGAGTACTAGTATGATTACAAGTCTAAGTACAAGCCTGATTACAAGTCTGAGTACTAGTCTGATTACAAGTCTGAGTACAAGTCTGATTACAAGTCTAAGTACAAGTCTGATTACAAGTCTGAGTACTAGTCTGATTACAAGTCTAAGTACAAGTCTGATTACAAGTCTGAGTACTAGTCTGATTACAAGTCTAAGTACAAGTCTGATTACAAGTCTGAGTACTAGTCTGATTACAAGTCTAAGTACAAGTCTGATTACAAGTCTGAGTACTAGACTGATTACAAGTCTGAGTACAAGTCTGAGTACAAGTCTGAGTACACGTCTGAGTGCAAGTCTGAGTACAAGTCTGATTACAAGTCTGAGTTCATCTCTGAGTTCTTACTTGAGTATTAGTCAAAGTTCTAGTATGAGTTCAAATATGAGTTCAAATATGAGTTCAGGTCTGAGTTCAAATATGAGTTCAAGTCTCAGTTCAAGTCTGAGTTCTTATCTGAATATTAACTAGTCTGAGTTCAAGAATAAATCCAACAATAGATACCCTATTGTTAATGTCAATAAGTATTTTAACCGCGCAGCCAAAAAGGTATGATATCCATAAATTCAATCAACAACATTCAAACAAAGTTTGTGACCTTTTTTCTGGACGGGGAACTTCTTGCAGTACACAAAAGATTTTAAGTCACGATCCTATCATACACATAGCCTCTTACACACGTGACATACACATGTTTCATACAGAGTTGGATTTCATTTCTCAAAGGGGGTGGTGACGAAGTTTCACTTGAGTAACTTTGAATTCATTCTCTCCTGGCTTACATAAATCAGGACTTTCACGATACTGACGGAACATGTCAGACATCGTTAGAATGCTTAGCCTTTTAGCAGATTAAAATCTAGGAGGTTATAGAAATTAACAAAATTAATCATTAAAAACTGCTTGATGTGCGAGTACTTGACCACCGGGATTGGAATGAAAAATATTCACGAAACATTCTTCGACGGAAAATGATCAAAAGCAAATGAAATAATTTTGGATTTTTTAACTTTTTAATTAATGGGCAGGGTGGTGTGGAATAACGAAAATGTATTTAATTAAAATTTTACCATTCTCTTCCATTCTAAGAGACATTTAAAAAACATAACGTTACAAGAAGTGTCGCTTTCCAACATATCGGTGGACTATGTATCATATTATATTCATGAAACCTGAAGGTTTTCATATGATATATCAGAGACAAAGTTTTCAATGTTTATAATAATTGATACAAGTTCAATAACTCAGAGCCATATAATGTTCATGAACACTGAAGGTTCAATTCACCAAACCATGCCATTAAAACTGTTCAAATTCACGTCTCTATAATTCTTTATCTTCTTTTTTCAGAGTTCACTCCCAGTGTGCAATGTCAAGGTTATTCTGTGTCGTTTACTCGTCACGTATAATCCCTCTCCTGTTACAACATGAAAATAATATTTTTTACATTTTAAAAGCCACCAGGTATATAACCCCTGAGACATGTAAGTCACCAAAGCGTGAAAATCTTTTTACATAACAGCGTTACAGATCTGAAATGATCCCTTTTGCCTCATGGCATTATCTGAACAGCTAAACTGGTGTAACAGGCCAGAGTAAGCCACTGCAGGGGGTAAACCATGATGTTAAAATAGCACATACAAGTCCTCCCACCCCCCTAATACTTGTTATATGCTGAGATTAGTTAATACATAGATTTGGAAAATACAGTAATAATCGAATTAATATCTTGTAGTACAAAGCAATGTTCCCTCTTAGGTTCGTTAATTTAAACGTGTGCAAAATAACAAACTCGTGTAACAGCAACCTTTTTATATGGAAATTTAAAACTGCTGCGCAGCGTCGATCAGACATCTGCGCGGCCGCGCAGCTTAAAGGGAACATTGGGTGCACAGTACATGTGTAATAGCAAGACCTACTGAATTTGTTCACATTGTCATAACTTGTCTTAGCTTTGTCAGTTATATTAACTTTAGCGCATTCAGGATCATTTTGAACTAAGCAATGAACTGTCCCCAATCCTTGTAGTTCTCTTTCAAGCCTCTCTAAACCAGGGTAAAGTGTCCCAGGATTGGAAATTAGCTAACGTAACTCCACTCTTTAAGAAAGGGGATAAATCAGACCCTGGTAATTACAGGCCTGTATCACTTACTAGTATCACCTGTAAATTACTAGAACACATAATATATAGTAGAATAGTTAACCACCTTGACAAATATAATGCCCTATGCCCACATCAACACGGCTTTAGAAAAAACAGATCATGTGAAACACAATTAATAGGTTTAATAGATGAACTATGAAAAGGCTTAGACAAAAATGATCAAATAGATACAATATTACTAGACTTCTCAAAAGCATTTGACAAAGTTCACCACCTTAGTTTACTTAAAAAACTTAACTACTTTGGAATCTCAGGTTCCTTACATCACTGGATCCAAGACTTCCTTTTGGGCAGGGAGCAAACTGTAATAATTAATGGATCTAAATCTGCACCAATAAAGGTTAACTCAGGATTTCCACAAGGAACTGTGCTAGGCCCCTTACTCTTTTTAATTTATATAAATGATTTACCCAACAACATCTCAACAGGTACAAAAGTTAGGTTATTTGCTGATGATTGTATAATCTATAGAACAATTAAATCAGAACAAGACAGCAAAATTTTACAAAAAGACTTAGATGAATTGCTAAAATGGGAAACTAACTGGAGTATGTCTTTCCACCCAGAAAAGTGTCAACTGTTAAGAGTAACAAAGAAAAAGAAACAAATAAATTCAAAATATTACATTCATGGAAAAGAACTGACCCAAACTAAAGATGCAAAATACTTAGGAGTCTTAATAAATGAGAAACTATCATGGAATCCCCATGTCAATGAAGTTATTAAAAAATCAAACAAAACCTTAGGCTTTATAAAAAGAAACTTTAACAAATGTAATAGAGATATAAAACTAAAATGCTACCTCACTTTGGTGAGACCTGTACTAGAATATGCATCTTCTGTATGGGACCCATCCACCAAAGAAAACATTGATAAACTAGAACAAATTCAAAAAAGAGCTGCCAGATTCATTACTGGAGAATATTCGAAACTGACAAGAATAACACCATTAGTTAAATCATTAAACCTTGAAACACTAGAGGATAGAAGAACCAAAAGCAAAGTAGTAATCATACATAAAGCAATTAATTCTAATTTAGAAATACAACACAAAGATAACTTAATACAACCCTCAGATAGACCCTACGGATAGAAAACACCTTTCTTATTCCGTATGCAAGAACAAACACATACAAGTTTTCCTTCTTCCCGTCCGGAATTCGGGCGTGGAATGGGTTGCCTGAAGAATCCAGGAAAACCAACACTTTATCAGCATTTAAATCTCTAATAAAAATGCAGGACTAAACACAAACCATAGATAAGCGTAGGACGCAATAATCTTCTGTATAGAAGGAGCGTCTGTAAACAGATCAGATAAGATAAGATCACCGCATCTAAAGCAAACATTTTTTTTCCCAAAGCAACTCAGACCAAACTAAATCAACTCAACCAATGAAATTGAATGAAGATAGCATACATAGAGATGGGTGTCCTTATTCAAATATTTGCTTTTGAGTTGTTAAAAAATAGTGTTGATTCATACCGGTATTTAACAAAAAAATGTTATATACAAATTATTTATATTATATGGAACAATTGATCTCGTTTTTCTTTTTAAAAAAAATTTCGCATCTCTTCTTCATATGGGCCGTCCATAAAGTACGTCACGCTATTTTTGACCATTTTTAACTCCCCCCACATCTGGGGACCCCCCCCCCAAAGCACGTCACTCTTTTGAACAAAAATATTTTTATTAACAAAATAATTAACATTTAATATAAAACACCGTAACGTCACACATTGCCGGACCCCCTCTCCCCGTCACACTTTCTTACACCCCGCCCCCCCCTCTGGAGCGTGACGTACTTTATGGAAGGCCCCAATTAGACACCAATGTCTTCGGAATATACTCTGTGTGATATTTTTAGTTATATTCAAAATATAACTAGGGTTGCCAGGTGGCTGTCTCAAAAATACCGGACACTAGTGTCGAATTTTGTCGATGGCACAATATTTAAATGTAAAATGTCCGGTATTGCTTCCATTTTTCCACTGGACAAATAGCGATAATACCGGACATCTGGCAACCCTAAATATAGCTGTCTTGTCTTATCTATACAGACGCTCCTTCTATACAGAAGATTAATGAGTCCACAGACCATGCTGGTCTGTTGGCATGTGATGCAGCGTTCACAGGCCTCGGCTATAAGGGCCTTTATTTATAATCTGGGTGGACTCAGGGACGCCCTAGGCCCCGGGAACAAATCCTTGCCTTCCCAAGGATTCGAACCCGTGACCATCAGCGCATGCCACTCGACCACCGTGCCCCGTCTTTGTTTGTTCACAGTAGTGAAATAAACTTATCTATTTTGTATTTTAATGTAACCTCATTAAAAAAAACGTTATAGTACAATGAGTTTAATTACTGTGAGAGATTTTCGCCATTGGGACTCAATACATAATGGGGTTAGTATAATTATAATGGATATGCACATTTTCTTATAACTTCTAGGATAATACATGTAGCTGTTTATCCCTTGTTATACCTGGTGTGGTATAGTGTGTACGGGGTGGGGTTCAGATGGATGTTATATAAAATTCTTTTTATCATATACACGGCATTTTTAAAATACTTTTTGCAAAGGTTCTGCTTTTTGGAGTCATAAATTACTATTTTTAAAAAGCGGGCGCTGTGTTTGGAGTTTTTTCCTTCCTGGATATTTATGACATAATCCAAAGGTTGGAAAATGTGAAGATAATTTGACGGTAACATTATGAGGGTGGTCAACAAATAACTGAGAATTATATCCAGCTAGATTAAAAACAAAAATTAGAGTAAAACTGGATTACACCTTCAGTCTATTTTTGTATCATCTAATCAAGGTACGTAGCTAGACCGTTATTCGGAAAGATACATTTTAATAAACTTGTCTCCCTTACATAAACCGTTATTTTTTTTAATATACTTGTCTTATATTTTCTACACCAGCTCAAGTAGCATAGGTAATTTTTTTTAATTGATTTAAATGTCTACTGAAAAAATAGCGAAGTACATGTAAATTAAAATATATTGGACTTCTTTGCCATTAAGGAATGTTCAATTTGATATAACAGAAGCCCAATTTTTATTTTTTTAATTACCCCCCCACCCACCCTTTTTCCACCTTGAGTTCCTTTAACTCACAACCCACAAGGGTTCCCCGAGGTTTACCTGCTGAACTAGTTACAATAAATCATGTATCTTTAATAATTAATACAAGTGTATATCTACCGGTATTCAGAATTCAGAATGCATTCAGAATTCAAGTTTCAAATAGATTTTAGCTGTTGCCAGGTAAATTTGGCTCTGTAACACAGATTTGACAAAATATTGGCTTTTTTGTTGAGGAATAATAGAGTAAAAGAGAGGGTTAGAATTTTTAGAAGAGTTAGAATGGTTAGAATACATAAAATAAAATTAAAATTCTATGGTCAAACATAAGTGTTGGTGTGAACAAAAAAAAACCAAAACATTTTAATAAAAGAGAAAAGAGTCATTCGAAGTTTTATTTAACAATATAGTAAACAGTAGTTCAACAGATTATGTGATTACAGTGGCCATTATGTCATAATGTGCAGGTCAGAGCATCAGTATAGCATCAATATACAAAAAAAACAAAAAACATTGGGGTTGAAACAACAACATAACTGAAAAGTAATTTGTATGCTTTCATTGGTTAAATTCTAATATGCATTAATACTTTTAAATAGTTAAGAACAAAAAGTAAACAAAGAAGTAGATGAAATAAGAAAAGTGCTTTCATAACAAAGCAAAATTATGTATTTATGAAAGGACTCCTTTTTTCTCACTGGTTTTATTTAACAGTATAAAAACTAAAATTTCAATTAAAGAAAATCAAGAGAGAAGTTGATTATCCATTTTAAAAAATGTGTAACTATAGTTTTTTTGAAATATAAAAACCAGTTTGTAGACACTTCAATAAAAGGTTAAAATTATGAAAGATATATCACAGTTGCTGCAATAATTAAAAAGTTGTCTGAATACATCCAAAACAAATATGACTGTTTTAACATTATTTCCACAACTGTAGGCTGGTCCTCTACTTTTTTACTTTAACCTTCACCATCAAAATTTCAATTTTCTTTTTAAAAAGATTCACATAAAAATGTACAATGATTAAACATTTGAATCTACTTCCTGCACATCACTTTTAGTTTAAAATTGTGCTTACCATTTACACACAAAGTTTTTTAAATTTATGATACATGTAATAAAATGCTATAAGTTAACAAAAACAGAATAAAACTGATTGGTTTGAACTAAAATTTTGTTGAAACGTTATTTTGCATCAGTCATCAGTCCCATCCCTTTTCATGATCATGTGAATGAAATATTGATTTGAACGTAGTATTTGTTGATATGAGACAAGGGAAATGACATGCGGCTAAATGCCGGGATGAATGAAAGGGCTTAGTAGCTCATACATAGAGGAGCACACAAAAATATCTGTTAAAAATTAATATGGATAATACACAAGAAGACATTGTGATTAATGGCAATTAATAAAACTACAGTGTATATCCAGGTATTGTTTTTTTACCATATCAAGTAATAACTGAACAAATGAGACTTTGAGTGGCCTCAGAATGTACTACTTCTACCACCAGGCATAATTATGTCATCTCTCTTTCAACTATACTGGGACATAAATAATTATCCCACAAAGGAAAAGAAAAAAAATAAAGAAACTGAACCCAAGTGAAAAATCAAAATCTATGAATTAAGACTCATCCTAGGGGTTAAATATTAAGAATTCAATTAAACTTTTTTAAAGATCATACATACACCCGATTTAATAATTTTATAATAAGAACACCAGAAGGTTGGTTAAAAATAGTCTAGGCAACAGGATACAGAATAATTAGTAAAAGCATAAACCATAAAATCTATGCTATTCCAAACTTTGAATTGATACATTTGTTCTTTTCATTAATTCTTATTTATAAAATTTATTTAAAAGAAATAAATCTCAATATATGATGAAGACTTATGAACCACAAAAATGCTTTTTATTGGAATAAAATACTGTCTGTTATGAAAATACTGTCAGTAATAGCAACTATTACTATCTCATGAGATATGTAGTGGTTAAAAAGTGTCATACTTTTCATTATATTTATATCACTATAAATTAATTAGTGAACAGAATCTGTGTAGACTTAAAACCCCATAATACAGTGGTTTGTAAAATAATGTAAATGTTAATATTTTTAAATAACAAAAAATGAGAATAAAAGTATATCAAATTTCAGGATAACTAATAAGTGAAATAAAAGTATAAACAATTCCATATGTTGACAATAACTGAATTGCTTGAGCACATCCATAATTTTTGGTGGTACATTAGTGAAGGACATCAGAGCCATCCATAATTTTTGGTGGTACATTAGTGAAGGACATCAGAGCCATCCATAATTTTTGGTGGTACATTAGTGAAGGACATCAGAGCCATCCATAATTTTTGGTGGTACATTAGTGAAGGACATCAGAGCCATCCATAATTTTTGGTGGTACATTAGTGAAGGACATCAGAGCCATCCATAATTTTTGGTGGTACATTAGTGAAGGACATCATTCCTCCAATCTTACCTTCACATTCTCATCTGGAGTATCACCTTCATCCAAAAAAATCACATGATCTAATTTCAACAAAATATATAAAGCTTTCTTTCATGTAAAGATAAATTTTGGGATGACAATTTGTTTCCAATAAACATGGACAAATCCTACAACACCTTCTAGACGTAGAGCATTGTTTAGTCCCAAAATGTCAAAGGTTAGGTATTAGGCAGCTGTGAGGCAGTTTGTATCTCCCCTACAGACAATGGAGGAATTGATAATATCCTTTAGGTGTCAGGCATGGCCAGGTTATGAAACAAAGTTTTTTATGCAAATGTTGGCAATCTCATTGTGAGTGTGGTAGGTGAGGTTTGACAGTATCATTTTGTTGACATGATTAAGTCGTGAACCAAGGGTCAGATATTTGGGTGGAGGGAGGCAATCATTTCATTTGAACTACCTAAAAAATCTTCACCTGATACTCAGAACCGACCTAAAATAAGAAGTTGGGGAGGGGGGGGGATGTATATTCTTTGCACGTTTTGGAATGGGTGAATGAATACAATAAATAATAATGGCTGACAGTCTGTTTTAGAGTAAGCTGACAGAAATGAAATAACATAAAACCTACAGAAATAGAACTGACATGTTCATTTGTAAACAAAAACTTCAGGAAAACAATGTACAATTTGTCAAAAATTTATGGTAGTGATAAGTTTCTCAAAAGGTCATTAGTAAACAAAAAACATGGAATAGTTATTTCATTTCTATAATTTCAATATCATGTTTAGATTATGCATAAAACATTTTAAAATAAACACATCAAAAGCCTTCTATGAAATGTTGAAAACATGGCATATAGACTTGAGACGCGGTGGTCTAGTGGCAGCGCGCTCGACTGGCGTACCGATGGTCATGGGTTCAAATCCATGTCAAGGCAAGGATTTTTTCTCTGGGCCTAGGGCGTCCCTGAGTCACCCAGCTCCGAATGGGTACCTAACACTAGTTAGGCGGCTGGGTAATAGGTGGAACCCACAAAGCCGTGGCCTGTGAACGCTGCATCACTTGCCAACAGATCATCTGTCATGGTCTGTGGACACAATTATCTTCTGCATAGAAGGGAGCGTCTGTATTGATAAGATAAGATAAGAGTTGTTTTTTCTTGTATATTTTAATCTCACCTTTTATTTGCTCAACATTTGTTAAGATGATATATTTTTAGTGTATGATAATTAGTATTAAAGCTATGCAAAATAACAATCATACAAAAAACAATGTCCAAAATATTTACAGAAAACTCAAAAAGGCATTCTTCTTTAAGGTTAATTCGATCTTAATTGAATGTGATCTGTCATAAAATTTTCTTTTGATTTAGGTTCTTAGATTTAACAAATCAAATAAAACAATAAGATTTGTGTAACTGATATTTTATTATATAGTTATAGGGAACATAAAAGTAAATAGTTAATGACTACATAAATATAATAAATTATATTAAAGCAATACATTTTTTTTGAGTAATCTAACTAAAAATGGTTATAGCTATAGTCCATTAAGAAGATGGTGAATAGCTTTAATTTTTATTTATTTATAACTTGTATTTTGTTTTGTATGTCTGTCACTTATTGCAATAAAATAAGAACCCACCAAATTGTTATGAGATAGAAGGCACATCATTGCTCTTTGTTAACACAATAATATTTAATACTGGTGAATCTAAAATGAATTAGAAACTATACCACCTAAAAAATATGTTTAAAAAAAATAAAAATACAACAAAAATTGTCCTCGTGTTTACAAGCCACACAAATTTATGTCACATAAAATAAGTTCCATATGTTTAAAAATAAAAGTTTTATCCAACAACAAATCTTTAAAATTTATGAAACATTGTATGAAACAATTATAGTTATAAGCCTTCAACTTCAGATCTGGATTTTGAAATAAGAAATCTGAAACACAATAATGTTATCAATACACCAAAGGTTGCTTCACAGGGATACTGTGGAATACCTTAAATGATGACAAATATTTCCTTGTTTATTTAAGTCATACTGTCTGCAGATATAAACTTTGAATAAAAGCATTCATGAGGCAAACTTAAACAATTAATTTTATTTTGCAAAGAGAACCAAAATTTAAACATTGTCTAAATATTATTTTTCACAACCAAATAAAATAATATACAATGAACATTAACTTAACACTTGGAATGTTTGCATATGAACAACAACAAAAATAGAACAAAAACTAATTTTGTCTACAAAGAGCTGCATCTGGAGAAAGAACGCTTATATAAAACTGTCACAGCTTGCTAAAATGAAAAATGCTGTTGTCGAAATTATTTTTAAAATTTTTTATTTTCTTAAAGAAAAACAGACTCAAGGCATCACAATAGTTTCTTTTCAGTTTTGTCTTCTATCACAGCACTTGATTCTTTCACTTCTTGCTGCTATTTGGATCTACCTGAAGCTGGTACTGAAGTCAGTAAAGGTTCTAAAGGTTTTTGTACCTCCAGGTCAATGTTATATGCTGCACTGTTATGTGCACTGAGCTTGTTGGCTGTATACGTTGCAATACCCGCCATGACAAGGCCATTCCCCACCCACCACATCCATGCTCTGCTCTCCCCGCCCCACAGTACGGCCAAGACTGTCTGAAACAGGGACTTGGCATTGATGCTGATGTTATGTGTCAGGGGGGATGTGAGGGAGATCTGAAGGGCGCTGAGCCAGCCCATCGAGAGACTCATCACTCCAGACAAGAGCAGCAGCAGCCGGGCTGTCAAATCACTGTACATGGACGAGGTGTAAAAATTGTCTATCTGAGAGGTTGAAAAGATAAGCGGTGTCAGACCCAGACTGCTAATCACACAGTTGTTAAATGTCAGTTGCACTGATGACAGCAGTTTTATCTTTTGTATCCGTTTGAAAAAAATTCCACAAAAAGCTGCCAGTAAGCTAGCTATTATAGCATATATCACACCCACTGGGTGCACCCCATTTGAGAGGATCTCTTCATCAACACCTATATAAAAACCCATAACGATAAACAGACAAGATAGAACAACTTTGGAAGTCATCTTTTCATGAAGCAGTAAAATACTCAGTGTTATAACAAATATCAGGGTGAGAGAGCGGGCCACTTGATAAAAGGCAACACTAATGTATTTGAGCATTAGATTGTTGAAGACTAAAGTACCCGTGAAAGTTACAGATGCCATAATCATATCAGGATGGAGCAGAGTAGAGAGATTTATTCCTGGCCGGTCCCAATTGATATCAAACAATCTAGCAATGAGATTCATAATGATTAAAATGACGACTCCTATAAGATTCTGGACCCACACGATGAACACTGATATGTCAGCATGAGGAGCACGTCCACTTACTAAGGCTTTATTGATAAAAACCATTGACATGGCAGTTGTCCAGTGAGCAATTATGACAATGGCAATGAGAAGAATGTTGCTCTGCGGGGTTAAGTGAATCTCTCCCATTGATAATATGTCAGAATGATTAATTTCAGGCCTTCACTATATTATAAGCGTTGTTCATTTCATTGACATGGATGTAGATCTGAACAAAACATCATATATTGCTGTATTGTTCTTTCTTCAGCTTGATGTGGAAAAGATTTGAGGCTAATTCCATCATTCATCATTTTGAAAGAACACAAACCTGAAACAAATAGTTATAAAATTCATTTTTTAAAAATTAATAAATTTAGCACATAAATAAATTAACCAAGAAAAAGTTATAGGAGACTTTCATGTACCTGGCAGCGCATTTTAAAAATGTGTCATTCAACTTTTGGTAGTTTAAGAGTAATTTAATTCTTGAACTTGAAAATACAAATGTGTAAGAAGCAGGTCAACATGCAGTTTAGAAGTAAACACGATGCAGGAAATATTCAGACTCATCAACACCATTCATAATAATAAGAGCTTTCGAATAAAGTATTCATACAGGTGCCATAGAAGCTACATATAACAAAAATTATTGATTTTTTAAAAACTTGAGAGAATAGTGCACATTCTAATTCCACTAAACTTCTTGAAGGCTTTGCCATCACAAAAAATCTCTGCACTAAAGAGGACGTAATTTAATTGAAAAACCCACATTTTAGAGCAATAAAACATAATATATAATATATAAACATATTTAACGAATAAAAGACTTAACCAACCTAAGGGGCCGTCCATAAAGTATGTCACGCTCCGAGGGGGAGGGGGTCTAAGAAAGTGTGACACTTTATGACAAGGGGGGGAGGGGGGGTCAGGCCATGTGTGATGTGACACAATTATTATTTTTAGTATTTTTTTTCTAATTTATTTATATTTTTTTAGTAGAATTTGTATGGCAACCGTCCGTCCTCATGGGACGATGGCGTGTACTCCTGCTCCTCTGCCCATTCTCCTGGCCCTTCTCTCTTCACTCAAAGCTATGAGGGATGCTTTCGCGACATGAATGCCCTCACGCACTTTTGCCCGCCAGGAGGTGCACTCCTCGGCAATGGTCTCCCACGTTTTATAGTCTATCTGTGCCAATGACATGAATTTAAATAGCTTTAAAAATAATTTTCAAAAATTTTGTGAAACAGAATTAGTTTTATGTCAAAATAGCATTGAAATGCGTATCTCCTAGATGTGTTATTCATACATCTGAATTGGATACAGCAGGACTGATATCAAAGGATCAGGAATGGTTTGACAATCATGTTCGCACCACCCAATAGTTCACTCAAATTGTTATTAAACATCAGGACATGAAATGTTGCGACAAAGCACGAAGCTCATATTTTAACGTTTTACCTTAAAGATTCTTCCCTCCTCCAACCCCAATTAACCAAACAAATGATGGATTCAAAGCTTAAGAAAGAGCAGATGCAGATTCTCATAAATTTCCATCCTTGTTTGTAGCACAAACTCTCAAATTTGATGAAATTATGCAAAGATCAACAGGAGCTTTCAAAGTACAACCATATGATTACCAGCTTATTTGATCGACTTTGCAAAGTATGTCACTCATATTTTGCTTCACAAACAATGTTGAAGAAACATACAGGACAACACAGAGCTCAGGCTCAGGAGAATGTGCCCACCCAAACTGTTCAAGAATCAACTCAGATAAAACGCATCCGTCCTTTGAGAATCACTTCTAGAAGTCAAAGAGAACCCATGGCAGTTATTGCCAGAGGAGAAAATGCACATACAGAGGCTGTTGAGTGGCTAGATGAGGACAAGTTGATCTGTCTGCAATTATCCTTCCAGGAAACGATGATTGTGAAAGATTGATGTCAGTCGTAACTACGGATGAACACAGATGATGTCCAGTGAATATTTTTGAATGAAATATAATTCATAGGACCATAATAAACAAATTAAATATAGCACAAGAGTTGGTCACATAATTTGTCAATCTAGTCTTTTTTTTAGTCAAATTGTTTTGTTTCCTTTTTATTATGTAATTTTAAACATCCGGCTCCGGCAGGATTTCACTTCATAAATCCGGCTGGCCGGTAGATCCTTAATTTATATATATATTCATAATCATAATTGCCTCGGAAAATCCGGAATCCAGCCATTTTAACAAATCTGATTCCGGCTCCAGCCGGATTTCACTTCATAAATCCGGCCCACTTCAGCTCCAGCCAGATTTCAAAATTTTGAATCCGGTACATCACTATTTTTAAGTGGAAATTTTATATTTTAATACAATTTAATAGTGAAGTGTATTTTAAGTTTTAAATTAAATATTTTAATTAGTTGTTAATTAAAAAAATGTGTGACGTATTTTAGGGGGGGGGGTCCAGAGATTGTGACAGTTTGTGACAGGGGGGGAGGGTCAAAAATAGCGGGACGTACTTTATGGACGGCCCCTAACCTGATTGTTAGACAAAAGTCTGATAAGGTTGTGTTACAATTTTTACTGATAGATGCTACCTTCTTTATCACATTATCTCATACCAGCCATGTGGAACCTAACACACTGAAATTTACTTCTAACATTTTACAACAGGCATAAGGCAAAAATGTATTTATCTTATCTTATCTGTTTACAGACGCTCCTTCTATACAGAAGATTATTGCGTCCTACGCTTATCTATGGTTTGGGTTTAGTCCTGCATTTTTATTAGAGATTTAAATGCTGATAAAGTGTTGGTTTTCCTGGATTCTTCAGGCAACCCATTCCATGCCCGAATTCCGGACGGGAAGAAGGAAAACTTGTATGTGTTTGTTCTTGCATACGGAATAAGAAAGGTGTTTTTATCCTTATGTCTATCTGAGGGTTGTATTAAGTTATCTTTGTGTTGTATTTCTAAATTAGAATTAATTGCTTTATGTATGATTACTACTTTGCTTTTGGTTCTTCTATCCTCTAGTGTTTCAAGGTTTAATGATTTAACTAATGGTGTTATTCTTGTCAGTTTCGAATATTCTCCAGTAATGAATCTGGCAGCTCTTTTTTGAATTTGTTCTAGTTTATCAATGTTTTCTTTGGTGGATGGGTCCCATACAGAAGATGCATATTCTAGTACAGGTCTCACCAAAGTGAGGTAGCATTTTAGTTTTATATCTCTATTACATTTGTTAAAGTTTCTTTTTATAAAGCCTAAGGTTTTGTTTGATTTTTTAATAACTTCATTGACATGGGGATTCCATGATAGTTTCTCATTTATTAAGACTCCTAAGTATTTTGCATCTTTAGTTTGGGTCAGTTCTTTTCCATGAATGTAATATTTTGAATTTATTTGTTTCTTTTTCTTTGTTACTCTTAACAGTTAACACTTTTCTGGGTGGAAAGACATACTCCAGTTAGTTTCCCATTTTATCAATTCATCTAAGTCTTTTTGTAAAATTTTGCTGTCTTGTTCTGATTTAATTGTTCTATAGATTATACAATCATCAGCAAATAACCTAACTTTTGTACCTGTTGAGATGTTGTTGGGTAAATCATTTATATAAATTAAAAAGAGTAAGGGACCTAGCACAGTTCCTTGTGGAACTCCTGAGTTAACCTTTATTGGTGCAGATTTAGATCCATTAATTATTACAGTTTGCTCCCTGCCCAACTGCTATATTAAAATAATTATTTTTTTTACTAGTGATTAGGTTGAATTAGTTATTAGCAGATACCAACATCTTAATATCTCACACAGCAGACGGCCTGCAGAGCCTAGTAAGTAACCAGTTTCTCCTCTGCCTGCAAAGAGTTTGGCCTGACCATTAACATAAATAAAAACAACATTATGGCACAGGATGCTGCCTCCCTCCCCACTATCACCATTGACGACTGTGACATGGATGTTGTTGACAGTTTTACATATCTGGCATCGAACATCTCGAACACCCTCTTAATGGAAGATGAGATAAGTGGTAGGATAGGGAAGGCTGCAACTTTTATGGCTAGACTGAACAATAGAGTCTGGTTCAATGCCAAACTCACAGAAAGAACTAAGATCCAGGTATACCAGGCCTGCGTACTGAGCACACTCCTCTATGGATGCGAGCCTTAGATCACTTACACCAGTCTCAAAGGCTTCTACCTCAATATTGATAGTGTCCCTAAAGCAGAAGTATTTCAATAGCAGATCAACATGGGTTAATGCGGCGGTTCTCAAAGTGGTGTCCACAGAGCCCTAGGGTTAGAATATTTGCACCATGGTTGCAACCATTCAGCTAGCACATACTTTGATTCATATGCTATAACTATATATATTTTTTCATACTGTTTTTTTTTATGAAGCTAGGCTAAAAGACATTTCAATCACATCTAGCAAGAAAATCTATCAAACCAAAATTACAAACCTGGAGTTTAGCTGTCTGGTCATTGTACAAGTTAATCAGATTCCTTATCCCATTTCTGTCTCATCTCATCACTTAAATGGTGGCTTCCATAGAGTGTTTATAGTGTTCTGCAATTTTATTAAAAATCAAAATTTTAAAAAAATCCTTTAAAATGTGTGACCTTAGACTAAAATAAAAATGGTGGTCCCTAGATAACTGAACACAAGACAAGTGAACGCATGCACAGGTTACCACACTAACAACTGAACAAATAGACAAGTGATGCTACTTTTGCCAGGAAATAGATGATAATTGTACTGAGTCCAAATGAATGAGCTCTAGCACAAACATTTCAGGGTGTGGTTCATGCTCTCCCAATAATTAATCAGTCTCATTCTTATTGTCTGTATAGCATTGCCTTCAAAACATGAATTTTAACAGGGAAGGGGCTTTTAGTTTTTGGCCAAGATTTAGTCACTATAGTCTATAGTACCTATAGACTATGACCATAGGCCAGGGGTGGCCAGACCTGTAGTAACTGAGAAACATTTTATAAAAATTAAAGCACTTTGGGTCATTAAATCGGGCTTGGAAATCATCCAATAATCCTTGTAAAGTATCTTTCATAACGGACGCCGTAGGTATAGGCTTAAGCCTATGACCTTATATTGCCAGAAAAGTCTCCATAGGCCCTGGGTCCAGGCAGGGGCTCTAGCATCAACTAAAAAAAATAAAATGTATATAAATTCATATCTTTATTTTTCAATTTTAATTCTCTGCCTACTTTAGTTAGGACATTTAGATTTAGTTCACTTAGGTCTAGGCCAGGGTTCTTTATCATTAATTATTTATTATATACGAGCAACAAAGCGCGTCCAAGGACGTTCCGCCACTGTCCGATGGCATGTTGTTGTAACTCCCCCCCCCCAACAGCCGTCTCGACCGGCATACATGTGCATCACGTCAAAAGTACTATTCATTATAGTTAAAATAAATAACTTGTAAAAACACAGCTTTTGACTATAAATCCCAACGCGTATAACTCAAAATAAAGTCTTGGAAGAAATACTGCACCAAAAATAACTAGTTTTGAACGTCCGCGTAAACGTGTTCAATATGATTGGCTGTATGAGCCATATGTGTTTGAGGGACCAATCGCTATAGATGACCAGACAGAAACTTGCCTTTTATTATATAGGATTATACTGAATTACATAATAATTTTTTTTGTACTAGTAGTATAGTATTGGTAGTACATTGTAGTAGTATTCCTCTGATAAGTATTTTTTTATGAATTAGTATTACTAATTTATTAATATTAGTTATTAATTATTAGTAAGTTAAGCAAGTAATTAAATAAATTATGAATTAAAATTTTATAATTAATTAGTTTATTATTATTAATTATTAGTACTAGGCATTGAGTGGCATTAGTATTAAATATTAGTTATTAGTATTAGTTTAGTATGTCAATGTCACTATAGACTTTAGCAGTGTTGTCCAACCGATGTGCCGCGAGAAAATTTTAGTGTGCCGCGAAATATTTCAAAAGTACCATAAATTGCTAGGCTTTTAGAACCTTCAAGTTTTGAAAAAAAATATCCTTAACCGAAAAAGAATTGAATAAAAACGTTTCATGTTTGTATTGTTCTGGTTGTGAGAATCTCTTGAAAGCTACAAAATTTCTCTCCTCCATTGTGAATAAATATCTGTTGTAAGTAAATAAAAACCCTTTCCTGCTGTTCAATTTTTTAAAAACTTTTAATTACAGACGTCTGTGGATAATTTTTTGAAGAGAAGCCAGAAGGATTCCAGCAAGCATCAAAATGGAGAGAGAGCTGTGAAATCCAAGAAGAATGTTACCAAACGGAAATATCACGAGGAATATCTTGAGTATGGTTTCATACAATGTGCAAATGATCCTTCTCTTCCGTTTTGTCTTAATTGTAACATGGCATTGTCCAACGAGTCCATGAACCCCAGTAAACTAAAGCGGCATCTGAACTCAAATCATCCAGGATTGAAAGACAAGCCGAAAAGTTATTTCGCATCCATTTGGTCCAACTTAGAGCAGCAATAAAAACTAATGAAGAAATTTTCCTCAATTCCTGTCAAAGCTCAGTTAGCAAGCTATAACATTGCGGATCTTTTGGTCAAACAAAAGAAATCTCATTTGGACGCTGAGACCATCATATTGCCGTCTTTACGAATCGCAGTTGAGACTATGGAGTTTGGACCCGACGCTGTTGAAAAAATAAATAAGATGCCACTGTCTCACCAGACGATGGGACGTCGGATTGCTGACAGTTCGACAGATTTGGACAATCAAATTAAAGAGCATTTTGCGGAAGCCGACGACATCCAAAAGCTCTGGGCAATGCAAATCGATGAAAGTACTGACATCAGCGGAAAGGCGCAACTGCTCGCATACAAAAAGCATTTTGCGGAAGCCGACGACATCCAAAAGCTCTGGGCAATGCAAATCGATGAAAGTACTGACATCAGCGGAAAGGCGCAACTGCTCGCATACGTCAAACGTGAAAGACTGCAGATGATAGATGGAGAAATGAGAGTTTGCTTATCCAGGAATGAGCCGCGTTTTGAGCTCATCTGCTCCAAAGAAATGCTCAAGTATCTCATTAATTATGATACATCTTTTGAATAAACACTGATTTCTTGTTTTTTTGTGAGGAGTGCCGGGCACATTTTTTACCAGTTTAGTGTGCCGTGAACGATTTTCGGTTGGACAACACTGGACTATAGTATAGTATATAGTAGGGGACAGCCGAATATTCGGAAAGCCGGATATCCGTACCAAAGATCGCGATTTTTGCCACTTTACCGATTCTGCAAATACTTATGGCAGATCCGGATAGTATCCGGATATCAATGTATTAAAGAACTTATGTATTCAAATTAAATAAATTATTAAGACGTTTATAAACAAATATATTAAACGTAAAAAACAATAACCAGAAATCAGTACATTTAACAAGAATGGATAGTGAGAGAGCATTCAGCACAGCGGGGAAGATACATAATGATAAGCGTTCTCGCTTGTCACCGAACAAACTTGGGATGTTATTGTTCTTGAAAAAAGAATTGGAGTATGACAAGCACTTTATTTTTCAAAACTTAAAAATTGAAGAAACAAACTACAAACTTAAAGTAACAAGTACTAGTGAGTACTATGTTACAACTTACTAGTAACTAGTAAATACTAATTAGTAACTATTTTAATTACTCATGTCATTAAGTTATGCTCATTGTTATAGCTGATATATTAGTTTTATGTTTTAAAAAATAATACTTTTATGTTAAAATATAATTTTAAGTTTAATTTGTAATTATTAGTTTATACTATAAACTTTATAGTTAAATAGGAGCCTTGGAAACTGGAACAAGCTGAGTGTTGGCTCTCGCTTTTAACTTCTTTGTCATTGACTAGTACGCTTACAGTAGTCAATTATTCAATACTTTCAATTCAGTATTTACATTTTAAAATTTTACTTATATGATGTAAGTTAAATCATTGTTCTAATTTTATATTCTTAGTTTTTTTTCCATTTGAAATGTTAAGGACAGTTGCAATTGTGATTTGATTTGCGAACTTAGAAATACAAATGTTGCTTTTCTCACGTGTTATATCTTATTCAGCCATTTAATTTTAAAACTCTAGTCACTAGTCTATGGTGAATATTATAATTATAAAAACTAAGTTAAGTAAAAAATTAAGTTATACATTAAATTATAAATATAGAACAAAATAAACAAATTAACAAGCGTTGATTATGACATCATTCAAATCCATGCAAAATATAGTAAAACAATCAATTTCAGTACGAGAGGAAAATATTAAGTTAAAAAGTTACAAGTATAGATATTACTTTACTACGTAAGATAACAAACTAAGTTAACTAACAAAATATTAAACATGAAGCGTCTGAATAAAAGAACAGTTTTTATTATGGCTCTAGATCAGAACTTCCTGTACACCACACTACACACTCAGTACAACAGTGTTCGCTTGGTATACACTACAAAGTTCGTTGAACTTCGTTCAAGTTCATTCATTCAATTCATTGTAAAATGTTTATCGTTGACAGTGTCACAAACCGACATTTTAGATAGCAGCTACTATCCATTTGTTGCATAATAAATATTTTAATAAATAGTATTAAATACTAGATATAAAGTAGTAAAGTACACTCTTTTAGCTCTTACACATAAATGTGGAAATATCAGTATCCGGAATCCGGCAAATATTAGGGCCAAACTATCCGGATCCAGCAAATAGTAAAAAAAAATCATCTGGCTGTTCCCTAGTGTATAGTATTACATACAGAATGGGACTGCGATAAAGCTTTGAAATAAAATACAAAATACACAAACAAATTTATGCAATGAAAACAATAAATTTATTGTTTTCATTGCACAAATTTGTTTGTGTATTGTGTTTAGTATTAGTCTATCACGGTACATACGTCAACAGACGTCTTGAAGTATTCTGTAGTTTTTTAAAATTATTTTTTGAGTCTACTTTCTGTTTCAAATTCAAAGTTAACAGTTCCCATTTATTTAAAATGTACCCCTCGGCTACATAATTGAGCTATTGTTAAAATTAATTTTAAAAAATTTTAATATTATAAATATTTTCTTTAATTTTAATAGATTTTTTATGGATTAAAATAATTTTAATCGATAAAAATTTCTAACGATTAATCGCGAAATTAATAGTTAATTTCTGCAGCCCTAATATATATAGGATAGGCTATAAGTACTATTATTAGTAGTAGTGATAGTAATTAGGGCCGGCTTTAGGCATAGGCAAACTAGGCAGCCGCCTAGGGCCTCAGATTAGTTTCATCATTAATGGGGGCCTCGCACAAGAATTTTTCCATATTTATTATTTTATTTTTCTATTACATTTTATTTAGGGCCACCATATTCACTTTGTCTAAGGCCTCCAATTCCCCTGTAGTAATATAGGTTTTACAGTCCATGACATATTGGACAATATAGGCCAATATATTTATTTATAATATAGTATAGGGCAGGGCCCAACCCCGTGCCTGCGGGCACCATGGCGCCCGCGGATCGATTCATATGTGCCCGCCACTATTCGACAGAATTTTTTTTCATAAATCTTAAATAAAAATGAGAATTATTTTATTTATTTTTTAGAGTTGTATGAGTGCCTAGGTTTATTAAATACGTTCCTATGTTTGCGATAGTGTATGTATGAGTGGTTCCTTTTTTTTACACATATCGAGCCAATTGTTTCCTTCTATATCAGTCCTTTTACTTGCCAAATAAATGTAATGTAATGGCCTCATGTATTGAAGATTTTGTTTAAGGTTAGACAGAAGAACTAGAGTTAGAAATTTGGACCTTAAGAATGATATTTTGCAAAAAATCATTATTATCAGAGGACTTTTGGAAATAAAGTGGACAGAGAAAAGTTCCTATTTTTGTAAAAAAGCGTCTTATAAAATTGAATATTTTTTTGTTCGACATATTTATGCGAATCATTGTTTTCAAACATGAACTTAATAAAATCAAGATATAGATCTCGACTCACCGATGAGCATCTTTATGATTGTTTATTAACAGGATTATCATCATACTCTCCTAATTATGAGGCACTGGCCAATGATATGCAATGCCAAAAATCACATTGACAATTTTTTTAAATAAAATGTTTTCTTTTTTCTTTGTATTTGTGTTTTTGGTTTACATGTTGTAAATACATTTCTCTGTGTGTATGCAATTTGAATAATAATTTTATTATTTTGAAACATGTTTGTTTATTATTTATTGATAAATTATGAATATAAGAAAATACATTATGGGAAATTGAGAAGTTATGGAAGTAGTTTGTCGATTAAAAATAGGTGGTGCCCGCAACCCTACCGATATTTTAGAATGCGCTCTGGATTACAAAAAGGTTGGGAACCCCTGGTATAGGGTATTATTACTATTATTATTAGTAGTGTTAGCAATATCTGCAATATATGTCAATTGCGCCGCTACCAAGGTCGTGTCGCAGTGGGATGAACGTGAGTCATTTAAATATTATGCAATGAAAAAAGGGTTAAAATAGAATTACTTTTTTAATTACAAAGAAAAATTAAAAAAAGATCCCCCTTCTAAAAATCGAACCCTGTATAAAAAAAAATATTAAAAAAATAAATTAAATTTTTTTTTCCACAAGCAAAAATCGAGCCCTGTACCACAACGTCAACTGTCCTTCACACTACCATGCAGCCAGGAAGAGGTGATGGAATTAGAGTTTTTTTTAAAGAATACGGGCCCTATGTCCGAATAGCCACAGAATTCTGGGGATAACATTCAATGTTATTCGCAGAATTCTCGGGACAACGCTGAAAATTATTCGCAGAATTCTGGGGATAACCACTCCGTTAGTATTAGCTAGTATTAGGCAATATCAATTAGTATAAGTTAAATAAGTATTAAGCTTATTTAAAATTTTGACGAGTTTATTTTCGAATCATTATTTAAAATATAATAATCAACTCATTTTACTTTAATAGTTAATATGAAAACCTTGGTAAAAGCAAAGTTGACGTACCCACATTTTATTATGGCCGCCATCTTTGTTGCTATGCCGCATTACAAAGAAATGGGAAAATTCAACTATTAAAATTCTAAAACTAAACCTAACCCTAAATTCAAAATTATAACTAAACCGGTAATCCTGCAGTTTCTACATGTATATTATTTCAAAGCGAAATTTAATTTTTTCGTGAGAACTTACGTTATTACTTTATTAAATGCATTATTATATGTTGTATTTTAGCTATTACGGCGCTAATTTGTAAATCTTTTTAATTTCTAAGGCATTTTTTCGGCTCTATATAATACATAATGTGGTCACAAAACGTCCATTTTGTTTAGCTTGCCAGATGTTTTATACCTGGCTCGACCCATGACATGTATTATAACGCCATGTTAATTAAAATAAATTTACTGACTAAAAATATTTTTTAAAAAAGAATTATTTTAATGTTCTTAGAAGACATAAATATTTTAAAGACAATTTCATTTTACATTTCATTGCTAGATGTTTGATTCTTATTTTGTTTGTTTTTAAGTGAGAAAATATCATTTATCTTATCTTATCTTATCTGTTTACAGACGCTCCTATACAGACTATACAGAAGATTATTGCGTCCTACGCTTATCTATAGTTTGTGTTTAGTCTTACTGTGACAACTCGGCAAGTAGAGTACTACATAAGCAAAATGGATGTATACCACCACTATGATTATGTAACTTTAAGGGCCGAAAAAGCCTTAGACTTAGAAATTAATAAAACTTACAAATTAGTGCTATAATTTTATTATACTATAATAATAATAGCTAAAATATAACATATATTATATTAATGCATTAAATTAAAAACGTAAGTTCTCACGAGAAAATTAAATTTCGCTGTGAAATAATATAGGTGTAGAAACTGCAGGATTACCACTAAACCTAACCCCAAACATAAAGTATAAATTTAAATTAGTTTTTAATTAGCAAATAAAAATTCTAAAACTAAAACTAAACTTACACCGAAATATTTTTACAAAGTAGGCACTTGGGTATCGCCCGGATATTCCCGAAAAATTGGTATCGTAATTTCGTCGTCAAAATGGCGACCTCCACTTTTTAATTTACTGAGGGTATCGTTGTTTCAATTGTTATAGTCGATTATTGGTCCCATAATAAATTCAACATCCGCCCATTCAAGGAGTCAGACATCTTGCTTATGCCATTGAAAATTTTAAAAAATAAAATTTTTCGAGTTTTTACTTTGAAAATTGATGGTCAATATTTGTCAACTTCACTAAGTTATAACTTTTTTGTTTTAAATGCGGTCTGTGTAATATTAATGCGGTATTTAAGTTACCATGTCAAGATTAACATAGCCAATTTTCAAGGCTGTAAGCTTTGGGACTTTTTTTGCTATGTTGAAAACAAAATGGGGTGCCCTTTGATAGCCTTTGTTTACAAACTTTTTAACACGTGTTTTGGGAAATACCTATTACCGATAACGTCGGCAATGTTTTTAAGTGTATGTTTTGCCACAATAAGGGTATTAAAGTGGATTATTGATTGGAATTCATTATATTAGTGTAAAACTTTATTAATTTAATAGCATGATGAATTAGTTACTATGTTTATTTAACTATAATTTATTAACAATAAACAATAATACTAATATTTTTAATAATCATTGTTAATTGTTACTGTAAGTGTTTAGTTTATTAATTTATCATCAAATAGGCTATTAGTATACTTATTAATTAATATATTAACTTTAGGGCCTTATTCATTAATCAGTTTAGTAGCCTACTTTAGGCCTACTACTACTATTCTTATAAGCTATGCAGTATATATTAATATTATGATTTAGTTAGAAATATTTTTAGAAATAAAATAGTATTACATTTGATAAAACTAGAAAGTAAAGCCTGCTAAATTATTTACATTTTAAATAAATAAAAGATTTAAATTGATTATTTCTGATTATGCATTTTTAGTTTTAAAGATTATTGGGGTTTCTACTATTTGTTTTTAATTGTTTATAAGATGTTGATCAGTTTTCACATGGGCTTTTATTGTTAGAAGTAAAAGTAAATAGGCACTTACCTTTAATAATGAAATATCCAGTAATAACTCACATATCACAATATTGCACAATAATCCTTAGAATTCACCAAGAAAATAACTAACACAATTTCTTGCTCATTATTCCATAGATACACAAGATATAACTAATATTAATATAAAAAACAAGCATGTTATTAACTGTTACTTACCTGATGTGTTTAATTTTAATAATTGATTTTTTAAGTAACACAACACTGATTAACAAAATGAAGCTAGTATAATCATATTATTAATTGAAAGAATAAAAGACATTATAAATTTTTTATATTAAAATGAGAAATAAAGTATATAGAAAAAGGGCAGCTAAAAAAGTATAATCATCAATTTCAATTAAACGAATCAATAATTCCCTGTATTATTGTTTATACACTATTTTTTCATGATACAATTACAAAGGAAAGTTATATATTCTTCTGAAAAATATATTTATTGTTATTATTATTTATTGTAACTTATTTAATTTTTTAAAGTGTATAATTAATTTTTTTAATTAAAAATGTTGAGTCAGCATGTTTTACATTTTTTATAAGAGAAATATAGTCATATAAAATATATTTTTTTAATGCGTTATCTTCAAATAAATTAAATTTTTGAAGCTGTATATTGTGAAACTTATATCAAGTTATATTCCCTGCAAATATTATAATTTTATATAATTTTACACTCTAATAATTCGCGTTTTAAGAAAAGCCAAAAAAGGGGCACACAATGTGGAGGAAAACGCCATGTTAAAAAAAGTGATTATGAGGTCTTACAAAAAAATTCATAACTTTCAAACCACTTGAGCTAGAACATTGATCTTTATGTTTTTGTAAATCATTTACAATGCTCTACACAGCTATGACATTTTTATATTTAAAAAAAAATTTGAAATTTTCATCCAAGTGCCTATACAAAGGAAGAGAACGCATAATTATAACTAATTGCTATATAACCCATTTGGGGTACGACTTCTTTGCTTCACCCAAAACCTTTTATTGGCTTTTATGTTAGTTCAAAGGGGGGTATATCACATTGAATTGATACTAATAACTAATTTAATGAGTTAAAACAAAATAATAATTAATAATAAGGACTAGGGACTACAACTCTTTGATCCATTTTGTTGTTATTAAAGAAATTTTAGAGCTCTTCTGTGGTGAATTTAAAATATATATTTATTTTGAGGCTGTCTTTCATGATTTTCAGCTTTGAAATAAAAAAATAATATTTGAAGAAAACAAATATTATAGAAAGCTATGTAAATTATAAATTAATAAAGTGTTAAATTTTTTTTAATATTCAAACAATTATTTTCGTCTCCTCTTTAATAAGACTTTTGAATTAGTATTATTGTCAATAGATATTTCACAGTATGTGTCAAACTGGCCAAAAATATCCGGATGTGAGTCACATATTAGGAGCACCTTAATTTAAGCGACGCGAGAAATTCATTTTGTTAAAGGGAAATAATCTGGAATATACATATGTTGGTATCGAATGTGGGATAAAAATATTAAACGTGATTTTAAAAATAAAAAAATTTAAAGTAAATAAAAAATTATTCGTATTTTAAAGTTATTTATAATGTATTTCTCCATTCAAGTTTATAATAAAGATTAAGAAACATCGCCACACTTTAATCAAGGGCGTTAATGCTTATGACTCATAAAATTAATAACATAGCGCCGCTTGCAACCGGTTTTGCTACACTATCCGCCATTTTTTCGGTGCCGCATCCGTTTCTTCAAACAAAACATCGATAAACAATATTAACGTTTAATTGTGGCTGTGGAAGTGCAATAATTCAACTGCAGTTCACGTATCACGATGACGAGCAGTACTGCAAGTGCTTTTAAGTTCATTGATGGACTGAAAGATGTGGAGCAGCTTGTTACATTCGCTAAACTCGCTGAGCAAGCCGAGCGTTATGACGATATGGCGAGATCCATGAGGAAGGTCACTGAATTGGAGGGTAAATTAACCCAAGAGAAGCGAAACCTTTTGTCTGTTGCTTACAAAAATGTTGTTGGGGCACGTCGCTCATCGTGGCGTGTAATTTGCATGATTGAGCAAAAAGCTGAAAACGAAAAAAGGAAGGCTATTGCTCAAGAGTTCCGTGTGAAAGTGGAGTCTGAACTGGATTCCACATGTAACGAGGTGCTTGGCTTGTTAGAAAAACACCTGATCACTGATGAGTGTACAGATGAAGAGAAAGTTTTTTACCTTAAAATGAAAGGTGATTATTTTCGCTATATTGCTGAATACAAATCTGAGCAGGGTCCAGAGCGTACAACTGCTATTACAAATGCAGAAGAAGCTTATTCTAGGGCCATGGAGCATGCTAAGAAAAACATGCCTTCTACACATCCAAATCGACTGGGTCTTGCTCTCAATTACTCAGTCTTCTACTATGAGATCCTAAACTCACCTGATAAGGCATGTAATTTGGCCAAAGAAGCTTTCGATGAAGCCATTAGCGATTTGGAGAAATTACAAGAAAATGATTGTAAAGACAGTACTCTGATAATGCAGCTTCTTCGTGACAATCTTACCCTGTGGACATCAGATAATCAAGCTGAAAATGGTGATGATTAATCAGATCTGAAAACAAAATGAAAAATGTTAAACTTATGAGAGGGTTCGTTGAGGAGACTTAATGAAAATGTGCAGTTATCAAATGACTAGTTCTTCTTTGACTGTCTTTGCTGTGATGCAGCTTGTAATCTTCTTAGGACTATACTTACATTCTGATCAATTCAATGCTATAAACAGTTATCTGGACTCTTGATTATTTCATGAAGTGATTCTTCTGCCTTGATACCCAATGATTAAAATTGTTCAAGAGACATTTAATTTGTTTTCATACCTTAAAGATAATTTTAGAATTTGGAATGTATCAAAATGTATGTTTTCAAATGCAGTTAAAATTACCTTATATTTTGTTAAGTGTATTCTTTTCAGTGCAGGATATTAAATAAGTAGGCTTAGGCTCTTGTCTTATACTTAATATTTAAACTGTTCGTGTTTTTTGTCTTCTTAAGTGCTGGGCAGGACATTTGTATAATTTATATAACTTTTAAACCTCTAAATAGTCCATCACCCATGCCCATAGACATAGATCTTTAAATGATTATCCCTTGAAGTTTGAAGTTATTTAATATAAATTTTGAATCTAAAGCATATATTATCTACTTAAGTTGCATTACTAAACTATTCCATGTTGCCTTTTAAGTATCTGTAGAATTTTTTTTAAAATTTTCCCCATCAAATTAAATAAAAACATAAGTATTTGGTATGAAATTTATCAAGTGTTACGAACAATTGAAAATAACTGATTCAAAATTAACCTGTCTGTATTGGTTTTATTAATATATTTCCATGACCTTTTGACATTAAGTTGCCTTTTTATTCCTTTTAGAAGTAACACTGGGTGCATTAGACTATGTGGTCTAATTCAAGCCATATGCATATTTAGAGGAAAAAAAGTGTATTGTTAATTTCCGTAGTTAAGGATAGCCAGATTTTACAATATTTTACATTGTGTACACATACAGAAATAATTGTTTTTACAGTAGCATTTTTTTTTGGTATGGGTATAGTTAACTATTTATAACTTTAGTTGTATACTGCTAGGTAAACTTAAATTACTTATTTACTACTAATACATCCTATAAAAACATTTCACATGACAATATCAAGCCACTGGTCTCTCATTTTTAGAGTTTTAAAAGCTGTTTTATGGCTTGTGATACTTTTAATAGCATGTTCTTAAGCAATTCAGTCTCCCTTGTCCTCTACAGGATATGATGATTGTTATGACTGTTGTAACGTATGGATGGTCAGATGAAGAATGCACAGCATTCACTAACAAATATCAAATGTTTTTGCTTTGTAACAACATTTTCAAGGCCAACTTATTTCCTGTTAATCATATAATCTTGCTTACAGTTACAGTAGTTGGGGGGGTACAAATACTTGTCAGAGTCAATTCCATTATGGAAAGTGAGGCATGAAATTTTAAATTTTTGAAATTTTACTTTTTTAAAATATTACAATTCAGTAACGTTCAACTGTCATGTTCTCATGTGCTAAAGCTGAGAGTGCTATTTCAATAATTTTTCTATGCTCATATTTATATTAGTAATTTTAGCTTTTGAAATTCATAAATCTAATTTTGTTACATTTATTACCCTGTTTTTATAGCTTTTAAATATGTTTATCATGAAAATAAAACTTCATCATTGCATATACTTGTTTCATTGATGTTGTGGTTGATACTATACAGTATGGTATTTTTCAGAAATTTAAGTACTCTGCCCTATGTCTTTTATTTAGTTTGTCTTTCTTTGAGAACTTAGTTAAAAGCATAATGCATTAATCATGACTGGTTTAATGCAGTATTAACCTGTATTGGTATACATGCAGGTTAAATAAAATAAAACAATGAAAATAATGATTTTAAACTTCATTTCAGTTAAGTGTTCTTGTGATCCGGATATAACTTATAACTGTTTAGCAGTTAATTATTAATATACAAGTAGTGATTAACTGAATCTGCTATCTATAGAGTTGCAGTTATAAGAATCTCAATTGTCTAATGACCTTATTTCTAGTTTATTTCTGATGATATTGCCTAAGCAGCAATTATACTGCTGTTCATGCTCTAAATATTTATCTGGTAGTGATAGTACCAGTGGTACTCAATTTAACTCAAATATTTGAATTTGAGTGGCTTTTACATTGATTAAGCACCAAAAGTACAGTACATAATTAAGCTTTTTTCATAAACTTAACCTTAACTAGTTTGCACATTATTAAATAAATCAGCACATGCAGATACATTTGGTAAATTAGTTAAATTTTTAAGCCATCATTATTTAAAAACTTGTACCATTTCATTAACATATTACTAATAGTAATAGAGATGTTTGACACATTTTAGCATTGTCACCAAACCACCTCTTAGTAATGCTACTAAATGACCTTTTTCTTACTCAAGATCCAAAAAATGTTAAATTTAACTCCATTTGCTTTTTAAAAAAGTAAAAAATTCAATTTATTACTATTCAATTATTTAAATTTATTTGCTTGATAATTAATGGTGTACTGCATGATTCTGAGAAATTTTATGCAGACACTGCTAATTTTGTAAAATGGGCATATTTAATTTGTAAACTTGAAATACTTTTTATTAGGTGCTTTTTTATACTATTTAGGGTCAGCCTAAGTGAGTCATTTGTATGCACCAAACCCATCCACTGTACTGTGACTAACAGAAGTATGCCAAGAGCTAAACTCAAAATTTCTTCCCTCTGTCCATATGACTTATGATGTATATTAATATTAAATTATAAATATCTCATACCTGTTACCATTGCAAAGACATTACACCCTAATTTTGAAATCCTTACATTTTTGTTTTGAGTTAAATGATCACATTCATGAAGACCTCAAGGGAAGAAACGGCTATGTCACATTTTTTAATTTTTTTAATTATACCCTGTATCTGATAGAAGATCAAAAACAGAATGCTCTAAATGAGATTTTATGAAAAAAATATGTCTCTGACCCTATTAAAATTTGAAATCTATTTAGTTAATTTATAAGTAATCTGTATAATTTTGAACGTAAAAACTACAAAAATGTGACATAGCCGTTTCTTCCCTTGAGCTCTTCATATATAATACTCACAGGTTCCTACAGGCGCCGCCAGAAATACTAGAATTCCAGGATGCACACACATAATTTATTTTTCATTAGGCATAAAACTAAATTATGAATTTTATGGTGGCGTGGACAGGAAAAATTGATGGTTCATGATTTTTGCTTTTTTCTATATGCTCTGCTAACTTGTATTAAATTTTAATATTTAAAATAATTCATTAGAATTACTCAATGAGTGATTTCAGTGATACATTTGGCACATGAGCTTTGTACTCAATAATAGTTAATTTTGGTAAACTCAGAATATATAGAACAATTTTTAATGAGGTTGATTACAGTTAGAATGATAAATAAAAACTGTTTCTAGTGGGGTAGGGTGGCGTCACCCATGAGAGTTAAAACTCTTAATTAAAATAACATTTGAAATTTTGATTAGGGCGGCTGATCACTATGAATTTGCCTTGGTACCATAGTATTTGTATACTACTTATATCACTACTAATACTAGTACTTGAGTTAAGACCGTGCAGGTATAGTATTGTATTATAGTTTTTAAATTTAAAAGATGAGGTTATTTTAACGACCCTGTCTTTAAATGTATTTTTAAAGTTAAAAATTTAACCTATCGTGACCACTCGGAAAAAATAAGTGCTTAGTTGTCACGTGATACTATGACTATGACAGGGAAAAGCTACTCGTTTACAAAGCCAACGGCCAACGTGGAAAAAAACCGCATATAAAATGACATCAGCTATCGTTAGATTTTAAATAAATAGCAGTAGGAAAAATGCGATTAGCATTAACAATAATAATATTTGGAAGTTTATCAACAGCCGACTATCGGATAAAATACACTTTTAGCGACTAGTACTGTACTTTGACTTCTGTAACTGTCACATTTTTTTTTAAAACTAGGAAAACTAATTAGATTTAGATACTGTTACTTAACCAACGTAGGTTTACGGTCGAGTGCTTATATTATGTACCAACATTCTGGTGACTGAGGAAAAATCTCGTGTCATCTTTTTAAGGTAAGGGCTTAAACTGAAATTAAAATATATTTAATAACTTTTTAAAATGCGAAAGTGTCCCCACCCCACCCCCAACTGCCTAGGCCTATAACGTATACTTATACATTTTACTTTTAAAACTTATCAGTATTGACCTTTATTTAACTTCAAACAGAATAAATTTAAGTCACGTTAACCGTTAATTAAATGCTTCGGCTTCTTTACATGTTTTTACGGTGGGAGATAAACTCGCTATCCATAGCATAGCTTTGAAAGTATATTTTATTACGAAACGTATCTTTATACTTTATGTTAGAAAGAAACTTCTAATAAGCTGTTTGCTTTCCAAAATACTTAAATATTTTCTACTTGTCAGTATTGGTATTTTTACGTTACTAATGGTATACCAATTTTTAAAAAAAACTAACACACAAAAGGACAATTATTTTAATTTACAAATGAATGTTTTTTTTAAAAATAACTTTACAGACATATAATAATAGAAATAGTAAGGCAAGGTTACTTAGTAATTGCAATTTACTTCAGTCTCAGTGGAGCAAACGTTCATCAGTCTAAATCTAATTGTGGATTGTGGGTACGTTTTACAATGCTACAACGCCTTCATCCTCCCCATTCATGTACTAATACCTCCCCCCCCCAACCAAATAAAATAATTAAATATGGGAAACAATTGAATTAAAATGTGGGTAACATTATTATTTGTTCACCGCCCTTTCATCTACTGCGTGTATTTCAAACCCCCTCCCCCCTTATTACCTGATGAAAAATAGCGAACTAAACGAAACGTTTTTTTAATATACTTGCCTAGTTCATAAAACTTATTAAGTTCTTTTCTTTCTTATCTGAGGTCGTCGGTTCTATGTCAAGCACAAACATAATTCTTTTTCTAAAACCTAAAATCATTTTAATTAAGCTTTTTTATGCAAAAGAATTATCTAAATTATTATCTGGAGCTTTTAGATTTCTCCCAAAACTACAACTACAAGAAGAAACACATGGTATTTATAAAAAGGGCATTTCTATTTTTTTTTAAAGGTTGTTATAAAGAGATTTTAACAAAATTTTATGTGAAGTTAATTTTCTTGTAAGGCTATGGGTATGGCTAATTTTTTTTAGTGTGTATGATTTTCATTCATTTTTGAGAGTTCAAATCCTAAGAATTAAAAAAATAAATTCACATTTTTTATAGTTAATATCCAAGAAGACTTTTTCAAGCTTTTCTGTTTGAGTTAGATACAAAAGTTAAACTTTGATATACAGTGGCTTGAAGATACAAATGTGGATTTAAATTAGGGCTGGTACCGATTAAAAAAATGTGTTCGATTAATCGGGGGAAAATTTAATAGATTTATTGATTAATTATATTTTTATAACGGTTATATAGATCCCGTTAAGTCGCGATTCATTATTTGGGGAAATCGGTTAAGTCTCGGTAATTCAATGGCATAATCCATAATGTTGCGTATGCAGACAAGTTCCCATTGGCAACCATTCAATGGACGTGACCACATGGGCGTCGATGACATGTCTGTCACCGCCATGGTTTCTTGTACAAACACACCCGCAGGGTCAGTCTGGAGAATAGAGTGATCCATGAGTATGGGACCCTAACACCACATGGGATGGATATGGTGTTTGCACTGACAACCTGATTGATTGGCCACACCCACCCACTCCTTTCTTTATATAAGCTTTTACTTTTCTCTCCTTACTATAGGCCTTACTGGACTAATTGGATTTTACCGCAGCTAAGTTTTTTTTATTCTTTCGTTATATTCGTTTTATTTGTGTACTATTTGTTCGTTGAGGAAGGCTCTGTGCCGAAACGTTCGCTGTTTTGTTACGTCCTGTCAGGCTAACTAATACCCTGTTTATATGTTATGGACTTATTTTTCTATAGATGATATAATTTCACATGTCAATGTAAGACAGTTATCAATGTCAAGAGATTAAAAAGAAAGAAATTTTAGACATAAGTTAGAAACAAAAGTCTAGTAGTGGCAAACAAATAAATCACGTGAAAAGCATTTCTTAATATTTTAGATGCATTTTCAAAAAGTTAGCTTTCTATCAGGCATTTTACAGTAATCAACTCCTTTTTAAAATCATTATATCTTAACATTTACATGATTATATTTTTTTAAATGACGGCCAGCCAATAATCCAATTAATTCATGATAGTTGAAAAGTCTCTCCATCATATTCGACACAATTCTTTCTTTAGTGCCTGTCAGCTTTTGGATTAGGGCTATTTAGTTAATTTAGATTATGACAATTATTGTTAAAGAGTAACACATAATGTTGCCCTTTATTATAGTAACATTAAAAACTTTTTCATCTATATGTAAAAAAATATTTTTAAAATCATAGTTTTAAGCATTGTTTAAATTTAATTTTTGTACTGTTAAATTAAATCACCTTTACACCCAAATGGTGATATACAACTGTGTGCTGACATAGAGTTCGTGAAGAAACTATCAAATTTAATTCATGCTATCATTTTTGACATAAATATTCTGACCTACTTCTTTGATGCTTTCTGAGTGACAGTATACTTCATTATAGTTTAAATTTTAAACACTAGGAAATAAAACTACTAAAAGAGTCATTTTTAATAATAAATAACATTTTAATACATCAAGTTGAAGAACAATGTCGTTACAAACAGCAATATGGCTTGTGATGAGGAAACTGTAGTGCCATTATTCTAAGGAAAGAGAAAATATTAAACATATTAAGTTTGTATGTTCGTTAATATAAATAATAAATAAAAGTTCACATACATATATAGTTTATTTTAAAGTATTAAAATACATTAGTGTCATAAAGCTTATATAGTACCAATAGAGGTGCAAAATTTACTGACAGGTTGGTATAAGATTTACAGGCTCAAAGTTAAACAAAAATTTAATTACGATAAAACTTTTTGTACTTTTTAAAAAAAAATTACATTAAAAAAAAATTAGTATTTAGGCACGGAAGTCTTTTCCACGGACAGGAATATTTTTTTAACTCCAAAGGATTTTTAAAATGAAATTTAAACTAAATTTACTCTAACTTTTGAAATAATTAAACTAAAATGAGAGTAAAGTAATTTGTATCATATCTTATACATTACAGACGTTTTGTCTAATATATATCAATATATCCATGACTTATACTTATTTCTAAGGCTAGTCTTACATTTTTATTAGAGTTTTAAATGTTGATAGTGTGTTCGTTTTCCTGATTTATTCAGGCAAATCATTCCACTCCAGAATTCCAGATTGGAAGAAGGAAGATTTGTGTGTGTTGCCAATACAAAAAGAAAAGTGTTTTTACACCTATGTCTATCTTATTGTTGTATTAGATGAGAGCGTATTTGCATTGCTTTCATATTACAATTACATTGTGACATTGTAGTACGTAGTAGTATTTAAGATCTATATCTTGGTCTCAGTCTCTGGTTTACTACAGCTAAACCTACATTATAATATAATGTACTACCAAGGTGCTTTAGTTGTTTTTTTTAAATTAAAAAATTGACAATAGTTTAGTAAAATATATTTTGTTTCAAGTTAAATTTCAACAAAAATATGATAGTATTGGATTTTAAGATTTAAAAGTTATGAGCCTTTAAAATATGATGGAGTTTAGCCTAATCCCCAATGCATATCACTTCATTCACAATTTTTGTTATCTCTATTTCAATTCCGTTGGTTTTTTGCGTCATGCACTTGTGTGTCTTTAGCCTAAGCTTTCGTTTAATTTTCAGGAGGCATGCTCTAAATTAAATATAGTTAGCCTACAATAATTATTATTATTATCTGGATCGAGTAATTATTAAATTATATTTATTTATAACATAATTACAAAATAAATGATTATATATAACCTTAGTATGTTTGAACAGTAACATTTTTAATTTTTACTTTTAATTTATAGAAACGAAATTCTTGTTACTGACTGTTGCTGATACTGTTGTATCTTCAGTTTAGTTTATGAGTTAAAGTTTACATTAAATTACATTTACACTTTACAGTAATATCATTCATCTAATAATACTAATATTTCTTATTAACATACCTTTAGATTATCATGACTTTTCATGTCTAGTGTCTATATTAGTAATATAGACACTAGACATGAAAAGTCATGATAATCTAAAGATAGGTTAATAAGACGAAGAAGCATCCAATTACACAAATAATTTACTTTAAAAAATAGGAGCACCTTAAAACTCTTGCTCATGATTAATTAATTTTAAGAAACATCTGGCCAATGGTCAAATGCAGTGGCGGATTTAGGTTTGTCTGCGTGGGGGGGGGGAGAATTTCAGGGGGCCCCGCAAATATTATTTTAATTCATTCACTTAGTGCAAATATTTCTAGGTGCTGAAATAAAATTCATTAGTCTAAATTGCTGGTTCTGCAATGAAAATTAGAAATTTGATATGAGATTCACTCTTATTTGCTATATTTTATGTTGAAAAAAACATTTCTGCTCACTTTAAATGTGAGATTTACTTTAATATGTTTTCATCTTAAGAGACTGCTGCAGTCTCAAATATGAAATCTAAGGTGTGTTGTTTATGTTACATACATTTTCAGAGTTGCCCTGTGGCAATTTGCTGGACAAAAAGTAACATCTAGTCTTAAGTAGATATGGTTAATCAATTGAATTTAGGGGCCGTCCATAAATGACGTCACGCACCTAGGGGGGAGGGGGTCACACTTTTGTGACAATGCGTGACGAGGGGGAGGGAGGGGGGTTGAAGAAATGTGACGTCACATCAAAAGGGTAACTTTAAATAAAACTTCCACTGAAATATTTGGTCGCTTACAATTAATTTAATGACTTTTTAAAAAAAAATCAGTGCTTCTCAATGTGCCGGTCGGTAGTACATCAGACGCTGGTTGGCGTATGCTATCAAGACACGAAAATAAAATCTAATTATAATCCTTAAGTTTGAGAATCCACAAGATAACATATGAAATTGTTAACTGCGACGTTTGATGTTGACATCAAAGCATTTGTGATGTAACCGCAGCTCCGTTTGGTTCTCTCATGGAAGGAGTCGTAAAACCTTTTTGCCCGTTACCCCCAAATATGCAAGTTTATGTATGCGTTACCCCCTCCCCCCCCCCATCGACTCTAGGTCCTGCTCACATGACTCGGGGATTTGGGGAGCGTCTTTAGCCCGAAAATGCTACTGGTGAGTTTTTCAAGCATGACAAGTGTCTAAAAATGATTTGAATAGGATTATGTGTAGATATTTTAAGTCAAAACGACACGAAATATCCTTTTTCTTTAAAAGGGGAGGGGGAGGGAATCTATTTGATATAATTAAAAACGTTTTAAGTTTGATATAATTGTAAGATTGGTTTTTGGTCAAACGCCCCTGGCCATTCTAGTCTTCTAGATCAGTGCTTCTAAAAGTGGTGGTCCGTGGACCGGTGCCGGTCCGTGTGCCATCCGCTGACGGTCCGCAGATGTTCTCAAAAAAAGGACAGAAAAAATTGTTAGTGCAGGGAAAATAGTGCACCGGTCCCTGGTGCAATGGAAAAAATTCCTGCTGGCCCGCAATACTAAAAAGTTTGAGAAGCACTGTTCTAGATATAATGGCAAATGAGCCCATTTAAAATTAGTCAAGTATTCATTAACTTTATTGAATGCATTAAATTCTTTACATCGCAATCGAGAGGAGCCAAAACAACTTTTCTTCTTAGCTCAGTTTTTAAGGCATTAATTTTAAATATCACAGAAATGATACGTGATAAAGACAAGTCATGTGTATTAAGATTATTGTCACTCGTGTCAATATAAATGAAAGTAGGGTAGATTTAGAAGTCTTCATATAGTGCGTAGGTAAGAAATCTACATAGTTGTCAAATTTTAAAAAATGCATTTTCTGGAAGGAACCGGTTCAATAATGGGCATATGTTCCAAGCGTACACGTACACATGACGTATTTTAATATATCTAGCGGATTGTAGTGGATGTTTTATGTCCCAAATGAGTCTGCATTACTCCCCAGAAATCCCTTTTTGACCCCAGTTCAGGTTATTTACCTCTGTTCGCCGCCCTCTTTATTACGTCAGTCAATTGAGGGATTAAAAAAAAACATTTTTAAAATGTTATTTTTAAATAATTATTTTTCTAAACAAAGACGTTAACCGTGATGATTAATAGTCAATGTTTAATTTGTATGCATTAAAATAAAATATAAGCTAAGGATAGAATACAGTTCGTTTTCTGAAGGCCGGTTAAACGTTTTTTTTTAAATTCTTCACGCGGGTTACGATATTACAATGTAGATCTTCACTAAATAAATAATAAATACTTAAATGACAATAAAAGTGCTTTGAAACATTCTTATTTTCAAATAGAAAATAAAGTTGTTTTTTGTTTTGTTTTGTTTCGTATTGTTTTTTTTGTTTTTTTTTGGGGGGGGGGCGGTCAAAGATTTGTGACGTATTTTTCGTGACGTCGCGTGACGAGGGGGGGGAGGGGGTAAAAAATCGGCAAAAATCGCGTGACGTCATTTATGGACGGCCCCTTATGAAAATGGTAGTTAATTTGGGAGCTGTTATTTGTGACAAAATCTAAATTTCTCATAATAACTTTGTGTTCACTTTTAATTGCTGATTATCCTAGCAGTCTTTAACATAGAAAACTCAGGATAATACGTTTATAGTCTTTGGGCTAAATAAAACATCTAAAATGTTTTGATAATGGGGTAGAATTTGATCAAATTTTTTATAGGCCTCCAATAGTTTGTTGTACTATCTGCAAGATGACTCATCAGTTTATTCAACTTTCCATAAATAGCAGTGACAGTAACTCAAACAAATAACTAATTGTTAAATAATAAATGCTGCGTTGATCATTCAAAGTACATTATTTAATATTATTTTTGTTTAAATCAAACCACTGCAATGAATCTCTTCAATATACAAACAATTGTTTTATATTCAGGAGAGTTACAGGTCACAAATGCAAACAAAATCTGCTGTATTTTTAAAAAAATGTTAATAATTAATAAAAGGCCTAAATAATTAAAGAAATCATTTATCATATACATATTATATGCATATATCATATGTAGGATAAAAAATGACAGTAAATTATGAAATTAGTTCCAAAGAGAACAACTTATTTTCTATATATATAAAAAAAAACCGTAAAAAACCAATTTTTTCACTATAAATCCTTTATGTATGAGACTTAACTAAAAGAATGTTCATTATAATACGCAGCGCAAGACCATCCAAAAATACAAATTTGTAGTTGTGTTGTAAAACATGTTTAATATAATGCGCACCGATCAGGAATATGTTTATAAAAAGAGTTGTCAATAAAATACGCACCTTATTGCGCGACAGAAAGGTTGTTCAATATAATACGCACCGCGACGCTCTATCTCAAAAAATAGCATGATACATAGGAATAAATAAAATAATCTAAAAAATCAATAATTTAATTACGGTACATGCGATCGATCTCAAATTTTGATACATTGTTTTTAACATCGGTACGAAACTGCCTGCAAAATTTCAGCTCGCTATCTTGCGAGCAAGTGGGTTAAAAATCGATCAAAAGTTTTGGCGACAAGCAAGCAAGGTCGGCCGCAGACACCACGAGTTAATATAAAGGATTTAAAAATCAAAGTATATATGTATGTATGTCATTTATAGCTGACTAAACCATTGATCAGATCACCATGAAACTTTTGGAGACTTTTGAGTACGCTCCTGGAATGGTAACTGGCAACTTTTTTTGCAATATTTAACACTCATGGGGCGCCGGGGGCCATAATATGATTTTTTTTCTTATATGATCTATATAAAAATTACTTTAAGCGTTAGCTATTAGGTAAATTGATGGATCTTAACCAAACTTTGTATATAAAAACTTGGTAGCCAATATTGAAATACTATTGGGCACTAATTTCCTAATGTCCATTTCTTTGGGACAGGGGGCCCAAAATGTCTTTTTTCATAAACGTTTACGATTTTATTCCCCATTAAAGTATTAAAGATCTAGATAAATATAGAGAAATATATCCTCCATGAAATTGATTGAAATAAACAGGTGTTTTGAACTTGACATCTTGCACTAATTAGGCCCTGGGGCCCTTAATGTCGTTTTTTTTGCTTATATGAGCTATATAAAAATTAGTAAATCAATGGATCTTAACCAAACTTTGTATATAAAAACTTGGTAGCATATTAAAATAACAAAGGCACTGCACGTCTAATGTCCAATCGTTCAGGGCTGGGGGCCCCAAATGTCTTTTTTTCGAATATGATTGAGATATTATTTGCCATTCTATTTTTAACGTTCTGGAGAAATATATCCATGATGAAACTGAATTAAAATGAACAGCATTTTGAAATTTACAACTTACATCGAATGGGCTGGGGGCCACAAATGTCTTTTTTTTGGGGGTATACTCTAAGATATTATTTCCCACTCAGTTTTTTACGATTTTGTGAAATATATCCATGATGAGACTAAATTTAAATGAACAGATTTTCAAAATGTACATCTTGAACCAAATGGGCCCGGGGGCCCCTTATGTATTTTTTTCTTATATTAGCTAAATAAAAATTAGTTTAATTGTTAAATAATGAGAAAATAACTGGATTTTGGTATATAAAAACTTAAGAGCTTATATTAAATTACTATAGGGCACTGAACTCCTAATGTCCATTTCCTCGGGGCTGGGGGCCCTAAATATGTTTGACTAAACTTTTAGTATATTGTATTCCCCATTCAATTGTACACGATATTGAGCAATATAGATAAATATATTTATATATTTGTAATGAAAATGAACAGATTTTCGAACGTCATATGTTAAACTAATGGTCCCGGTGACCCTTAAAGTAATTTCTTTTTTATCTTTAGGCTTATATGTATTCCTTTTTACTGAGATCGTTGCAACGCACGATGGGTCTGCTAGTTACTAATAATTTTAAGAGCTGCTGTTTTTAGTTCTGGCAATAGTTTTCTATCTGAAAGAATGAAATGAGAATTTTAGCTGGTAAAATAGTTCAGTTTAAGACCAGGTAATCTGATGCTACAAATAATGAAAAACACAGAGACTTTGGTTGAGCGGATTGGTCAGGATGAGTAACACACACACAAAGATTGCCAATAATATTATACTTATAAATAAACTAAACAATTTACTTCAGAATTTTAAAGAAATAATTTGTCATTGGAAGTTTGAGCATCAAACTTTGGGAAAATCAATGAACTTTACACAAACCATGATTTTAAGTTCCTTAAATAAACATTTAAAACTATAATAAGAATTCAGAACTAAACACAAACCATGTATACGCATAGGACACAATAGTCTTCTGTATAGAAGGAGCGTCTGTAACAGATAAGATAGAGCCTTGAGCCCTATATAAATTGCTTTCTACGTGATTTCATTGAAGCAAAAAGATTTATCGTTGATTGAAAGTCAACGTTCTCAGCTAGATAACGTTCTATTGAAATTAATGCCAATCCAGACAGACGTTCGTTTGTCATTGTTGAGCGCAAATAATTTTTGGTGAGTTTCAATCTACTGAAACTTCTTTCAACAGTAGCACTGCTAACCGGAAGATTCAAGTACGGTAAATTTTATAGAGTATTGACAAATTAGGGAGACCTGATGCCTTTTGTTTTTCAGTCAAGAATGGCTGAACCTTTTTAAGTTGTAGTTCACTAGATATTGTTCAGTTCGCTAATGCATACAAATCTTTGAAGGTATATTCTACGATTGCTTCTTCAAGGTTAATGTCGTGTTTGTAAATTTTGCATAAACTTCGAAAAAAAATCTTTATTTTCTTCCGCTTTTTGTGGTGGATCAATACAATAGAAATAAGTAACTGTGCTCCAAACGTAATTAGATCGATCATCTATTTGTGTTGCAAGTGTATCCATGATAATGAAGTACGTTTCAGATTTAAAGCGTGTAGTTGGATCATCAGCCATTTTATCTCTGCTAAGTTCGCCTGCCATACTTTTCTTTTTGCAATTCGCTTTTCTTTAAATTCTGTTTTAACATCTAGTTTGGAACAATTTTCGTTAATAAATGATTTGACATCTACATTCAGAATTTCAGAAGCTTTATCGCTTCTCGTTTCAACAAACTTATTTCTTCCAACATCTTGCAAAGGCGTTGCAAGTAGTTTGATAACACGAAGATAACTTTTGTACAAATAGCATCAGAAAAACAAAATATTATTTTGTTACTAAAACAGATTGTTCCATATCTTCTGCTCTGACTCTTACTTTATATTCTGTTGATTCTCCTGAATCAAGTGTGGCTAAAATAGCAGAGAATGATCCAACAACTGCATGCACTGCATGCCTACAGCTTGCACATCTTGTATCAGAAAGTTGTTTCAGAGTATCTACTGTTGATTTATATTTAGAATTTTGGTGTTCTTTAAGAGTATGTAGACGTGGTAAACTAGACGTAAGGAATGCATGCAAACTTAAAGCTATGCCAAAAAAAAACAAATGTAAATCAGTGTATAGTATAGGAGTTATAACCAAATTCAAAACATGGGCACAACTATTGGGTGAAAGTTTCTTTATGTGAGTTTGAAGGCCACTCTTAATCCAGAGTATGCCTGTCCTCGACAGAGTGTGAAATCAATGTTTCGCTTTTGTAGTTCCGTTAAAATCTTCTCAGCAAATGCGGCAGCATTGTTGTTTACCAAAAGTATAAACGTCTATAAATCTTTCCAAAACATGTCCAGATTTTAAAACTGAGCTTAAAGAAACTGACATCTGATCAACTCTAGATATATCAATGGTCGAATCAATAATTAAAGAAAAGAATTGTGCAGACTTATTTTCATTATCAATTGTCGCCGATAATTCAGATGCCAGATTTAATCCAGATATTACAGTTTCATCATTTGAAATACGATATTTAGCTAACAGTTTGGTGTTGATTAGAAGTTTCGTGTTTAGCAATCTTTTTTTTCTGCTCTACTGACACCTTTTTAGTGTTCATCGAGGGTGTCTTTAGGGGGCGCCATTTTAGACCCAACAGGGGCGCGGGGGGGGGCAAGCCGCCCCCCCACCTGCCCTATAGCTAAATCCGCCACTGGTCAAATGGTTACCGAGGAGGGCCAACCCTTATGACTATGAATGAATATCTTGGAACATATTAGTAGTAAAGTCAAAATGAGGTTTGATGAATGGTTGCCATTGACAACTTGTCTGCATACGCAACATTATGGATTATATTAAACTGTTCATGGTTTTAGACATCTGCATTAAGTATATTATTGAATGTTTCATATAAAATTATTTTAAAAGCCTAATTATCAAATATTTTAATTTTAATATGCATAATAATTAAATATATTATAAGTATAAGAACAAGGGACTTCCGCAATTTTAAAAAGGGGGCGGTGTCACTTCATTGACAACAGGAATAGTCAAAGTCAATGCACTCAAATTCATCATTTAAAAAAAGTAATGACCCGCATGTCCCATCTCAATGAACATTGTCACAAATATACATCAATAAATAGTCATTAATGATAACTGACATACTATGATAACTATGACATGACTATGACTTTTGCTTACAATTACTAATCATTTACAAAACAAGCTTTACTTTAGTTTTACACTTTACTTTACTTAATAATTAATGAATTTAATATTAAATTAATGAATGCACGCGATATCTTAAGACAAATGTATACCTACCATCTTTATTGAAAGCACATACATATAAAGGCTGCTTAGGTTAAATGTCAAATAGACTTACAGTATTATATTTTGAGTTGGCTTTGGTTTGAGCACACGGCTTGTTTTTGTAGGCGTACGGTCCAACACATGATGCATAGGCCATGGCCATGGGGAGGTAACTGTTCTCGTGGACGCCGGTGTATAGAAATGATTGAGGCCCTTAAAATAGAACAAGACATTTTTAGTAGGGCTGTTAACAATTAATTTAAATTTAATCGGTAACTTTTGAAAACTTAACGATTAATTAATCGTTAATTTCAATTAAAGCCAAAAATTAAAATGTATGATGTCTTAAGTATTAAGTAACACTTATTAAACGTTCTTGTTGAAAATCTAAATAACACTAGAATGCAATCTTTTAACCAACTACGCAAAAAGAAAAGTGATTAAAGTGTGTTGATATTATTTGGTTCAAGTGATGAGCGGGTCTAGTTGACAATATAACCAGCCGAGCTGAACAATCATTCACATGGAACTGAGGTAACTGGGATGCTAAAAACGGTCTTAGCAAGGAATGACATTATCGGATATCTGTGTTCATTAAGTTTCCATCATTGTAGAGGGTTAATGGATCAGGAACTTTCATCTCCATTTTGTAAGGCAGTAATTCATCAGAAGAGCTGTCGTCATTTTCTGTCTCTGAGTCAGACTCCATTACAGCCATTAGCTTAATACGCTTTTCATTTCGTTTGATAAGTAGGTTAAGTGTTAAAACCATGGTAGGCAAACTTTATCAACATTTTGAACATTCCCGTCAGTCAATAGTTTAAAACCAAAATATTCGTGCAATTGTCAGGAAATTTATTTATCGGCCGCTATTTTTTAAAAATTATTTTTTTACTTTTTGACTTCCAATAATTTGTAAGTGATGGGTTGATTAATCGTTAAAAAATAATTTAATCGTCAAAAATTTTAACGATTAATCGAGAAATTAATTGTTAATTTCCACAGCCCTAATTTTTAGTAAATACGATGCTAAAGTGTTATTAGGGCCGTCCATAAATGACGTCACGCAGTTTTTGACCCCCCTCCCCCCTCGTCACGCGTCGTCACAAAAACTAAAAATACGTCACAAATCTTTGAACAAACAACAACAAACTAAAAAACAACAACAAAAAACACTTTATTAAATCCTTTATATTAACTCGCGGTGTCTGATTGCTTAGTTGAACCCTTGATTGCTTGTCGGTCGCCAAAACTTTGGATCGATTTTTAACCCACTTTCTCGTAAGCTAGCGAGCTGAAATTTAGCAGGCAGTTTGGTGGCGATGATAAAAACTATGTTTCAAAATTTCAGATCGATCACATGTACCGTAATTGAATTATTGATTTTTTAGATTATTTTATTTATTCCTATGTATCATGTTATTTTTTGAGATAGAGTGTCGCGGTGCGTATTATATTAAACAACATTTATGTCGCGCAATAAGGTGCGTATTTTATTGACAACACTTTTTATAAACATATTCCTGATCGGTGCGCATTATGTTAAACATGTTTTACGACCCAACTGCAATTTTGTATTTTTGGATGGTCTTGCGCTGCGTATTATAATGAACATTCTTTTAGTTACGTCTAGTACATAAAGGATTTATAGTGAAAAACTTGGTTTTTTACGGTTTTTTAAATTTTCTATTTGAAAATAAATATGTTTCAAATCACTTTTATTATCATTTAAGCATTTATTATTTATTTAGTGAAGATCTACATTGTAATATCGTAGCCCACGTGAAGCATTTTTTAAAAACGTTTAACCGGCCTTCAGAAAACGAACTGTGTTAAAACATCCTTAGATTATATTTTATTTTAATGCATACAAATTAAACATTGACTATTAATCATCGCGGTTAACTTCTTTGTTTAGAAAAAAAATAACATTTTTAAAATGTCTTTTTTAAAAATCCCTCAATTGACTGACGGGCATCCCGTAAGAAAGAGGTCGGCGAACAGAGGTAAATAACCTCATCTGGGGTCAAAAAGGGAATTATTGAGGGTAATGCAGACTCATTTGGGACATATAACATCCACTACAATCCACTAGATATATTAAAATACGTCATGTGTACGTATCCGCTTGGAACATATGCCAATTATTGAACCGGTTCCTTCCAGAAAATGCATTTTTTTAAAAATTTGATAACTATGTAGATTTCTTACCTACGTACTACACGAAGACACCTGAATCTACCCTACTTTCATTTATATTGACACGAGTGACAATAATCTTAATCCACATGACTTGTCTGTATCACGTATCCTTTCTGTGATATTAAAAATTAATGCCTTAAAAATTGAGCTAAGAAGAAAAGTTATTTTGTGCTCCTCTCGAATTGCGATTTCAAGAATTTAATGCATTCAATAAAGTTAATGAATACTTGACTAATTTTAAATGGGCTCATTTACCATTATATCTAGAACAGTGCTTCTCAAACTTTTTAGTATGGCGGTCCGGCAGGAATTTTTTCCATTGCACCAGCGACCGGTGGACTGTTTTCCCTGCACTGACAATTTTTTCTGTCCTTTTTTTTGAGAACATCTGTGGACCGGCACCGGTCCGCGGACCACCACTTTTAGAAGCACTGATCTAGAAGACTAGAATGGCCAGCGGCGTTTGACAAAAAACCAATCGAACAATTATATCAAACTTAAAACGTTTTTAATTCTATCAAATAGATTCCCTCCCCCCTCCCCTTTTAAAGAAAAAGGATATTCCGTGTCGTTTTGACTTAAAATATCTACACATAAACCTATTCATATCATTTTTAGACACTTGTAATGCATGTAAAACTCATCAGTAGCATTTTCGCTAACGACGCTCCCCCAAATCCCCGAGTCATGTGAGCAGGACCTAGAGTCTGGGGGTTGGGGGGGGGTATTGCGCACATAAACTTGTATATTTTGGGGTAACGGGCAAAAATGTTCCAGAGAACCAAACGGAGCTGCGGTTACATTACAAATGCTTTGATGTCAACATCAAACGACGCAGTGTAACAATTTCATATGTTTTCTTGTGGATTCTCAAACTTAAGGATTATAATTAGATTTAATTTTCGTGTCTTGATAGCTTACGCCAACCAGCGTCTGATGGCCTATCGACCGGCACATTGAGAAGCACTGATTTAAAAAAAAAGTCATTAAATAAATTGTAAGGGACCAAATATTTCAGTAGAACTTTTATTTAAAGTTACCCTTATGATGTGACGACACATGTCTTCAACCCCTCCCCCCCTCGTCACGCATCGTCACAAAAGTGTGACCCCCCTCCCCCCTAGGTGTGTGACGTCATTTATGGACGGCCTCGAATAAAATCCATTATAAAATATATGCTTATTTATTTATTTGTTTTACTATTACTTAAATAATGTATATACTTGAACTTTTAATTTTTCTTCAAGTATTAAATATAAGATACGAAAAGAGTAGCATTTATATAGAATACCGCTTCTAAAATACATTTTAAAAACATTACAGCTGAGCCAAAGAATCAGTATTTAAGTTTAAATTACTAGTATGCTATTACTTTTAAAACGTTATTGTGTCACGTGACCTACCTATGGCATACACGGCCACATCTTCTCCTCCGTGTGTCTCTGACTTCATGTGAACGGCTGACTGAAATGTGTATTCTGGGTTTTCTGAAATAAAACTACTGATACACAAAATGTTGCTCACATTTCATTAAAGTAAATGGGTGGACTGGAGCTTTAAAGCGACCCGGGCATTATTTACAGAGCACCCTTCTCACTAAAATAGGCCTACGATAGCAACTCTATAGAACAAAATAGGCCCACCGGGCATTGCCCAAGTGCCCAACTGGCCAGTCCGACACTGCTTGCCACAGAACATATAGTCCAATTTGAAATTTATTCAGATTCAACGACGAAATACTGTTTTTTATTTATTTTTTAAAATTTTATTATTTAAATTTTTTTTTATTTCTTACTTAAAAATTGAATATTTATCATATACAAAATATACCAAATACATTTGTATAATAAAAGGGCAGCAATGGAATTGTAAAATAAAATGTGTTTCTTTAAATGGAGGGGTTGATCACTAGATGGTAAAATAGTTCCTACTTTCTGGTCCCTTCCTTTATTTCATTTCTTAATAAACTATCTTGGCTTTCTCTTCAGTATTCAGTTTGTATGTAGAAACTAATGTCTGATGAATTTAATTGTAGTTCTGTGTTATCTGTTCGTACTGTATAATGTTCATGATAAATACATTAGAAAAACACAATAGACGTCATCATTTCTCATTGTATCCCCTCCCTCCTACCGCCCCAGTTGCTTTACTGAACATAGTCGTCTGGACCCTTACCTGTATCTACGTTGGTCAAGTTAGCCCTGGGTGCCATGTATCCAGGACCGTTGCCGTATACGATGGTGGTGTAGGGCACGAGATCAAGGGGTCGCTCTAGGTTAACTGATCCCTTCAAATCACTGATCCCTGACCGCCGCATATAGGTAGGAATTAAACAACCAGTAAAAACAAAGTTTTTTTACGATAAATCCCTAATATATGAGACATAACTAAAAATATTGATCATGTTCAAACGCGACAAACATATACAGACTGAAACTGAGTGAACTCTACTTGGTGTAAAACACGAGATGCGTGGTCATCGATGGCTGGGGTGAACTCAAGTGACACGTGGATGTAAACAATAGCAGACGGCTACATAAAGTTATATAGAGATAACTAAACATGCATTAATTTAATTACGGTACATTCGATCGATCTGAAATTTTGATACAATGCATTGTTAGGTGACACGAGTGTATGTGCAAAATTTCAGCTTGATGGCATCACGGGAAGAGGGTCATTTTTTACTTTTGTTTTTTCCGCCCGACCGACCGACCAAGCGACGGTGGTGAAGTTAATATATTGGATTTAAATAAACAACCCCGAAAAAACAAAGTTTTTGACTAAAAACCCCTTATATATGAGACAGAACTGAAAGTATATATATGTTCAATGTAATACGCGCGACAAACATTTACAGACTGAAACTGACTGATCTCTCCTTGCTGTAAAACCCGGGGGGGGGGTGTGGTCATCGATGGCTGGACTGAACTACACCACGTGGAGGGAAACAATAGCAGACTGCTACATTGAATTATATAGAGATAAACTAAAAATGCATTAATTTAATTACGTTACATTCGATCGATCTGAAATTTTGATACGATGCATTGTTAGGTGACACAAATCTATGTGCAAAATTTCAGCTCGATAGCATCACGGGGAGTGTGTCATATTTTAGTTTTGTTTTTCCGTTCACCCGCCACACGCGAACGACAGAGATGACGACAGAGATGACGACAGACAAGATTTTGAAGTTAATATAAGGGGTTTAAAAATAAAAGGTACGTGTGTCGTTATTGGTGAGTTTTTAAATAAGAGACTTTGGAAGAAGTTGCAACGGTAGAAAGAAAGATTGGGGAAAAAAGTTATGACAAAATTTGAATTTTCATTCGATAAAAGGTAAAGATAAGTAAATAAGAAGACGCCGAAACGAACCTTAGTTATATATATATATATTTACGCTCAATTATGTAGCCTAACGCTAAGGGACATCACTCTGCTTTTTTAAAAAATTGGATAATCATTTTGGTTTCCAGATTAACATTAAATTAATAATTAAACAATTTCATGCGGACGTTCGATAAGAGGTATTTTTGGTGCAGTAATTTGGTGCGCTGCTTTCTAAAATTACTTTAAAAATCGTGTGGTGATTAGCACTGTAAAAAAATATTATATACATACTTTGTGTACATTTCAGGAATATTTCGTATTTATCATATAAGGTTATGTTACTTGGGCTTTTGCAATTTATAAAATACTTTGTGTACATTTAAGAAAGTTTCATATTACGTATTTATCATACAAGGACAAGTTACCAAGTTAGTTGGGCTTTTGAAAAAGGTGGGCGCCGTAGGCGCCCTTAAAAAGGGGGGCGCTGCAGCACAAACTAGTTATCTATGTTAAGACTTTGTTATGTTAGTTAAATGAAATATTGCTACGTTGAGCATTACTTAAAGATTATAGTCAATAAAAAGTGCTGCTAGACTTGATCCCCTTCGAATGACTTAACAATGCTCATTCAATAAAGTATGAGTGAACCAGAAAAAGACGCCATAAATAACTTCGGGCGTATTTTTCAGACTCAACCATAGAATACTTAATAACCACAATCTTCTACCTTTGCAGTCCCACCTTACCTCATCACAAATGGCGTAACAATGAGCGTTATACAAAAAAAAATTAAATTCCCTAGATGTTGTCAGTTCCTAGGTCAACAAGCACCTATTTAAACATCTAGTGACCTACCTAAGATGGGATTCCCCCTTGAGGCGTAACCGGCGATACTCATGACGTGCGAGTGGTCAGCGGTGACCACAATTAACGTGTCGGACCTATCCGTTAACTGTACAGCGGTTTGAACGGCCCGGGCCAGAGCCAAGACATCGTGGAGAGCTTTGGCTGCCTGTGAGTCGTGATGGGCGGAGTCTATTCGCCCACCTGGAGGAGATTGAAGAAGAGGAGCGTTAAGAATTGTGTTTGAAAATGTATCAGATGATGAATAAGAAATGAATTGTCAATATTTAAATTCGAAAGATAGCCCATGAAGTATACCACCTTAATTTATTTTTAATGATTCTGAAAACGTCAACCGCACCTCTTTCTGTAATAGCAACAGTAACAGCAACAGTAACAGTAACAGTATAATGAACCTAGGATGCCTCAAGCAACAATATAAGAAATAATAAAATGTCTGTTAAGAAAATGATTTTTAATTAAATCATAAGAATACACTCACACACACCAGCAAATGCGCAAGATTTAATGAGTAACGCGTTAAATATTTTTTTTTAAAAATGCTAATATTTATTTTATAACTGACCAGCCACTTACTCTTTTATTCTTTGATTATTTTTTGCCACCCTCATCCCCCATAAAATACTACTTTGTATCCCTTTTGTTACATGCATCACAGATTAGAAGCGCTTCTCAATGATAGAAACTAAGGTTATCCAACCTTCCACGAACAAAAAAAATCCTTTGTCATTTTTCCTCAGTATTCCTATAGCAGTCTGTACCATCTCATGCAGGGCAGGTTCTCTGCTGCTATTTCTGTTTACATCGTATGACATGTGACCCTGGGCAAAGAGACCTGGAAATATAAACAATCAGTTTGGGATATACGCACCACAGTTGAAGTTTATCAGAGAACAATGATTGGGCAAGATATCATGATTGGGCAAGATATCATGATTGGGCAAACCTTTATAGTCGGAGTCATGCCGTTAAATTATCATAATGTAGCGAAAATATTTTTCGTAGTAAGCACACATGTCTAATGGACGTAGTGAGTACACATGTCTAATGGACGTAGTGAGTACACATGTCTAATGGACGTAGTGAGTACACATGTCTAATGGACGTAGTGAGTACGAATGTCTAATGGACGTAGTGAGTACACATGTCTGATGGACCTAGTGAGTACACATGTCTAATGGACGTAGTGAGTACACATGTCTAATGGACGTAGTGAGTACACATGTCTAATGGACCTAGTGAGTACACATGTCTAATGGACGTAGTGAGTACACATGTCTAATGGACGTAGTGAGTACACATGTCTAATGAACGTAGTGAGTACACATGTCTAATGAACGTAGTGAGTACACATGTCTAATGGATGTAGTGAGTACACATGTCTAAGGGACGTAGTGAGTACACATGTCTAATGGACGTAGTGAGTACACATGTCTAATGGACGTAGTGAGTACACATGTCTAATTGACGTAGTGAGTACACATGTCTAATGGACGTACAGACTACACATGTCTAATGGACGTAGTGAGTACACATGTCTAATGGAGGTAGTGAGTACACATGTCTAATGGACGTAGTGAGTACACATGTCTAATGGACGTACAGAGTACACATGTCTAATGGACGTAGTGAGTACACATGTCTAATGGACCTAGTGAGTACACATGTCTAATGGACGTAGTGAGTACACATGTCTAATGGACGTAGTGAGTACACATGTCTAATGGACGTACAGAGTACACATGTCTAATGGACGTAGTGAGTACACATGTCTAATGGAGGTAGTGAGTACACATGTCTAATGGACGTAGTGAGTACACATGTCTAATGGACGTAGTGAGTACACATGTCTAATGGACCTAGTGAGTACACATGTCTAATGGATGTAGTGAGTACACATGTCTAATGGACGTAGTGAGTACACATGTCTAATGGACGTACAGAGTACACATGTCTAATGGACGTAGTGAGTACACATGTCTAATGGAGGTAGTGAGTACACATGTCTAATGGACGTAGTGAGTACACATGTCTAATGGACGTAGTGAGTACACATGTCTAATGGACCTAGTGAGTACACATGTCTGATGGACCTAGTGAGTACACATGTCTAATGGACGTAGTGAGTACACAAGTCTAATGGACCTAGTGAGTACACATGTCTAATGGACCTAGTGAGTACACATGTCTAATGGACGTAGTGAGTACACATGTCTAATGAACGTAGTGAGTACACATGTCTGATGAACGTAGTGAGTACACATGTCTAATGGACGTAGTGAGTACACATGTCTAATGCACGTAGTGAGTACACATGTCTAATGGACGTAGTGAGTACACATGTCTAATGGACGTAGTGAGTACACATGTCTAATGGACGTAGTGAGTACACATGTCTAATGGACGTAGTAAGTACACATGTCTAATGAACGTAGTGAGTACACATGTCTAATGGACGTACAGAGTACACATGTCTAATGGACGTAGTGAGTACACATGTCTAATGGAGGTAGTGAGTACACATGTCTAATGGACGTAGTGAGTACACATGTCTAATGGACGTAGTGAGTACACATGTCTAATGGACCTAGTGAGTACACATGTCTAATGGACCTAGTGAGTACACATGTCTAATGGACGTAGTGAGTACACATGTCTAATGGACCTAGTGAGTACACATGTCTAATGAACGTAGTGAGTACACATGTCTAATGGACCTAGTGAGTACACATGTCTAATGGACGTAGTGAGTACACATGTCTAATGGACCTAGTGAGTACACATGTCTAATGGACCTAGTGAGTACACATGTCTAATGGACCTAGTGAGTACACATGTCTAATGGACGTAGTGAGTACACATGTCTAATGGACCTAGTGAGTACACATGTCTAATGAACGTAGTGAGTACACATGTCTAATGGACGTAGTGAGTACACATGTCTAATGGACGTAGTGAGTACACATGTCTAATGGACGTAGTGAGTACACATGTCTAATGGACGTAGTGAGTACACATGTCTAATGAACGTAGTGAGTACACATGTCTAATGGACGTAGTGAGTACACATGTCTAATGGACCTAGTGAGTACACATGTCTAATGGACCTAGTGAGTACACATGTCTAATGGACGTAGTGAGTACACATGTCTAATGGACGTAGTGAGTACACATGTCTAATGGACGTAGTGAGTACACATGTCTAATGAACGTAGTGAGTACACATGTCTAATGGACGTACAGAGTACACATGTCTAATGGACGTATTGAGTACACATGTCTAATGGACGTAGTGAGTACACAAGTCTAATGGACCTAGTGAGTACACATGTCTAATGGACCTAGTGAGTACACATGTCTAATGGACGTAGTGAGTACACATGTCTAATGAACGTAGTGAGTACACATGTCTAATGGACGTAGTGAGTACACATGTCTAAGGGACGTAGTGAGTACACATGTCTAATGGACGTATTGAGTACACATGTCTAATGGACCTAGTGAGTACACATGTCTAATGGACGTAGTGAGTACACATGTCTAATGAACGTAGTGAGTACACATGTCTAATGGACCTAGTGAGTACACATGTCTAATGGACGTAGTGAGTACACATGTCTAATGGACGTAGTGAGTACACATGCCTAATGGACCTAGTGAGTACACATGTCTAATGGACGTAGTGAGTACACATGTCTAATGAACGTAGTGAGTACACATGTCTGATGAACGTAGTGAGTACACATGTCTAATGGACGTAGTGAGTACACATGTCTAATGAACGTAGTGAGTACACATGTCTAATGGACGTAGTGAGTACACATGTCTAATGGACGTAGTGAGTACACATGTCTAATGGACGTAGTGAGTACACATGTCTAATGGACGTAGTAAGTACACATGTCTAATGAACGTAGTGAGTACACATGTCTAATGGACGTACAGAGTACACATGTCTAATGGACGTAGTGAGTACACATGTCTAATGGAGGTAGTGAGTACACATGTCTAATGGACGTAGTGAGTACACATGTCTAATGGACGTAGTGAGTACACATGTCTAATGGACCTAGTGAGTACACATGTCTAATGGACCTAGTGAGTACACATGTCTAATGGACGTAGTGAGTACACATGTCTAATGGACCTAGTGAGTACACATGTCTAATGAACGTAGTGAGTACACATGTCTAATGGACCTAGTGAGTACACATGTCTAATGGACGTAGTGAGTACACATGTCTAATGGACCTAGTGAGTACACATGTCTAATGGACCTAGTGAGTACACATGTCTAATGGACCTAGTGAGTACACATGTCTAATGGACGTAGTGAGTACACATGTCTAATGGACCTAGTGAGTACACATGTCTAATGAACGTAGTGAGTACACATGTCTAATGGACGTAGTGAGTACACATGTCTAATGGACGTAGTGAGTACACATGTCTAATGGACGTAGTGAGTACACATGTCTAATGGACGTAGTAAATACACATGTCTAATGAACGTAGTGAGTACACATGTCTAATGGACGTAGTGAGTACACATGTCTAATGGACCTAGTGAGTACACATGTCTAATGGACCTAGTGAGTACACATGTCTAATGGACGTAGTGAGTACACATGTCTAATGGACGTAGTGAGTACACATGTCTAATGGACGTAGTGAGTACACATGTCTAATGAACGTAGTGAGTACACATGTCTAATGGACGTACAGAGTACACATGTCTAATGGACGTAGTGAGTACGCAAGTCTAATGGACCTAGTGAGGACACATGTCTAATGGACCTAGTGAGTACACATGTCTAATGGACGTAGTGAGTACACATGTCTAATGAACGTAGTGAGTACACATGTCTAATGGACGTAGTGAGTACACATGTCTAAGGGACGTAGTGAGTACACATGTCTAATGGACGTAGTGAGTACACATGTCTAATGGACGAAGTGAGTACACATGTCTAATGGACGTAGTGAGTACACATGTCTAATGAACGTAGTGAGTACACATGTCTAATGGACCTAGTGAGTACACATGTCTAATGGACGTAGTGAGTACACATGTCTAATGGACGTAGTGAGTACACATGTCTAATGGACGTAGTGAGTACACATGTCTAAGGGACGTAGTGAGTACACATGTCTAATGGACGTAGTGAGTACACATGTCTAATGGACGTAGTGAGTACACATGTCTAATGGACGTAGTGAGTACACATGTCTAATGGACGTAGTGAGTACACATGTCTAAGGGACGTAGTGAGTACACATGTCTAATGGACGTAGTGAGTACACATGTCTAATGGACGTAGTGAGTACACATGTCTAATGGACGTAGTGAGTACACATGTCTAATGGACGTAGTAAGTACACATGTCTAATGAACGTAGTGAGTACACATGTCTAATGGACGTAGTGAGTACACATGTCTAATGGACCTAGTGAGTACACATGTCTAATGGACCTAGTGAGTACACATGTCTAATGGACGTAGTGAGTACACATGTCTAATGGACGTAGTGAGTACACATGTCTAATGGACGTAGTGAGTACACATGTCTAATGAACGTAGTGAGTACACATGTCTAATGGACGTACAGAGTACACATGTCTAATGGACGTAGTGAGTACACATGTCTAATGGACGTAGTGAGTACACAAGTCTAATGGACCTAGTGAGGACACATGTCTAATGGACCTAGTGAGTACACATGTCTAATGGACGTAGTGAGTACACATGTCTAATGAACGTAGTGAGTACACATGTCTAATGGACGTAGTGAGTACACATGTCTAAGGGACGTAGTGAGTACACATGTCTAATGGACGTAGTGAGTACACATGTCTAATGGACCTAGTGAGTACACATGTCTAATGGACGTAGTGAGTACACATGTCTAATGAACGTAGTGAGTACACATGTCTAATGGACCTAGTGAGTACACATGTCTAATGGACGTAGTGAGTACACATGTCTAATGGACGTAGTGAGTACACATGTCTAATGGACGTAGTGAGTACACATGTCTAAGGGACGTAGTGAGTACACATGTCTAATGGACGTAGTGAGTACACATGTCTAATGGACGTAGTGAGTACACATGTCTAATGGACGTAGTGAGTACACATGTCTAATGGACGTAGTGAGTACACATGTCTAAGGGACGTAGTGAGTACACATGTCTAATGGACGTAGTGAGTACACATGTCTAATGGACGTAGTGAGTACACATGTCTAATGGACCTAGTGAGTACACATGTCTAAGGGACGTAGTGAGTACACATGTCTAATGGACGTAGTGAGTACACATGTCTAATGGACGTAGTGAGTACACATGTCTAATGGACGTAGTGAGTACACATGTCTAATGGACGTAGTGAGTACACATGTCTAATGGACGTAGTGAGTACACATGTCTAATGGACCCAGTGAGTACACATGTCTAATGGACGTAGTGAGTACACATGTCTAATGGACGTAGTGATTACACATGTCTAATGGACGTAGTGATTACACATGTCTAATGGACGTAGTGATTACACATTTCTAATGGACGTAGTGAGTACACATGTCTAATGGACGTAGTGAGTGAGCACACATGTCTAATGGACCTAGTGAGTACACATGTCTAATGGACGTAGTGAGTACACATGTCTAATGGACCTAGTGAGTACACATGTCTAATGGACGTAGTGAGTACACATGTCTAATGGACCTAGTGAGTACACATGTCTAATGGACCTAGTGAGTACACATGTCTAATGTACGTAGTGAGTACACATGTCTAATGGACGTAGTGAGTACACATGTCTAATGGACGTAGTGAGTACACATGTCTAATGGACGTAGTGAGTACACATGTTTAATGGACGTAGTGGGGACACATGTCTAATGGACGTAGTGAGTACGAATGTCTAATGGACGTAGGGAGTACACATGTCTAATGGACGTAGTGAGTACACATGTCTAATGGACGTAGTGAGTACATATGTCTATGGACGTAGTGAGTACACATGTCTAATGGACGTAGTGAGTACGAATGTCTAATGGACGTAGTGAGTACACATGTCTAATGGACGTAGTGAGTACACATGTCTAATGGACGTAGTGAGTACACATGTCTAATGGACGTAGTGAGTACACATGTCTAATGGACGTAGTGAGTACACATGTCTAATGGAACTAGTGAGTACACATGTCTAATGGACGTAGTGAGCACACATGTCTCATGGACGTAGTGAGTACACAGGTCTAATGGACGTAGTGAGTACACATGTCTAATCGACCTAGTGAGTACACATGTCTAATGGACGTAGTGAGCACAGATGTCTCATGGACGTAGTGAGTACACAGGTCTAATGGACGTAGTGAGTACACATGTATAATGGACGCAGTGAGTACACATGTCTTATGAACGTAGTGTGTAAAAATGTCTTATGGACGTATTGATTACGAATGCCTAATGGACGTAGTGAGTACACATGTCTTATGGACGTAGTGAGTACGAATGTCTAATGGACGTAGTGATTACGAATGTTTAATGGACGTAGTGAGTACACATGTCTAATGGACGTAGTGAGCACATATGTCTTATGGACGTAGTGAGTACACGTGTCTAATGGACGTAGTGAGTACACATGTCTAATGGACGTAGTGAGTAAACATGTCTAATGGACGTAGTGAGTACACATGTCTTATGGACGTAGTGAACAGACATGTCTAATGGATGTAGCGAGTACACGTGTTTAATGGACGTAGTGAGAACACGTGTCTAATGGACGCAGTGAGTACACGTGTTTAATGGACGTAGTGAGAACAAGTGTCTAATGGACGCAGTGAGCACACATGTCTAATGGACGTAGTGAGTACACATGTCTAATGGACGTAGTGAGTACACATGTCAAATGGACGCAGTAGGTACACATGTCTTATGAACGTAGTGTGTAAACATGTCTAATTGACGTAGTGAGTACACATGTCTAATGGACGTTGTGAGTATACATGTCTTATGGACGTAGTGAGTACGAATGTCTAATGGACGTAGTGAGTACACATGTCTAATGGACGTAGTGAGTACGAATGTTTAATGGACGTAGTGAGTACACATGTCTAATGGACGTAGTGAGTACACATGTCTAATGGACGTAGTGAGTAAAATGTCTAATGGACGTAGTGAGTATACATGTCTTATGGACGTAGTGAGTACACATGTCAAATGGACGTAGTGAGTACACGTCTAATGGATGAAGTGTGTACACATGTCTAATGGACGTAGTGAGTACACATGTCTTATGGACGTAGTGAGTACGAATGTCTAATGGACGTAGTGAGTACACATGTCTAATTGACGTAGTGAGTACACATGTCTAATGGACGTAGTGAGTATATATGTCTATGGACGTAGTGAGTACACATGTCTAATGGACGTAGTGAGTACACATGTCTAATGGATGTAGTGAGTACACATGTCTAATGGACGTAATGAGTACACATGTCTAATGGACGTAGTGAGTACACATGTCTAATGGACGTAGTGAGTATACATGTCTAATGGACGTAGTGAGTACGAATGTCTAATGGACGTAGTGAGTAAAATGTCTAATGGACGTAGTGAGTATACATGTCTTATGGACGTAGTGAGTACACATGTCAAATGGACGTAGTGAGTACAGATGTCTAATGGATGAAGTGTGTACACATGTCTAATGGACGTAGTGAGTACACATGTCTTATGGACGTAGTGAGTACGAATGTCTAATGGACGTAGTGAGTACACATGTCTAATTGACGTAGTGAGTACACATGTCTAATGGACGTAGTGAGTACACATGTCTAATGGACGTAGTGAGTACACATGTCTAATTGACGTAGTGAGTACACATGTCTAATGGACGTAGTGAGTACGAATGTTTAATGGACGTAGTGAGTACACATGTCTAATGGACGTAGTGAGTACACATGTCTAATGGACGTAGTGAGTACACATGTCTAATGGACGTAGTGAGTACACATGTCTAATGGACGTAGTGAGTACACGTGTCTAATGGACGTAGTGAGTACACGTGTCTAATGGACGTAGTGAGTACACATGTCTAATGGACGAAGTGAGTACATATGTCTATGGACGTAATGAGTACACATGTCTAATTGACGTAGTGAGTACACATGTCTAATGGACGTAGTGAGTACGAATGTCTAATGCACGTAGTGAGTACACATGTCTAATGGACGTAGTGAGTACACATGTCTAATGGACGTAGTGAGTACACATGTCTAATGGACGTAGTGAGTACACATGTCTAATGGACGTAGTGAGTACACATGTCTAATGGACGTAGTGAGTACACATGTCTAATGGACGTAGTGAGTACACGTGTCTAATGGACGTAGTGAGTACACGTGTCTAATGGACGTAGTGAGTACACTTGTCTAATGCCACATGTTTATGTACAACTTATAACCAGTGGACAGTGAACTGTGAGAACCACTCTAGCTGACCAACTATATCCAGCAATTGTATAACGTTAAATGAGTTTATTGACCATGATACATATAGTTTAAGATTTGTCCAAACATTTTACAAGTGTATGAGAAGCGATTGAACAACTTCTATTAAAACGACCCAACATGATAGTTATAAAATAAAATAAAAATACAAATCAACAACACAATACCCATAAAAGAGTATCTTAAATGCCTTGATATTTATAATGCAACCACTTTATAGATGTCGTAGAATTTAAAAACCTTATCTATAAAATATAATTTACCCAGTAAAAATTCAACGCCTTTTACATTGACGTCATTCAAGCCATTTTTGTTGTAAATAAATTTATGGGGAACTCCCTGTCTTGTCTTGTCAATAATCCATTCCTGTTGAGAGCAAATTAAGCGTACGTAAGTTAAAAAAATACATCTACATGTGTTTCTTTCGTGCATGCGTTTCATCCACTGACCTATGGCACTGATGACGACAGTGTTTAACATCCAACATCCATTAACTTTGAAGGGTCATTTCTCGTCTCATACTTTCACTTCTCTAACACAATACAAATAAAGGTCGTCGTTTGTTTTAAAGTTTTAGTTTGTGGTTGTTTTTTTTTCTTTCAATTTACTACTATTGGCCTTGGTATGGGTTTCAAGAAGCGTTTTTGTATATTTGAGAGTTTCTTGGGCTATTGCTAAGGTTCAGAGATACTTCTCAGATCTATGGTTTAGCTTAAAAATTGTAATTAATGCTGTAAATGTAAAATGTACTAAAAATGTAATTTTTCCGAAACATAACCCCCACCCCCTACCAAAAAACTTACTTTTAAAATTTATTTTCATATTCATTAAGCAGTTAACAAGTTCTATGAGAAAAGACACAGTATCACTTGTTAGTAATCTTTCTTATTGTGTTACCTCCACCAAGTTGACGCCATCTTTTCTGTAAGTCTTGGACACATTAAACTCTGGGTCAGGGTCCGGGTCGGGGAAATTCTCGGGATAAAAGTTGGCCCTGCCTCCCCCCATGAGTACCTGAACAGAGATTTGACCATTAGACTGCTGGCTTTACAGAGAGTTGATCATTAGACTGATGGCATTACAGAGATATGACCATTAGACTGATGGCATTACAGAGATATGACCATTAGACTGATGGCATTACAGAGATATGACCATTAGACTGATGGCATTACAGAGATATGACCATTAGACTGATGGCATTACAGAGATATGACCATTAGACTGATGGCATTACAGAGATATGACCATTAGACTGATGGCATTACAGAGATATGACCATTAGACTGATGGCATTACAGAGATATGACCATTAGACTGATGGCATTACAGAGATATGACCATTAGACTGATGGCATTACAGAGATATGACCATTAGACTGATGGCATTACAGAGATATGACCATTAGACTGATGGCATTACAGAGATATGACCATTAGACTGATCGCATTACAGAGATATGACCATTAGACTGATGGCATTACAGAGATATGACCATTAGACTGATGGCATTACAGAGATATGACCATTAGACTGATGGCATTACAGAGATATGACCATTAGACTGATGGCATTACAGAGATCTGACCACTAGACTGCATGCCTTACAAATTATTTAAATTATTTGCTTTAAAAGTTTCTCTCTGATTATAGCAAAATAAAATGAAAATAGCCAATCATGTCATAATAGTGTGACCCTAATTTTTTTTTCTAAAATAAATTTAAACATTAAGAAAGAAAATGGAAAAATAAATATTCTTTATCACCTAACTAGTGTAAAATCAAATGATATAGTGTTGACAAATGACGCTCTAATACCTATTTTATTGACTTTAGCAGTATATGGTAAGCTTGTTGGGACAAGATTAGGTGTAGGTTCTTACGTTAATGTCCTTGTTCTGTCGGATTAACTGTAGGGCGATGTCCTCGCATTGCTTCTCTTTGTCTGGGACATCACTGGGACACAGTTTGAATTGCATTGGAATTTGTTAAAGAAGAAAATATCGTGTTATTATAGGGCTTTGTTAAATAAACAGTTTGTTAAAACGATGGACAATTATCTCCATTCAAGCGTTTGAGTAACAATCATATGAATAACTGTCACACTTATAATTACCTGTCACATATACGATAAACTGTCACACAAACTGTCAAACATACGAGTGTTAAGTCTCACGATTGATGATGTGTCTAGTAGGTCCAGCTGGGTGGCTCAAGTAACACACTAGCTAGTGCCTTACTAAAGATGTTAAGCGATAATCGAAAATCCGATTATCGGTTCTGAGAGCGATAATCGGGTTTGAATTTCCCAAAGCGATTATCGAATTTATTTATTATTTATTTTTAAAATCATTTCCGTACTTAAAACTTCAAAAAATATTCGAACAAAAATTATTCCAACATTTGCTGACATTTCATCCAATATGGCCGTGGGTTAAGTGACACACATGGGGTATGTGATACATATGGCGTAAGTGATACATATGGCGTAAGTGACACACATAAGCACACATGGGGTATGTGAAAAACACATTGTTACTGAAACAGTGAGGATTTCATCTAAATTTTGAAGAGGAAAACAAAAACGAAAGAATAAGAAAATGGTCGGTAGGTCTAATGTTGAGCACAAACAAATTATAATAATTATAGATAGATGATAGGTCATAGATGATAGGTGATAGATGAACACTTGAATAAAGAGAAACAACTTACAAATAAAACTGCCGTGTTCGTCTCCCAGAAGGTAATAACTTGATTTAATTAATTATTGTTATTACCTTCTGGGAGACCAACACGACAGTTTGATTCATTTCATTCCTTCAACCTGACACATAGTGTTAGAACCGCTGTTCAACCTGACTATTAGTGTTAGAACCGCTGTTCAACCTGACTATTAGTGTTAGAACCGCTGTTCAACGTGACACATAGTGTTAGAACCGCTGTTCAACCTGACACATAGTGTTAGAACCGCTGTTCAACCTGACACATAGTGTTAGAACCGCTGTTCCCAGCAACTTGTAGAAGCACTCACCTATCGGTCTCCCAGTCTCTGTCGGGGCAATGTGCATACGCGCCCGCCGGAGTGGCGTGGGTAATGCGTGTTGTTGTCACGATGCCGGTGGATTTACCTAGGAAAAAATAAAAAACCAATGTGGTACATTTCCCACACCATTAATGTTTTCTCCTTCTCCGTATAACCACTTACACACACCATTTTATTTAATCCAACGTCTGTAAATTATGGAACTCAACTAAATTCGTAAGATCTGAACAATTACTTTTGTGATGAATGATTCTCCTTTGCTCTATACCCTATAACTCAAAGTGAAACATCGGGGATATCAGTTTTCATTCCGTGGCCAGGTGTACATTGGACCAATGTTCCCTTTAGGCTGCGCGGCCACGCAGATATCTGACCGACACCGCGCAGCAGTTTACAATTACCGTGCAGCAAAAAATAATCACATTTTGCACATAGATTTTTACTTTGCACACGGACCAACGAACCTAAGTGACAAAATTGCTTGGGACCCGCTGAGAAATTAACTTGGATAAAAAAAAAGGGGGGGGGGAATGGGTTAGTGGACTTGAATGACCGTGGCGCTCCCCCCCCCCAAATTCAGCTGACCCCAGGCGCTACATTATCATCATTTATACCAGGGGGTCTAAACCTGCTTGCAGCTCCGCACTCCCCTCCTCTTGATTGCTACGTGTTTCTCACACTCCAATCTCAATGGCAACATTGTTTCCATTGTCTCCCCTCCTTATGATATAAATACGCAAAACATATTGTGCAAGTAATCACATTTTTATTTTTTTATGCGTCCCATTCTCATTTTATTCGACTAACTATATTCACTTTTACTTGTTATCTTACAAATAGGCAGTAAATCAGACAATTAATATCTGAGCACACAGAAAAGCTCATGCATGTACTTTTTAAAATACATGTATTTGATTTTGAACACATAATTTATAATGCATGTCCCTGAAATATGAAAAGAAGAAACACACATTAAGAAACACGAGTGTATGTACAAAGCACGAATATCTGATCAGGGTGTGCAATTGGTTGCAGCTAGGAATGTTCTTTTGTCAGATTGGTTGCAGCTAGGAATGTTCTTTTGTCACATCGTATTTAGAAATCTGGGGTTAATAATTGTGTTCATTTTTGACGATCTGTTTCCGATTTCTGCAAAAGCTCATGGAAGCGTGTGGTTAATGGCGGGTGTTATATAAGTGTTATGTGGGTGTTATATAGGTGTTATATAGGTGTTATGTGGGTGTTATATAGGTGCTATATAGGTGCTATATAGGTGTTATATAGTTTTTATATAGGTGCTATATATGTGTTATATAGGTGTTATTTAGGTGATATATAGGTGTTATGTGGGTGTTATATAGGTACTATATAGGTGTTATGTGGGTGTTATATAGGTGTTATTTAGGTGTTATATAGGTGTTATGTGGGTGCTATATAGGTGTTATATAGGTGTTATATAGGTGTTATATAGGTGTTATATAGGTGCTATATACGTGTTATGCGGGTTTGCTGTAAAAGAAATAAACTTAGATAAAAATAATCGTCAGACCCGTAAATCAACAACGAGATACCGCTACAAAATTTCCTCAGTTAGAAAAAATATAGACGTACCTGCCGTAGCCGACCACCGTAATATGGAGTCCACACTAGCTCCCTTGGCTGAGCTGCAGTTGCCCTCTTTGGCCGCCGCGCTGAGACCCAACACGCCCCTGTTGGTCTTCACCCCACACAGAAATGCCGTGGCTGCCGACGCCGAGTCAGTGACTTGCTTGTCCACCGAATACGTCTGTAAAGTATGTGAGAGGTCCTACATTCACGCCATTTTATCATTTACTTATCTTAATGTACACATAACATTTTTGACTCGTGGTGATATAATCACAGGTAAAAATAATAAATAATAATAACAAACAAATACACACGGTCACACTCACACACATCAATTTATAGTTTTTTTTTAAAAAGTGTTTCAAAGGATATTTAATAATTTCATAATAAAATTTAACAACCCGTAAAAAAAGTTTTTTACTATAAATCCCTTACATATGAGACATAACTGAAAGTAGTGATTATGTTCAATATAATACGCACCGCGCGACAGACTAACATAAACATTTACAGCTCGGGAATATATTAAATGTTCAATATAATACTCACGCACCGCGCGACAGGAAAATAATAAAACGGTTGTTAAATATAATACGCGACCGTCTAGCACAATAATTTACGTTACATAGAGATACATAGAGATAAACTAAAAATTCATTAATTTAATTCGATCGATTGATCGATCAGAAATTTCGATACAATGACAAAAGTCTATGTGCAAAATTTCAGCGGGCTAACATCAGGGGAAGTTGGTCATTTTTTACTTTTGTTTTTACGCTTGATCACGATGGACAGACAGAGAAAGAGAGAGAGAGATAACGACAGAGAGACAAGACGGTGAAGTTAATTTAAGGCATTTAAAAACAGTAAATTGTCCTGCAAGTTACAAATGCATCATTTAAAGTAAATCCCACGCACTTTCTCACCAAGTGAACTGTTAGGGGTGACCTTTCACCTCGCATTGCACCGTTTGACCCATATCAAACTTACTACAAAATCCTTTGTTTCACGTTTACCCTCTAACTCAACTGTTTAGCTCGCACTCATTACATATTGAAACTAGACGGCTCGTGTTGACACAGACAGATGGGGTGGCTAGAAGTAAAATGGAGCCACAGTGACGCACGCACCGTTACCTTAGCGATCCCAACCCCGTTTAGACCTACACCTTGACGTGTTTTTAACAACAAAGAAAGTCTGATAATTTCTTAAACAATACTGGAAATCAAGACCAATTACATTTATCATCATTATAAATAAGGTCATTCCATGTATCTATGGACACCATGGTTCATAGAGATAATTCCATGTATCTATGGACACCATGGTTCATAGAGATAATTCCATGTATCTATGGACACCATGGTTCATAGAGATAATTCCATGTATCTATGGACACCATGGTTCATAGAGATAATTGCATGTAACCATTATTAAAGTGCTATATTTAAATAAAATGTGTAATATACACCTATTGAGAATACTCAGTGTATGCATTTAATGATTTCACGTTTGTAGTATCTCCATAAGGAGATAAAGTGAAAAAAACCCATTGCATTACGTAACAGTCTACACAAAGACATTTATTGAATCAAGCAACATTAGAAAAGACTAACGACACAATAAATAGTTGAAACCATTTGTTTTAAGCCAAGACATTAGATCGTGACGTCATACAAGCACGTCAAGGGGGGTTACAACTTATGGCCCAATTATCGCCCCTGACCGACATGACCATCGGGTCCCCTGGTTAGCGTGACGTGACTACGTCATGTCACTTAAACTAATAACTGCGTCAACGACGTTTTCAATCATTCATTTAAGACGCAACAAATTCTTGGCACTATTAATTTTCTCATTAAAACTGTTTGTCTTCATTTTCGTGAATTATTCCTGTTAGACGATATAAGCTGTTAAAATAGTACGCCACATAAAATTTCTGTTGAAGTAATAAAGCACTTAAATAGCTGTTTAAAACAGTGCATCCCTTACCTTGCTGTTGAAAAAGTACAGCACTTACCTTGTTGAAATAGTACAGCCCTTACCTTGCTGTTGAAATAATACAGCATATAGTTACTGCTGAAATAGCACAGCCCTTACCTTGCTGTTGAAACAGTAAAGCCCTTACCTTCAATAAGCCTGTGTATGGAAACTTGTCAAAACTCAGAGCGAACTCCTCGCCACTTTTGCCCAGTTTCTGTCCAGCCAGTATACGGGCAGCTGTCACCGAGGCCGGCCCCATTCCATCTCCTAAAAACAAGATGACGTTCTTAGCTACGCCTTCGGGGCGCTCTCTTAGTGCCTCCCTCAGCTCACTGTGCGCCCCATCGTGCCAGTACGACGCATCTGGAATAAGACACGAATTATGTCCCCCTTCAAATTCGAAAGCATGACACAACCTTCATGTCTTATATGTCTGCTAATGTTGTATTACACATTGTTGGATATCGTATGCCACCTGAGGCATGTTGTATTATGTTGTATTACATATTGTTGGATATCGTATGCCACCTGAGGCATTTTGTATTATGTTGTATTACACATTGTTGGATATCGTATGCCACCTGAGGCATGTTGTATTATGTTGTATTACACATTGTTGGATATCGTATGCCACCTGAGGCATGTTGTATTATGTTGTATTACACATTGTTGGATATCGTATGCCACCTGAGGCATGTTGTATTATGTTGTATTACACATTGTTGGATATCGTATGCCACCTGAGGCATGTTGTATTATGTTGTATTACACATTGTTGGATATCGTATGCCACCTGAGGCATGTTGTATTATGTTGTATTACACATTGTTGGATATCGTATGCCACCTGAGGCATGTTGTATTATGTTGTATTACACATTGTTGAATATCGTATGTCATCTGAGACATGTTGTATTATGTTGTATTACACATTGTTGGATATCGTATGTCATCTGAGACATGTTGTATTATGTTGTATATCACATTGTTGAATATTGTATGTCATCTGAGACATTTATCATGTTGTATTACACATTGTTGAATATCGTATGTCATCTGAGACATGTTGTATTATGTTGTATTACACATTGTTGAATGTATGTCACCTGAGAATCAGATAAAGACAAACACGAGACACGATCTCCGCTGTTATTTATAGTTGTGTTTAAAAATAATGTTTGTAGTTGTTGATGGATGAAAGGAGAAATCTAAACATTTCACTTAAAATTAATTTAACTATTCTAGTTTTTTCTCAACCTGAAAAAATAAAGTGTTATAGTTATCAATATTCCACTCCCCTAGAAATCAAGTGTTACAGTTATCAAAATTCCAATCCCCATAAAAATCAAGTGTTACAGTTATCAATATTCCATTCCCCCTAAAAAATAATCAATAAAAACAATCACCACAAACAGAAAACAACAACAAACTTCCTTGATAAAGTCTTGGCCAAATGTTTGTAATCATGTATTTCTGAGAGAGCACGGTACTTTGTTAAATGTACCAGTTATTATGTTTTTTGTTTAGTATTATTTTCTTGGTGTTTATGTTTCTTTTAGATTTTATTATTATCTTAGTTTTTATTATGGGCTGAGTTTAAATTTTTTTCTTGTATTGTATTATTGTCTCAGTTTGTATTATTGTCTCAGTTTGTATTATTGTCTCAGTTTGTATTATTGTCTCGGTTTGTATTATTGTCTCGGTTTGTATTATTTTCTCAGTTTGTATTATTGTCTCGGTTTGCATTATTGTCTCGGTTTGCATTATTGTCTCGGTTTGTATTATTGTCTCGGTTTGTATTATTGCCTCGGTTTTTATTATTGTCTCGGTTTGTATTATGGTCTCGGTTTGTATTATTGCCTCGGTTTGTATTATTGTCTCGGTTTGTATATACATGTATTGTCTCAGTTTGTATTATTGTCTTGGTTTGCATGTTTTTTTCAGTTTGTAATGACAAGTAGTTTATGTTTTTCCTTTAGTTTTTAATAATGGCTTGGTTTGTATTATTGTGATACTTTGTATAACTGTCTGAGTTTGAATGTGTATTTTAGTTTGTATTTTACTCTTCGTTTCATTTTGCAAGTTTGTAATATTTTTTTAGTTTTTATTATTGTTTTGCTTTGTATTATTTCCTTGGTTTGTATGTTAGTTTAAGTTTGCATTATTGTCTGGATTGTTGTCTTGGTTTGCGTTATTACCATTGTTTGTATAATTGTGTTAATGTATATTATTGTGTTGATTTATATTATGCATGTTGAATTATATTATTGTGTTGAATTATATTACATGCATTGAGTTTGTTTATGTTTATACCCTTGTAGTAGAGTTCTTACCATTCTTATACACGTCCTTGTCCCCACCGAGCACTGCCCCACAAGCAAGGGTTGATAGCCACGTCAAAAGGGAGATAAATATTTTTTGCATTGTTCCCTCCCTATACAAGATTTAAAATAAAGCATATTGCTATATATATGCATTAATAATTAATCATTAAAACAACAGTATTTTTGTATTTTAGTTTAATGAGTTTCAAAAAACGATTCGCCTTTTATTTCATATTTTAAATTTTGATAAAACGGAAGCACTCTCTTTTCAATATGTAACATTAAAAATAAAGTTGTTTATCTGCCAGCCAAGACGCACCTGGCTACAAGCCTTATCCTGACAACACATTGCTGTCTACTGACTGGAGAGTTTATAAACACATGATAAATATTTATTCATGTAAATACATATTTAGGAAACGTACTTATAAACGTTAACTAGTTGGTCTATCGAAGGAATACAGAAGTTCGTTATCATATATTTACGCTCAATTATGTAAGACTGACTCACTCACTGTGGCCTAACGCTAATTGAAAATATAGACTTGAAAAATCATAATCCTTTTGGTTTCCAGATTAACATTAAACAAACAAAGCACGAACCTATGACGTCAGCATTTGTGTTGTAAACAGTGCTGACTGACTCAAAGAGTTATTTTTTTGGTGCAGTAATTTGGTGCGCTGCTTTCTAAGTTTACTTTAAAAATCGTGTAGTGATTAGCACTGTAAAAAATATTATATACATACTTTGTGTACATTTCAGGAATATTTCGTATTTATCATACAAGGATAAGTTACTTGGGCTTTTGACAGTTTATTATTACGTATTTATCATACAAGGACAAGTTAGTTGGGCTTTTGAAAAAAGGTGGGCGCCGTAGGCGCCCGTAAAAAAGGGGCTCCGCAGCACAAACTAGTATACATATAACTGTATAGTGGACGAAACCTTTACATTTAAGATGTATCTTCGGTTTTCCACAACAATCCCCAACTTAATTTCAAATGTATCTATATAAATACTGAAGTCAAGAAAGTAAATTATCTACAGCTTCCATTGTGCGGTAGTCGAGTCACGTTTATAAATATTGCCATGTCGAGTCCACTGGAGTAGTTATGTAAACAGGATGTGTAACTGGTTATCAAATCTGCGACAACATAAACATTAGCATAACGATCAGGACTTCGATGAACTTCAAGTGTAAGAATTAAACTTCACTACATTTACTAAAGGTTTTATTTACCAATAACAATCAATTGGTGATTTAGCAAAAATATATTTTCCCTTAGTTTAAATATTGTTTAACACTTCATGAGAACCAAGTCGATGTGTAAATAATAAATACATAATTATTCTACAATTAAAAAAAACACGCTAAACCTCCTAATAATAAATGATCTTCCAATTTATTGAGTTAGTTGGGGAAAATACAAAAAAATAACTCACCGTTACCTTTTAACTTAAAATTCCAAATTAGCGCCATATCCACTCAAATATTTTTCTGTTCACACTCCCTTAACTTAAAGTGTATTTGAACACTTCATATTTAATACCTTGTTTAATAACATTTAATCATTTAAAATGACAAAGTTTCAATAAGCTAAATTTTACTTTCAAAGTTATTTAAAAAAAAATAAGTTTAACTAATTTGATATTTTGTTTATAAATATTGACTTAAGATTTCAATGAAGCAATACAACTTTTTCGTTGACTGACTCAACTCTTACCTTCAAGTGTACGTGTACATCCACACTACCTTCAAGTGTACGTGTACATCCACACTCCTCTGTCAGGCTGGAGAAACCAACAGGACACACGGGAGTCGCTAGTTACCTGTCGGACCTTACTATCAAGTTAGATGGTCCTGTCAGCCTTTCTGGCTGGCGTATACAGCTCCCAGGGGCGCCCCCTCAGCCCACCATGTCGAGATAACGTGGCACCAAGTGTGTTTCACTGAGTGGAGTTCAGACTGAAGTGTTTTAAAATTATTGGAAAACTTTGAACAGTGAAATAGTTAACCGTGGCATGAAATTCTCCAGACAATCGCCTAGATTTTCTCAGCAATTTTTGAAGATTTGATTATTTGGCCCACGTTGAATGCCATTGTTGTAACAAGCTGTTTAAGAGATAGCAGTCATAAATCCCTCCAAACAATTAACAAAGGCTCATCACTCAATGGTGTAGCTCCACTAACATATCGTCATTACTCTTGCCTAAATTTGATAAAAGTTTGAAAGAAAACTGTTGAAAAATCTAACAGACACATATTTAAAAAAATAAGAAAGGGATTTCGTTCTCTAACTTTTGCGTACTTCATTATAAATGTTGAGGAAATCTAATTAATTTACTGTTTTTAAATTGAACTTTGAAATTCAATCTTAATTATTTTCATCATACAAAGGCATCGAGGAATTATTCTTCTATTAACTTTCGTCTATCAATCTAGATATAGAATTAGAATGCATGCTTACATTTCATACATTACCGATGATATAAAATCTACATTAGTCATTAGCATGAAGCCGAGTCTCCAAACTCCATTTTCTTAATATAGATCCATCATGCGGCAATGATTAGATTGAATGAAGTGTTGCTAAACAATTAAATACAATTTGATATTTTGATTTATTGACGGTTTGTTTTGGAATCTGCTTGAAAACACGACATTAACTTTTAATTGTTTGTCTGTTCCATCTAGGCTACGCCCACTTGTCTGATTTAGTGGCATCACCCACTTCCTGCTGACTAATAAAAGATGCTCACGGCGAAACACAGAGATGACCTTGAACTTAAGGGCTATACCATCATTGAAAATGCTGTTCATAACCACGCCCAATTAAAGAGTCAATTTTTTAATTGGATGAAGAGTCATTTCAAGGACGGCTCCGTACCTTACAGCGTTCACTCCATTGTCAGACATTACGGGATTGGGTACCTGGAGCCCGCCTGGGACGTTCGCCTGCAAGTGAGAAAATATAAAAGAATAGTTCACCGAATTATTTTATTTTTACAGATATCTCATAAAAGGAAAATTTATGGTCATAGAAATGTGTAAAAAATGATTTTTTAAAAACATAATCACTGTTATGACGAATGTTATTAGTTATTACTATTATGATATTGCTTTTCAAAACTGTTATCAATTAATGTTGTTTGTTAGCTTATAGATCTTTCAAGAAATCTTTATCCGCTTTATAAAATCAATTCTTCTTCATTACAGAGTTTCTTCTTTTAAAAACCATAATCCACTTACAAACACTTAACATGCAATTCAATTCAATAGGGCCAGGAATGTCGCATATATACGTGGTGATCCGAGTCTGAAAGTTACCGGAAAGCAAAATAACCGCATACGTTAATCTTGCATTACCATTTTAATAAGGCGGACTAGATCCGACCAGTGGCGTAGCATACGCCGCAGAATTGCTCATAGATAGTGCGCAGAAAGGGGGAAAAGAACGGGCACAAACTTCCCGCAGTTCGCATTATGGTAGTTGTTTTGAAGCATTACTTCCTTTCCTTTTACATAGTGCGTCTCAGTGCGGTGCGCATTGCGCTTCGCGGTGCGGGTATGCACACTACTACATATATATATAGACTGCGTCTTGTTTGCTCTAGTTTCTGGAGAATTATATATATATATAGATATCGGATAAAAGTTACTTTAGTCGAGATCTGTTATACGAGAAATGAAGGATCCACGCAGGTGCATGAATGTCTTATGACTTGGATTTCGACTATTTCTGCACCAACTCTCAAACATCGAGACACATTTCCCTTGACACAACGCGTGGTGTTGTGTGGAGCAGTGTTAACGCACAAAAATGTAACTCTTTTAAGGTCAAGAAATATTTCTCCCAACTGTGGGGGACGGAGCAGCTGCTGACAAGCGTGGATGCCGTGGCCATAGGTCAACCTCCGGAACTCGGTGTAGAAGAGTTTGACAACGACAACAACCATTGGTTACATGTCGACCAATGTGCAGCCAGACTTGGTCTCCACGCCTATCAAGGGGCGGTCTATCTGGAATCGGTAGGTTAAAGTAAACAACCGGTAAAAACAAAGTGTTTGACTATATATACCTTATATATGAGACATAACTAAAAGTATTGATTATGTTCAATATACTACGCACCACACGACAGACCCCTGTGACATCGAGGGCTGGAGTGAACCTCCAGTGACCCGTGGAGATCAACTATAGCAGACGGCTACACATTTTACATAGAGATACACAGAGATAAACTAAAAATGCATTAATTTAATTACGGTACTTTCGATCGAACTGAAATTTTGATACAATGCATTTTTTAGGTGACACGAGTCTTTGTGCAAAATTTCAGCTCGATAAGATCACCGGAAATGGGTAATTTTTTACTTTTATTTTTCCACGACAGACAAGACGGTGAAGTTGAAAGAAGGGATTTAAAAAGGTCCCTTGCATTGGTAGTTAAAAATAAAATCCCCACCATATTAAAGTATTAATAAAAGTTTTGGAACTTTACATATAAGGGAAAAACTTCTGAAGCATAACATTTTTTTAAATAACACAAGAACATAATAGTAATGCAAAACACGGAAAATGATTTCAAACTTGTGGCCAATTGCACGCTGTTTTATACTATATTTATGTTCGGTCCAGGCTGACAGTGATGACTGGACATTTGAAGTACTTGAAGGTTCTCACGAGCATCTCCAGAAGTTCTATAGCAGGGATGATAAAGCTCGGATACGATCAGTTAACACTGGACTTTGGAGGATGAGAGATGAGGACATTCAGTGGTTTGAAAGTCTAGGTATGTGAGGACATTGAGTGGTACGAAAGCCTAGGTATGTGAGGACATTGAGTTGTACGAAAGTCTAGATATGTGAGGACATTCAGTGGTACGAAAGCCTAGGTATGTGAGGACATTGAGTTGTACGAAAGTCTAGATATGTGAGGACATTCAGTGGTACGAAAGCCTAGGTATGTGAGGACATTGAGTTGTACGAAAGTCTAGATATGTGAGGACATTCAGTGGTACGAAAGCCTAGGTATGTGAGGACATTGAGTTGTACGAAAGTCTAGATATGTGAGGACATTCAGTGGTACGAAAGCCTAGGTATGTGAGGACATTGAGTGGTACGAAAGTCTAGATATGTGAGGACATTCAGTGGTACGAAAGCCTAGGTATGTGAGGACATTGAGTGGTACGAAAGTCTAGGTTTGTGAGGACATTGATTTGTATGAAACTAGGAATGTGATCAAATAACATTTCCATTAATAAAACAAAAATATTCAATGTCTGTACTTGATTATTAGAAGATACTATTAAATAGAAATGAATTTTGAAGAATCCTAAATCTTACTTTTTCAAAACCATTCGTAAGCGTAAGATAACATCTGAATGGCAAGAAGATGCAGTAATAACTCGGTTTTACAGAGATAAAAATTAACTTTTAACATCGACACTATTCTAACAATGTTTGTTGAATGCAATTAATTCTTTGATAATACCAACACCAGGTTGTTGCAGAAGGCGTGTACCAGCTCGGGCTGGTGACCTCCTGCTGTGGGACTCTCGACTGGTCCACGCCAACGCCAGGCCGAAGAAGGGGCGGCAACATGCGGACAGATGGAGGCAAGTAACAAATTAAAGCGTCAGGTCGTCTTGCTGTTTTAGCTTTTTTGTGTTCATCCTTGAACGTTTCTCTAAATTGGCCTTTATCTAATCATATCTCTAGAGTAATCGTGGGGTTAAAATGATATGTTGCCAAATATCTCACCTGATGACCTCTCACCTTTTTAAATCCCTTATATTTACTTCGAAATCTTTTCTCTCTGTCTGTCATCTCATTATCTCTCTCTGTCGTGATCTCTGTCGTTCACGGACGGACGGAAAAACAAGCAAAAAATGACCAACTTCCCGTGATGCCATCGAGCTGAAATTTGGCACATAGACTCGTGTCACCAAACAATGCATCGTATCAAAATGTCAGATCGATCGAACGTACCGTAATTAAATTAATGCATTTTAGTTTATCTCTATATAACATATGTAATTCAAATTCACGGTTTGTTATTGTCTTTCTTTCACGTGGCAGTTGAGTTCACACGTTGACGCCACCCGTCGATGTCCACACCCCCTACCTCCCTTCCCCCGGTTTTAAAGCCAGCGGATATCACACGGTGTCAGTCTGTAAATGTTTGTCGCGTTTGAATATAATCAATACTTTTAGTTATGTCTCATATATAAGGGATTTATAGTCAAAAACTTTGTTTTTACGGGGTTGTTTAATTTTGTTATATCATTCAGGCTTGTAGTGTTGGCATGCATGGGGCCTGCAGCCTTTTCAACCAAAGAAGACATAGCAAAGAAAAGACGGGCGTACAGGGAGAAGTTGATGACAGCCCACTGGCCTAGTGATGACGTTGGTGAGTAAATTAGCACAGTACTAGTTCTTTACTGCTACCTGTGGCAAACAGTTCTTTACTGCTACCAGTGGCAAACAGTTCTTTACTGCTACCTGTCGCAAACAGTTCGTTACTGCTACCTGTGGCAAACAGTTCTTTACTGCTACCTGTGGCAAACATTTCTGTACTGCTACCTGTGGCAAACAGTTCTTTAATGCTCCCCCTGCCAACTAGTTCAATAATGCTCCTTCTGGCATATATTACAACACCGAGGGATAAAAAATCATTTTTTTTTAAACGATTAAATTGTGAAGCAGTAGTCAGATTAAAACAGAAGAATAGTCGTAGATATTCAAGTGTTTATCGTGAATGTTTAAAATGAGTATAAGTTATAATAGACCGCTAGAAGCAATGGGGACATTGGACTTCTTTCCCAATCTGCATGTAGCTAGACTGTAGATAGACTGTAGATAGACTTTGGATAGACTGTGGATAGACTGTGGATAATCTGTGGATAGACTGTGGATAGACTGTGTATAGACTGTGGATAGACTGGGGATAGACTGTGGATAGACTGTGGATAGACTGTAGATAGACGGTAGATAGATTGTAGATAGACTGTAGATAGACTGTGGATAGACTGTGGATAGACTGTGGATAGACCGTGGATAGACTGTGGATAGACTGTTGATAGACTGTAGATAGACTGTAGATATACTGTGGCTAATTGAACTAAGAATCCTCAATCAACTCCACAAATTATCTCTAGGTATAATGGAAAATCACTTACCTTCGTATGCCACACGACCGGAACCAGACATTCCTACACAACGACCTGACGTGGTCAAGTCTGTGGAAGTCAAGCGACTCCTTGGGGTCATCCCGTACAAGGTCAACCCAAGGTCAAAAGTTCCAGCCTGGAGACCCCAGTGGGACCCAACTCTACGACCGGACATGGCTGAGAGGACGTCGAAGATGTACTCGGGAGATGACAGCTGGGCTCTGGCGAAATGGTTACTTCTGTTGCTGGCTGCTGCTGCTGTTATAGTCATCTCTATATGCTGGAATATTTCATAGTGGGACATTCGTTAGATATTTAATGTTGGAATAGTTTACACGGAATGATTCACATAATATTTAATGTTAGAATAGTTTACACGGAATGATTCACATAATATTTAATGTTGGAATAGTTTACACGGAATGAATCACATAATATTTAATGTTAAAATAGTTTACACGGAATGAATCACATAATATTTAATGTTGGAATAGTTTACACGGAATGATTCACATAATATTTAATGTTGGAATAGTTTACACGGAATGATTCACATAATATTTAATGTTAGAATAGTTTACACGGAATGATTCACATAATATTTAATGTTAGAATAGTTTACACGGAATGATTCACATAATATTTAATGTTGGAATAGTTTACACGGAATGATTCACATAATATTTAATGTTAGAATAGTTTACACGGAATGATTCACATAATATTTAATGTTGGAATAGTTTTCATGAAATGACTCACATAATATTTTAATGTTGAAATAGGTAACGTTGAAACATTCGTACATCATATTTTCAGTCTGATAAAAATATAACTTATGGAAGTTTGCTTTCCATAATTTCTTTTTAAAAAAAAACATTAAAAACTTTTCAACTAAAAATTTCATTAAATTAATGTACCGCTACATGTTGAGAAGAGCATAGGAGGATGATAAGGATTCAATAAGGATGTACACGTAATAAACGTGTATACAGTGACTATTTGGACTTGAATTATTTCAATTCAAACATTGTCTTGAGCTTGAGGACTAACTCAACATAACGTTGGTTTACCTGCATTCACTTGTGTACATTATTAGTTCTTTTAACTTAAAACCAATGATTTTGTAAATGGGACGAGAATTCGCTATATATATGTGTGTGTGTGGGGGGGGCAGCTTGACTAAAATCTGGTTTGTGTAAATGATTTGCAACAATATGATTATATTACGGGGTTAAGTATATATAAATATGATTAATTTATAAAATTGTGATTATTGTAAAAGAAAAGAATCATTTGTAAACGTAATGACTAAATAATGATACATGTTGTACACTTAAATTATTCTTTTAAAAAACGGGCCCAGGCGTGTTTCCCGTTAGAGTTAAATACAAACTTCATGACTTAGGTTGATAAAGTTCAGGAAGGGACAACGAATATTGCAATTATGTGTTTAAAGTTTTAATGATGTATGTTTATAGTAGTCAGGGGTTGTTGAATTAAAAAAAAATTAATAACAAGTGTCGTAACATCTTCAACAATACGCTATCATGGAGAGTTGAGATAATTAGATAAAAGAAGAGAAAGGAGACAGAGAGAGAGAGAGAGAGAGAGAGAGAGAGAGAGAGAGAGAGAGAGAGAGAGAGAGAGAGAGAGAGAGAGAGAGAGAGAGACTAGAGACACAGATTGCGTGTACAGAACGAGCTAAAGAGAGAAGATGAAATATATTGTTACTTGATGTAATGCTTTCTTCATTTTATTTATTTTTCTTGTTTTGCCAACGTACTGTGATAAGCTGATTGAACAATTCATAATTTGGGTAACGGTAACATTTCTGTAAACAAAACGCAGAGTAAATAAAGCTCGCGCAAAACCCAAGCCACTCTTTGTTCTTGTGTTGTGAACTTTTGTGTCACTGTTGTTAACTGTTGTGAACTGTTGTGTCACTGTTGTGAACTGTTGTGTCACTGTTGTTAACTGTTGTGAACTGTTGTGTCACTGTTGTGAACTGTTGATAACTGTTGTGTCACTGTTATGAACTGTTGTGTCACTGTTGTGAACTGTTGATAACTGTTGATAACTGTTGCCACTTTTGCGAACTGTTGTGTCACTGTTGTGTCACTGTTGTGAACTATTGTGTCACTGTTGTGAACTGTCCGCACTCTCACCCCCTCCCCCCCACCGTTCTTTGCACTGTCTATGATGAGCAAGTATGTGATCGTATCTAGTTTTTAATATTAAAGGTTACGAACTGTTCAACTGAACCCTATTTTATCATTTGAAACGTACAAAGAATCCAGGAATATCGACAATGAAACAAAAAAGGCTTGACTCCCTATATCTGCTGACGCTTGAGGCAGACGTGTTGCACAACATTAACTTTGATGATGTAATCAAAAACTTTTCCAGATGTAAATCTTAAAAAAAGAACTTTAAAATGTAAATGAGTGCTCTCTCTGACTTTCTCATCTATTAAAAAAAAATTCAGTATTTTCGTCTATTATTATTAAAAAAATAAATTAACTATTAATTTTTATACGGAAATACCTTATTGTAGGTTTTATAGGAGTGATAGTAGTATAAACATATGCGTTAAAAACTGTTTTTCTTTGTTATTTTTGTGTGTGTGCATAATATTGAACATACTGTTAGAACATATTGTTAGTGGAGGCCCAGGGAAGAAGGGGGCACCCATGTGGGTTTGTGCCTAGGGCACCAAGATGGCTTAATCCGGCCCTGTTGAGAGGTCATGAGTGACGGACGGCCTTATATAAAGCGTGTGTGCAAGACACACGGCGACCCAGCAAGCGAGACAGAGAAATGCAGCGATGCAGATCGAGTCAGGGTTGACTAGACTAGGACAGTCAGTCTTGTTATGATATTACAAGCCCTATAAACCACTAGACTAGGACAGTCAGACTTGTTATGATATTACAAGCCCAATAAACCACAGCTCTTTTAAAATCCTTTAATAATGCTACGTCCTAAAGTTCGTTTCGACTCCTCGGTACCTCACAACATATGTACCCGCTTCACCCCTTTGCTATGCCTCATTATCATGCTTACGTATAACTTTGAAGATAGACATTTAACCTAATGTAAGTCATTGATGTGTTGCATGAAGGGATTCATACAGTATAGGCGTGTGCAAGGACGGTGACACTACAACGCACGATATTTTAAAATTGACTGCACATAATGTTTTCAAAAAGTGTTGTAAGCCGAAAGGGTTCTTTGTTGATTGACAAAACTGTGGTTCGTTGTAAGCCAAAATGTGTACTTCCTAGTCTGATTCGGGGAATATTATTTGAAGTCAAAACAGCATTAAAAACTATGTAAGTGGAAGTTTTTTTTTCAAACTGCTTAGATGAAGTTAAAACCAATACAATGGCATCTATACATTTACGTCTGTGTTTGCGCGTGCATGAATAAATTTCAATATATATTATATATGAAGGTCAGCTTGGCGTATTTGATGTCATGTTTATTTACGTCTAAAGTTTTATCGTCGCAAAACATCATACAAATATTTTAACTAGCTAACAAAGCCAAAAAAGTGTGGTATTTACCAGACCACACATTTTTATCGCTACCATAAGATGCAAGACCATGCACACATCACAGCCGAAGATTGACAACCCATAGTGAATGATAATCTTGTAACTTGATATAAATAAAGATTTATAAAGAAATCTGGGTTAACTAAGTTGTAACACACACAATTGAAACTTTACAAAATCTTGACAATGTGTAATGTACACATTGACACATCCACAAATTTACACACCCACACATTGACACATTTTACCATTTACACATCCACACATAGACACACCCATATATTGACACACCCACACATTGACGCATTCACAGATTGACACACCACACATTTACACATCCACACATTGACACATCAACACATTGGCATACCACATATTGACGCATCCAGAGATTGACACATCCACATATTGACCCTCCCACACATTACACATCCACATACTGACACATCAAAACATTGACACATCCAAACATTGACACATCCACACATTGACACAACTACACTTAGACTCATCCACACATTGACACACCCACAACTTAACATCAATTTATACATAGACATATCAACACATTGACACCCCAACACATTGACACATCCACAAATTGACACACCCAGACATTGACAATTCAAAAAAATTGACACATCCACACATTGACACATCCACACATTGACACAGCCACACATTGACACATCCACACATTTAAACACCAACAAATTGACACATCCACACATTGACACATCAACACATTGACACATCAACACATTGACACATCCAAAAATTGACAGATGCACACATTGACACATCCACTCATTTACACTTCCATACGTTGATACATCAACACATTGACACATCCACACATTGACCACCCACACATTGTGACATCCACACATTGACACATAAACAATTTAACATGCACATCCATTGACACATCCACACATTGAAACACCCAAACATTGACACACCAAAACATTTGACACAGCCACACATTTACTCATCCACACCTTTATACATCAACACATTGATACATCCACACATTGACAAATTCACACATCAACACAATTATACATCCACAAATTGACACACCCACAACTTGACATGCACATGCATTGACACGACCACACATTAACACACCATCACACTGACACACCCAATTCTATTAAGTTTACTGGCAAGCATTGTCGTCACAATATTTTAACAACTTTTTTAACACAATTGGCCAACACTTTTACCAAATATTATAACGCCAATGGCCCACACTTTTACCAAATATTATAACGCCAATGGCCCATATTTTACCAAATATAACGCCAATGGCCAAATATTTTACCAAATATTATAACGCCAATGGCCCAATATTTTACCAAATATTATAACGCCAATGGCCCAATATTTTACCAAATATTATAACGCCAATGGCCAAATATTTACCAAATATTATAACGCCAATGGCCCACACTTTTACCAAATATTATAACGCCAATGGCCCATATTTTACCAAATATTACGCCAATGGCCAAATATTTTACCAAATATTATAACGCCAATGGCCCAATATTTTACCAAATATTATAACGCCAATGGCCCAATATTTTACCAAATATTATAACGCCAATGGCCAAATATTTTACCAAATATTATAACGCCAATGGCCCACCATTTTACCAAATATTGTTACACCCTTAGCCCACAATTTTACCCTATATTATGCTTTAAAAACTCTTTTACGCTATTTTCTCAATTTTTTTCGCGGTCTTTTGTAACGCAATTTGAAATTTAGTTTTATTACATTATCAAATTAATCTAATACGTACATTGTCATTTAAAGGAGAATTTATTTCTAAAATTTTACAAGCGGACTTTATGAGTATGTGCAGTACTTTGCGACTTGGGGGAGGGTCGGTGAGGCTAAGAAGTTGTCATCCCTTGGTAGGCATAAATCACAGACATAACTACCACTGACAGCAGACATCACTGACAACACACACCACTGACAACACACACCAATGACAGCACACACCACTGACAGCACACTCGACTCACTGCACACACGACTCACAGCACACATGATTGACAGCAACCACCACTGACAGCACACTCTTATCTTATCTTATCTTATCTTATCTGTTTACAGACGCTCCTTCTATACAGAAGATTATTGCGTCCTACGCTTATCTATGGTTTGTGTTTAGTCCTGCATTTTTATTAGAGATTTAAATGTTGATAAAGTGTTGGTTTTCCTGGATTCTTCAGGCAACCCATTCCACGCCCGAATTCCGGACGGGAAGAAGGAAAACTTGTATGTGTTTGTTCTTGCATACGGAATAAGAAAGGTGTTTTTATCCTTATGTCTATCTGAGGGTTGTATTAAGTTATCTTTGTGTTGTATTTCTAAATTAGAATTAATTGCTTTATGTATGATTACTACTTTGCTCTTGGTTCTTCTATCCTCTAGTGTTTCAAGGTTTAATGATTTAACTAATGGTGATACTCTTGTCAGTTTCGAATATTCTTCAGTAATGAATCTGGCAGCTCTTTTTTGAATTTGTTCTAGTTTATCAATGTTTTCTTTGGTGGATGGGTCCCATACAGAAGATGCATATTCTAGTGCAGGTCTCACCAAAGTGAGGTAGCATTTTAGTTTTATATCTCTATTACATTTGTTAAAGTTCCTTTTTATAAAGCCTAAGGTTTTGTTTGATTTTTTAATAACTTCATTGACATGGGGATTCCATGATAGTTTCTCATTTATTAAGACTCCTAAGTATTTTGCATCTTTAGTTTGGGTCAGTTCTTTTCCATGAATGTAATATTTTGAATTTATTTGTTTCTTTTTCTTTGTTACTCTTAACAGTTGACACTTTTCTGGATGGAAAGACATACTCCAGTTAGTTTCCCATTTTATCAATTCATCTAAGTCTTTTTGTAAAATTTTGCTATCTTGTTCTGATTTAATTGTTCTATAGATTATACAATCATCAGCAAATAGCCTAACTTTTGTACCTGTTGAGATGTTGTTGGGTAAATCATTTATATAAATTAAAAAGAGTAAGGGACCTATCACAGTTCCTTGGGGAACTCCTGAGTTAACCTTTATTGGTGCAGATTTAGATCCATTAATTATTACAGTTTGCTCCCTGCCCAAAAGGAAGTCTTGGATCCAGTGATGTAAGGAACCTGAGATTCCAAAGTAGTTAAGTTTTTTAAGTAAACTAAGGTGGTGAACTTTGTCAAATGCTTTTGAGAAGTCTAGTAATATTGTATCTATTTGATCATTTTTGTCCAAGCCTTTTGATAGTTCATCTATTAAACCTATTAATTGTGTTTCACATGATCTCGACTCACTGCACACACGACTCACAGCACACGTGACTGACAGCACTCTAAAAATTGTTTGAGTGAGCAATTGTTTTTTTACCAATATATTTTATGATTGGCGTAACACCTATTTAGTTCAAAGTCATGAAAACTCTGTATACTAAAAAACATCTTCAGTAACATATTATATAAGCAAACAAGTCTCAACAATTGACTGCTATATAGGCATGTCAGAACAGATCAATAATTAACTGCAGTACTGGAAAAATGTTCATGAACGAGTTGTGGCAATCATATTACTATGGAAGAGCCTTGTTTACATATCAAACAAAGATACAAAAATAATTGTTAAAAAATATATCTATAGTTTGTTTCATCATCTAAACACATCATTGAGATTTCAATGCTTATAAATTTTATATTAATTCGGGAATGGAGTAATTAAAAACCGTTTTTCAACAATTAATATTTTGTTTACGTGGGCAGGCACAGAACTTTGTCTCAGTGAATCTTCACTAACGTACACTCCCACTCCCACACTCACAGCTGTACTACAGGTATGGCAGTATGGATCATCAAGATAAACCTTGTATATCTGTACTACTGGTATGGCAGTATGGATCATCGTAGGCGAAAGTATGTGATTCAATTAAAATCATCAAATTTCAATTTCATCGCTGAATTTAAAACTCGTTATTTCAGAGAATCGAAAGTTGTTTTATTTACCCAAGTTTTTTTATTCTTCTTATAAAACCCACCTTTTTTCATGTAAACTATTATCATAATTTAAAAAATGCAGGACCATCCATGCCTATCGAAATTGCTGCATGAGATTGAATATTACGCTACAATATTTTTCAAACTATTTTTTTAATGACCAATCGGTTGTCTCCCCTGTTATTTAAGTTATAACCTTTACCACTCTTGAATTTTTGATGTGTTATTCCTTTAAAGTCGCAGTGAACAGGTAGTTGATCGCGGTTCACTGAGAACTCCCCCTCTCCATTTTACAAACCTAATCTAAGAAATATTTTATTAGTGTTTTGAATGCAGCCTACGCTTAAGTGGGCAGCTAGTTAAATGATATCACGATTAGCAGTAGTGTCTGGGTTAATATAAAATAAACTTATGATCTAAGCTTTATAAGCGTGTTTGTTTTAATAATAGTTTATTAGCCTTGCAGGTTATGAGATTATATATTACTAGCCGACCCGTCAAGCGTTGCAACGAATTCAAAAGAAAGGAATTTTAAAGAAAGCAAGGAGTGGTAATTTTGTTTTAAAAATATGCCAGTAACCTTCAGAGAAGTGAACTAGACCAGGGGTCTCCATACTTTTCTGCCGGAGGGCCGCATTAACTGTAAACAGCATAACAGCATTTGGGGGGCCGACTACTCACTAGAGGTCAAAATGAGAAAGAATCAAAACATAGATGTTGTTTTTAATTATATCTTTAATATTATTATATTTATAATATTAATATTATTTAATATTATATTTAATAGTATTTAATAATACATTGATACACTACACAGGAACTCCTGTATTAGTGGGAATGGTGAAATTGTTTCCTGGATGCCAAAATAGTAGATATTTCTGGCTTTAGATTTGATCCCTAACATCAACAGTGACCTGAGATTATCATCAGACAAGTTAGTTCTCAAATTGTTCTTCATTTATTTCATCCTCGAAAATGTCTGTTGGCACAAGTATGTTGTTCTAAAGATTGAAATGTACCTTGATGCAAAAGCTTTGACATTAGGAAAGTCGACCGTGGGCAAAAACTAGTAAAAACTAAAAAGTCCTTCTTTGAACTTGTCCCTAAGGAGGTCATTTGCTTGCAAATCAATGACCTCCAGCTGCAGCTCATCTGAGCAACTGGCCACATCTGCTTCAAATGGATTTTGAACTAGCCTCACTTCTTCTGTCTTTGAATCCAAGTCAGAAAACCGCTCCTGAAACTGCTGCTGGGGGTCCTTGATGATCACGCATGCAAATGATGTGGGGAACTCAGCTGTTGCTTCAGCCATGAAGACATTGCACTGCTGAAAGTGTGTCAAGTTGTTGGCCGGTACTTGTTTCGAAAACAAGTTTAGATCTGAAGGCCTTTAGGTGATTGTATCGATCAGAAACTAGATTTTTCTCTACTTGTAGTTTTAGGTTCAGAAATGTTAAATGACCAGTAATGTCTGATGCAAAGGCCAATTTCCATACCCACTCTTCATCATACAGTAATGGCTGTGACTTTCCTTTACTTTCTAGGAATTCATGTATTTCCTTTCTTAATTCCAATACGCTGCTGTTTGACTAGCAGTAATGCGTCCCTCGATACTATGAATGTGAATGTTCATTCTCTTTTGGGTCGAGCCGCTAGGCTCTTAGGACCCGGTTCATTTTATCGCAAGCGAGCCTCATCAAGCGGGCATCGCCGTAGAGGTAATCCTCTGCAGGTACCGTTACTTCACCCTCCAAATCCCCGCACAGCTCGGGGCACTCTTCGAGTACGTGGGCCACCGTCTCTTCCGGGTGGCCACACAGCCGACAGCCCAGTTCCCTTCTAGTGTTAAACTTGTACAGGTAGCTTCGTATGGGACAATGCTCAGTTCTCATTCTAGTTATGAGCGTCTGATTGCTACGTCCAATTTTCCACCAGGAATCGCTTTTGCTCGGTCGCGGCATGTACTGGAATACTTTTCTGGCCGTGCTTCCAGATGCCCAGCCCTGGAGCCATTTCTCTCGGAAATGGTCCTTAAGCCACGATCTGACCCCCAGTTGGGTCATCGGGCGATCGGGTTGGGGCTGGGCTGAACCTTCTCTCGCCAACTTATCGACCCTGTCTGAATGAGGCTCGCCACTGTGCCCAGTGATGTACTGAAGGACTACTTTTCCGCCTCGTGCTAGGATTTCACCTACTGTTTCCAAAATGACACTGACCGTTTTCGTCTCCAGAGAGGATCGACCCACAGTCTCGAGCGAAAAACGTGAGTCGGTGAAAACTACGACGGTCGGGAAAACCTTTCTTCTTGCTAGACGTCGGCGCACTTCCTTCAAACCCTTGCAAATCGCCTCCAGTTCGGCGTCGTGACTACTGTATGCGGATCCGCTCGGACCTGACAGTTTGATACTGTCAGGTCCAGGTTGAGGGTATTGAATTAGCACTCCGTATCCACTTCTGCCATCCTTGAAACGCGAGCCGCCCGTAAAGACTTTTACCACGCTGTCGCCATAAGCTTTGATTGTCTTCAGAGTCTCGTCTCGCTGGCGCTCGATGGGACTGGCTTTCGTCACCGCTGTATTTGCCAGTGTCAAACGTAGTTCAGGCAAGTCAATGCTCTCATGTGGTCCTCGAGCAGGGACCAGTCGCATTCCTGTGCTTGGGTAATGGGGACTGAGTCTTCTAGTTCGTAGACCGTATCCATGAAGGATGGTCTTTTCAGTCGGGTCCTCTTTACCCATCGGTCTTGTAATTGGAAGCAGGGTTCGTCATGCTCCAACCTACGGTATCGTTCTAACGTGGTCATGATTGCCTTTTCTCGCCTTATCGCCAGGGGTTCTACGTTGGACATAATTTCTACAGCGGCTGTGGGTGTCGTACGCAACGCCCCGCATACAAACCGTAGAGTTTGGTTTTGTATTCGGTCCAGACCCTTTAGAGCCGTACGGCTCGCAAAGGCTTGGGCCGGGAGGCTGTAATCAATGGCACCCCTCACACTACCGAGATAGAGAGCTCTCAGTAATCTTGCATCCGCACCCCAACTAGTGCTATCCAGTTTCTTCACCAGGGACAGTTTAGCTGTGGCTTTGGCGCACAATTCACGCACATGGTTATGTAGCTGGACCTTTTGGTCCAACTTGATTCCCAAGTACGTTGGTGTCCGATCCCAATTCAATCTTTTCCCACATATCTGAAGCACCACCTCATGCTTCAGGGCATTCCGTCAATTTGTGAAAATGGAGTGGACCGTTTTCTCCGTATTGACTACTAGGCGCCACTGGTTGGCGTAGTCTTCGATTCGATGCAGATCTTCCTGCAGCCTGTTCTGCAGTGTTGCAACGTCCTTTCCGGAACTCCATATAGCCAGATCGTCAGCAAACATGGCATTCTGCGACCCCAGAATACTTTGTAGGTCGTGGACGTAGGCTAAGAACAATGTACAACTAAGGGCGGACCCCTGTGGGAGTCCGTCCTCCAGGTGCGCTTCGTTGGATTATGACTCCCCCACTCGGGTCTTGATCGTTCTGTCCGTAAGGAACGATTTTATCCAACTGTACATGTTCGCAGTGACACCTAACTGCTGCAACTTATAAAGTAGCCCTCCACGCCACACCTTGTCGTATGCCTGCCTTAGATCGAAGAACACCGCAACGGTGTGATTCCTCGACTGGAGTTCATTTGTGATTGTCTGAATTAGTCGGAGAGCCTGGTCCATCGGTTGGCGTCCCTTTCGGAACCCACCCTGCGTCATTGGAATGCATTTGGTCTTTTCCAGGAACCAGTAGAGCCGTGCGTTCACTAACCGTTCAGCTACCTTCCCCACACACGACGTGAGGGAAATTGGCCGGTAACTGGACGGGTGTTCGCCTGGTTTCCCCTCTTTGGGAATTGGGGTTATTGTGGCCTTTTTCCACAGCTTCGGTAGCGTGCCTGTTGTCCAAGTTCTATTTATGAGACTCAGCAGTTTCATTCGACCTGTCTTGCCCAGATGTTTGAGCATTTCATTGTGAACTTTATCCGGTCCTGGTGCTTTGCCAGCTTGGCATTTGTTGAGTGCTGTTTGCAACTCCGTCACTGTGAAGGGGGCCGCGAAAACCTCTAGTTGAGGGCCCTTGCTTTGTCTCCTTGAGCCCTCTTTGCGCATTCGGTCGATTGTTTGGCTAAAGTCAGATCTGGCGCCTTTCTTGTTTACCTGGGCAAAGTGCTTGTTTAGCGCTCGTGCGCGCTTAACTTCACTAGCCCTTTGGCCCTTTGGTGTCGTCAAAGGGTTTGAATTCTTTGTCTTCCCCGCGCCAGATAATGCATCTAAGAGCCGCCAAACGTTCCTTCCGTCTACGAGGTCGAGTTTTTCGCACGTGTTTACCCATTTCGCCTTCTTCGCTTTGTCGACAGCGGCTCGGACTTCAGCCGTCAGTCTGTTGTACGCCCTACGAGCTTCGGGTGTCTTCAGCCTGGCTGCCTTTTTCCGTGCTTTTGCTCTTTGTTTCACCAATTCTGTCAGACTCTTGTCCCAGTAATGTCTGAACTTCTGTTTCCCGTTAGTCCTTGGGATCGTTCCCCAAGGATTGTGTCAATAAACTGCCCGTAGGTGGCATCCATGTTGTCTCCTGCAACATCCAGCAGAGCGAGCTTGGTCTCGCTCTCGGCCTCGTACTTTCGCCAATCGGCCTTACGGAATTGCCAATGCCTTCTTTCAAATCGGGGTTTGCCTGCACCAAGCACAAATTCGATCAGGATTGGTAGATGATCGCTACCAACTTCCTTTAAGACTTCCAGTCTATGCTTCGACTCTAGGTCAGCGGATATAAGCGTTAGATCTGGGCGGGACTCCGTGCTGTGCCCCGTGTGCAGTAGTGTCGGTTCACTGTCTGCATTTTGTAGCCTGGTGAGATTCGTATTAATACAGACATCCTCGATGTAGCGGCCTGACGCGTTCCGTTCGGCATAGCCCCAGTCAGGAGACTGTGCATTAAAGTCTCCTGCTATTATTGTTCTTCCAAAAATGACATCTTCCCCAACTGGAAGAGCGATTGGATTTCTGGGCGTATTATAGACGTTTGTGATTGTAAAGCCAACGTCGCCTTTGAAAACTCTCACGGTGAGAGTATCAGTGTTGCTGTAACACTTAACTTCGAGCAGCTCCATCGTTAAATCATTCCGGACCGCTGTGGCAAGACCTCGACATCGCCGGTCACACTTGCAATGGTATAGCGAGTAACCAGTGATATGGAACGGCTTCCCCTTAAGGAGCGTTTCTTGGAACAGTGCTACATCCACTTTCCGTTCGTGGAGTATTTTGGTTACTTCGTGTGCCTTTTGCCTTATGCCACAGACATTCAACTGTAAAACTACCAGGGCTTGTTCAGGATGGCCCTTCGCACCCATACAAGGACGGCCAGTCACCGATTGACCGCTTGGACATGGCCTGTCGTTCGTCACCATGCCTCTAAGAGGGGGGGGTAGTCAACCGACCCGACGTAGCACCATCCGCCGAGAAGGGGTTTAGAAGGTCCATTCCGGAACTTGCTTTTTTCGATATATGAACCATAGAATAGAGAGGGGGTAGGCAGAAATCTTCAACCCGTTGAGGACGGTCCGTGTGCGTTCCGCCCCTTGCCCAGAGGGTCTTCCTGTCTTCGGCGTTCCTAGCCGGGCACTGTTTGGTATGGGCCTGCTCCCACACCCAGCACCGGGCCTCTCGTTGAGGCCATGCCCCACCCTCCAGTTGTCCGGAGGGTTCCAGTGCGTATATTTTGGCGATTTCGCCGGGGTTAGTCAGTTTCAAGTCGCAGCCACTTCCGCAACCCTACTTATCTCCCGGGCCCCGTAAAGGCCAACCCCTCCCTCGATACTACTCGATAGCGCTCTCTTTATTAATTAAATCATACAAAGTAGAAACTCTTCATTTAGTGGGAGAATCTTTAGTCGACTTCAGGAAATTGCGGTTATGCTTTCGCTAGTGTTATTCGCGACGTTTTGTGGTAAAGTACAGGTAAAAATAGATTAAAAGTTCTCCAGGGGCGGATGAGAGGGCCGCATCTGGCCCGCGTGCCGTAGTTTGGAGACCCTTGAACTAAACAACTTTACACAGTTTCATGGCGACAAGACATTACGGAATGAGTGAGTCAGTCGGTGATAATTGAGGGTGTTTATAATATTATACTAGGGATTGTAGGGCGCCTACGGCACCCACTTTTTTTCAAAAGCCCAAGTAACGTATTTTTACGAAATATTAAATTTCGTAAAATGTACACAAAGTGTTTTATAATTGTTTGGGTAACTGACGTCATATAATATTTTACATGAATGTTATTGCATGCGTTCGAATCAGTGTGTCCGACAAACCAAAATTTGTATGTGAATGAGTTCAATAAAAAGAATGATTAATTAAATTTTACTTCATTAGAATAATTTATTTTTCACATAATTATATCCGTCAATGAAATTTATTTTTAAACTTACGATCAATTTCTCAAAAACTTCTCACAAATTGATAACTGTCCATCCCCAATAGCAACTATAAAAATAAAACTACAAATGAAATAGCTCACAAAACTATCAAACATTCGCAGCTGCAGACACAAAATGTTATTTACAACACAAATGCTGACGTCAAAGGTTCGCGCGTTGTTTTGGTAATGATAATCTCGAAACAAAAATTATTATGATTTTACGTCTATATTTTCAATTAGCAGAGTGATGTCTCTTAGCATAATGGGATAAGTGAGTCAGTATAATTGAGGGTGTTTATTTATATTATTATATATAGTATAGGATAGCTCTTAAATATGTAATTTGTATTTTGTATTGATTCACTTATTTTAGTTTTTTTATATTAATAAGAGCCCAGTCCTTGACTCATCACTAATTTTCCTAATTCCTCTATAAATGCATTCATGCATTCTCAAGAGTGTACTCAGTGCATTATTTAGTTTTATAACAAGAGGGTCTAACTTTAATCGTCGTATACAAATACATACTTTAAAAAAAATATTTATATATTGTCACCTAAGTAATACAATTGTAGAGACAGGACACTTCCGTTGCAAGTCGAGGGTATACGTAATATAAAGTAATGGGGGTGAGACTGCAATCAGGCTTTTAAATAGGTAAATTTATAATATAAAAAAACAGGGTATTAGTAGGCCTGACAAGACGTTACACAACAGCGAACGTTTCGGAAATTTGTCCGTTGAGGAAGGCTCTTTGCCGAAAAATTGGCCACACCCACCCTATCCTTTCCTAAATAAGCTCTTACTTTTCTCTTCTTACTTTATCCCTACTGGACTGCTTGGATTTCACCGCAGCTAAGTGTTTTTTATTATTATTTCGTGTTAGTCGTTTCATGTGTGTACTATTTGCCGAAACGTTCGCTGTTGTGTTACGTCTTGACAGGCCTACTAATACCCTGTTTTTTATATTATAAATTTACCTACGTAATATAAACATGGTTCACAAAAACACGGAAATCTCAATAGTAGATTTCAATACAATAATATTCGTTCAGGAGGACAGTGTCGGACGCACAATTACTATGAATCATTTTTATTTAATAGCTCTAAGATTGATTGGATCGTTACAAAGTTCCCGCTTGTTTGTGTCATCCTCTATATATTGAATGAGTGTTGTTTTCTTCAATCCATTTGTTCTATTATGGTCTCTGGCAGTAACAGTTTATGCAATTAAATTAAAAAAAGTAATTCAGAATATTATTTCTGAATATCAAATATCATTATTAAACTGTAGTCAACTTTACTGATAAGTATAACACATAACCCAGTTCAAATGTTCTATTCATAGTTCCCACGACATTGCCTGCTGTGTTTCATGCTTGTCAGCATCTTGTACCAAGCGTCTAATGCCCTGACTTGAATGGAAATTAATATTCTTCGCCAATCACATGCGTGCTAGTTAACGACCGTCCTACATATTCAATCAGAGGTTCTCAAACTTTTTTTGCCTACCGCCCACTTTCCAGTAAAAATAATGCTCAGCGCCCCCGATTTTTTAAATTATTCTAACACAGGGATAGGCAAACTACGATTCGCGGGCCACATGCGGCCAGTTAGAGTATATTATGCGGCCCGTACGTATGTGGCGATATTGAATCATGTTAAATTTCTTTGCTTAGAATTTTTTTTTGAAATTTTATTCCCAGCATTTGATTCGAATCTAGAGATATATAATCAGTTTTATGGCTTCAGAATCATTAGTCATTAATTGTTAACATACCTGTTCGAAACTACATTTCAGCTCAACTGAATTGGCTTTTGCTTACGAATTACATTTCGAACGGTTTTGAAATTTTGCGATTTAAAAGCAAATAGACGTTGATTTAACAATGAGTGCTACCAAAGAAAGTAAGATTGAGGACGAGTGTCTTTTTAAATGACGAATTAATTGTTAAATATTGCCTCACGAGCGTTGGGAGAAAACCAGCCTGCTTGCTGTGCCGTGAGTTAGTGAGCGTCTTTAATAAATGCGACTTAAAAAGATACCACCAAACAAAACATTTGTGTTTCGGGCACAATTTAACGAACCAAGAGAGAAAAAGGAAACGCAAGAAGTTTGTTAATAATTTAAAGTAGCAGCAAAATGTTTTCACCAAAATTCTTAAATTCAAGATGCTGCAACCGAAGCCAGTTTGGAGATATCTCATAAGATCGTAAAACGGAGCAAGCCTTTTTTCTGACAGTGATTTCAAGAAATGCTTGACAGATGCAGCAAGCGTTAAGTGACCAGAACCGAAAACATAATTTGACACTATTACTTTATCAAGGGAACGTCAGACGTTTTGAAAAAAAGTGACAATTTGATGCACCAACTTCGAGATGCAAGCAAAGACTTTTTTGGTACTCTCGCATTGGATTAAAGTACCAATGTATAGGAACATCACAATTGTTGGTATTTATACGGGGAATACATCCTCGTTTCGAGCTTAACGGAGAATTACTCTGTGTTGAGGCACTCAAAGAACAACTAAAGGCCAGGATTTATTCAATACTGTAGAGAACTGTGTTGAATTAACTGGGTTGGTGTGGAACAAGATGACCAGTGTAATAACCGATGGAGCGCGAGCTTTAACTGGAAAAAGTAGAATGAACAATAATAAAATATTTTAAAATTCTTTTTTTAAAAAGGACACGCTTTTATTTACAGATAGAATGCGCACTAAAAAGAAGAAAATAAAAAATTTCAATAACAGGTGAAATGACTGAACCTATCCACTGCACATAAAAGCGTGGGGTGCCCATCACAACTCTTTTCTCTTTTCAACTATTCTTTTGCATATAGATACATATAAACAATATAATAGCCCAAGTCACAGGTTGGAAGGAAGGATCCGTAGCGCTATGACGTCATTTTTTGAGCTTATATTTAAGTATATATACAAGGCGCGCATCAGGAGGTGTGCAAAATTCTAAAAATTCTAAAAGATTCTTTAAAAATATTTTATGACGTCATAGTTTTAGCTTATATTTTAAACAAGGATAAATTACTTGGGATTTTTACCCTAAAAAATGTAGGCGCCCTAAAACCCCTCGTTTATAAATAATATGATAGTAGCATGTATTATAATCAAAGTTTTAAAACTTTTAATGTTTATTAATATTCATACAAATTTGTATTTATACTTTGGCAGCCTTGTATATGACAGAGCGCCCCACTCTTTTATGTATATCATCCTGACCACACACTCTTACCTTTCCACTGTGGCAACCATGAGGAAACTCTGTGTAAGGCTGTGTTGAATTTCAAGCAGTTGTTAGTGTCAGGGGTATGGGAATCACTGTGAGTGAATGCTTGTTAACTGTGTGAACACTAGTCACGAGAATAAGGTTTTAGTGAACTCCTGGTCACATGGGTGTGTGACCAGAGGACACGGGGGGGGGGTCAGTTGAGACCAGTTGGCAGAGAGTTGTGTAGTGCAGACCGGTCGGGGCAGACCGATGAGTTGCAGTGAGGAAGATTTGTAGTGTGTCGCCCAAGAGTCGGTCGGGTTTGGGACCGAGGGAACTTAGAGATGCTTTGTATATATGGAGCTGTGAAGTTGATACTCGAGCATGGGTCCAGGAGCGGTCGCGTCGGACCGAGGGCCATGCTTGTGAAGTAACTATAGTGTCGAGTTGGTGTACAACCAGTTGATTAGAAAGATATATTTGCTGTCCAGGCAGGACAGCCAGTTGTGTACAGTCTAATAAAAAGTTGAAGTGTACATCATTCATTGTGTCCTTTATTAGTGTCTTGTATGCAAGCGGAGAGCAAAGCAACAATCCCTATAACATCGAGACCTAACAGTTAGTATGATAAACTTTGTAAAAGCCAGGGAACTTAATCACAGGTGTTAAAAGTTAAAAGCACTGTTTGAAGATTTGAATATTAAATTATCTACCACAGCTGTGTCCGCTGGCTGAACCCGGGCAAGATATTGAGGCGAGTATGAGATTTCAAGGAAGAAACAGTTATGTTGATGGAGATGAAAGGTTTTGCCATTTCCCTTTGCTATAACAGAAAACCGTTTCTTGTAAAATGGCTAACAAGTACAAGGCTCAGTTGGATGCCTTTGCAATGGAATTTGAAAGGAGGTTCCAAGACGACAAAAACCTGGAACCACTCTTCAATATCAAAGTTCGCAATTTAGTGCAGAAACTGTTAGAACTGCTTAACCTAAAAGCAGATTATGACCTGAAGGAGAAGGTCAAGTTAGTTTTTCTGCTGGGTATTGAAAAGAGTTTTGTCAGAGTCATTTGTTTGATAAATTTATATTTTAGTGTTTGAAAATTATACAAATCCTTGTCTTTTTATGCCTGTTAATTTTATTTCAAATGTTCTTGCAGTCCGGAAGTGCGCAATTGCACATATAAAAAAACCAACTAAATGCAAAAAACCAAACCAATGTCCAAAACGTTTTTTTAAAAATAGAAAAATAGAAACTTATGAGCAGAATACATAAATCTTATTTTCCTAAATCTTCTATTCCTTCTTTATGCTTTCAACGCCCCCATACACTTACAGTTATTCACCACCCCCCAAATTGACCCGTGGCCTTCACCGCCCCCCTGGATCGCTTCAGCGCCCACGAGGGGGCGGTAACGCCCACTTTGAAAATCACGGTATTAAATGAACCAAAGATGAAACGGATACACCTGGATGCACACGGGAAACTGGGGTAAGTAGGAGGTGGTGTATCAGAGGTACACTTATTGTGGTGGTGTATCAGAGGTACACTTATTGTTGTGGTTTATCATACGAACTCTACGTTAGCGACAGGTCGTTTTTCACAGGAACGTAGGTGAGTGAGAGGTGGCATATCAAAGGGAAGTTAGGTGATTGGCAGGATTAGAGGAAGTGAGAATAAGCAAGACACATTTTTCTGTCTTAAACACGCAATTAAAAGCACGCTATACAATTTATCAGATACATTAAATTCCGACGCATTTTGATTTCACACAAATGTGTTTATCCTACTCTTAGTTACGTGTGGTGTAAATGAAACCTGTAAAATAAAATATAACCCCACCATTAATTTTATAACGCTTTTTCCCACGTTTACAAAGATATAAAACATGTGTACCAAGTAATTGTATAAAATATGTTTTTCGTATGATAATTCCTAACTTAGTTTTCGTCACAGAAGTATAATGGCTTTAGTACATCCATGTTGGTCACTGTGATCTCATTTAAAATACTCTTTCAAAAATGTCTTTTTCAAATTAATTGGAAACATTTCCTGGGATTTATATTGCAATTAAAAATTAAACTTCAAGAATTTAAATAGATTATGTTTTTATTTTAGCTGATTGAACACGAGGCCTGAAAATCACATACAATGGGCAACCTGAAGAGTTCAACAAGCGCATCAAGAAATTTTGAAGCAAATCGCCGAATTCAAACAAGTACAAAAAAGTAAGTCACAGCCAATTTCATTCAATCATTGTCAGATATCATTTCCATTATTGACATTTATGAATCATATATTATATCAGAGCATTACGGATTGATAGGATTCAATATTACGAACAGGTATTATTGAATGACATAATGAATGAACCTTGGTCTCCATGGACGAAACAAAGAAATGTTGTTGTTCTTTTATTCACTATCAGAAACTTATACAACTTAACTTATTAAGCAGTTTAAACAATGAAACTAAACAACAAACGATCCATCATCTTCATACCTAGCTACCTGTCGGCCTGCCTGTCTACCTAACTAACTACTTATCATCGATCCACCGATCCCACCATCGATCCATCGATGCATCCACCGATCCAAACATCGATCCACCAATCTATCCATCCATCCACCGATCCATCCATCGATCCACCGATCCATCCATCAATCCACCGATCCAACAATCGATCCACCGATCCATCCACCGATCCATCCACCGATCCATCCATCCATCCAACGATCTATCCATCCATCCACCGATCCAACCATCGATCCACCGATCCAACCATCGATCAACCGATCCATCCATCCATCCATCGATCCACCGATCTATCCATCCATCCACCGATCTATCCATGCATCCACCGATCCAACCATCCATCAACCGATCCATCAATCTATCCATCGATCCACCGATCCAACCATCGATCCACCGATCCAACCATCGATCCACCGATCCATCAATCGATCCACTGATCCATCTATCGATCTACCGATCCATCCACCGATCTATCCATCCACCGATCTATCCATCCATCCACCGATCTATCCATCCATCCACCGATCCAACCATCGATCCACCGATCCAACCATCGATCCACCGATCCATCTATCGATCCACCGATCCATCCATCGATCCACCGATCCATCCATCGATACACTGATCCATCCATCGATCCACCGATCCATCCATCCATCACCCGATTCATTTATCCATCCACCGGTCCATCCATCGATCCACCGATCCATCCATCGATCCACCGATCCATCCATCGATCCACCTATCCATCCATTGATCCACCGATCCATCCATCGATCCACCGATCCATCCATCGATCCATCGATCCATCCCACCGATCCAACCATCGATCCATCGATCCATCCGTCGATCCACCGAACCTGCCACCGATCCACCGTTCCATCCATCGATCCACCGTTCCATACACCGATCCATCCATCAATCCACCGATCCATCCATCAATCCACCGATCTATCCATCGATCCACCGATTCATCCATCCATCCATCGATCCACCGATCCATCCATTCATCTAAAATATATTGTCAAGTTCTAATCCGTGGGTCTAATGATGTTCTGCTGCTGCGAAAAGAAATACTAGAATTTTATGCGACGAAAAACAAGGACTGCCCACTGCAAAACCAGGCTTTCTTAAAATCTCTAGCATTCCTTGTAGATTTGTCAATTTATATCAACTGCCTTTATGAGTCTCTGCAAGCCAAAGGAACAAAAATTTGCCTCATGCACAGAAGAGTAAAGGATTTCTGTGACAAATGTCGTCTGCTACAAAGTCATATCAACAGCTCAATCTCTATCATTTCCTGTAAGGGGCCGTCCATATATGACGTCACGCGATTTTGACCGATTTTTCACGCGTCGTCACAAAAACTTAGACCCCCCTATAAAAATACGTCACAAATTTTTGACCCCCCCCTTAAAAAAGTTTATTCTCCATTTGAAAATAAGTATGTTTCAAATCACTTTTATTGTCATTTAAGTATTTACTATTTATTTATTGAAGATCTACATTCTAATATTGTACCCCGCGTGAAGCTTTATTTTATAAACGTTTAAGCGGCCTTCAGAAAACGAACTGTGTTAACATCCTTAGATTATATTTTATTTTAATGCATACAAATTAAACATTTACTATTAATCATCACGGTTAACGTCTTTGTTTAGAAAAAAAGTTATTTAAAAATAAAAATTTGTAAACGTATTTTTTAAGAATCCCTCAATTGACTGACGGGCATCCCGTAAGAAAGAGGTCGGCGAACAGAGGTAAATAACCTCATCTGGGGTCAAAAAGAGAATTCTTGGGGGTAATGCAGACTCATTTGGGACATATAACATCAACTACAATCCACTAGATATATTAAAATACGTCATGTGTAGGTGTACGCTTGAAACATATGCCCATTATTGAACCGGTCCCTTCCAGAAAATGCATTTTTAAAAAACAATTGACAACTATGTAGATTTTCTACCTACGTACTACACGAAGACACCTAAATCTACCCTACTTTCATTAAAATTTATATTTACACGAGTGACAATAATCTTAATCCACATGACTTGTCTGTAGCACGTATCCTTTCTGTGATATTTAAAAGTAGTTTGTGCTGCGGCGGCCACTTTTTTTAGGGCGCCTACGGCGCCAACCTTTTTCAAAAGCCCAACTAACTTGTCCTTGTATGATAAATACGTAATATTAAACTTCCTGAAATGTACACAAAGTATCTATATATATATAAAAGCCCAAGTCAATCCCTGTTGGGAAGGATGTGGAACTCTGAGGAACGATGTACAACAGTCTATAGCAGTTGAAAAATCGTGTGTTGATTAGCACTGTAAAAATATTTAATATGACGTCATTGTTAGATCTTATATTTTAAAATACAAGGTGTGCATCGGTGCGCATGATGATTATAAATTAAAGATATAAAATACTTTGTGTACATTGCACGAAGTTTAATATTTCGTATTTATCAAACAAGGATAAGTTACTTGGGCTTTTGACAAAAAACAAAGTGCGCGCCGTAGGCGCCCTACATCACCTATTATTAAATACTTTGCGTACATTTCAGAAAGTTTAATATTTCGTATTTAACAAAAAAGGACAAGTTAGTTGGGCTTTTGAAAAAGGTTGGCGCCATAGGCGCCCTAAAAATAGTGGGCGCTGCAGGCGCCACGGCACCCTGGCACAATCTAGTTTTATAATAGGGGCTGTAGGGCGCCTACGGTGCCCACTTTTTTGTTGTCAAAAGCCCAAGTAACTTATCCTTTTTTTTGATAAATACGAACTATTAAACTTCCTGAAATGTAAACAAAGTATTTTATTATTAACAATAATCAAATCCTGTTTTTACAACGTTCCCTTTTCCAAAATTAAAACATGAGCTAAAACAATGACACAATATAATATCTTTTTAGGGCGAGAAATTTTAGAAAGAAGCGCACTAAATTACTGCACCAAAAATAACTCTTTTCGAGCGTCGCATGAAGTTGTTCAATTAATAATAGTGTGGAGTGTGTTTAGTGTTAATCTGGAAACCAAAAGGTTTATGATTTTTAAGTCTATATTTTCAATTTTTTAAAAAGGAGAGTGATGTCCCTTAGCGTTAGGCCACAGTGAGTCAGTCATAGATAGTTGAGGGTAAATATATATATGATTATTGCCTTAAAAACTGAGCTAAGAAGAAAAGTTGTTTTGTGCTCCTCTTGAATTGCGATCTCAAGAATTTGATGCATTCAATAAAGTTAATGAATACTTGACTAATTTTAAATGGGCTCATTTATCATTATATCTAGAATGGCCAGGGGCGTTTGACCAAAAACCAATCGAACAATTGTATCAAACTTAAAACGTTTTTAATTCTATCAAATAGATTCCCTCCCCCCTCCCCTTTTAAAGAAAAAGGATATTCCGTGTCGTTTTGACTTGAAATATCTACATATCATCATATTCAGATCATTTTTAGACACTTGTCATGCTTATAAAACTCATCAGTAGCATTTTCGGGGGTGGGGGGGGGGCTAACGACGACTCCTGCTGTGAGAGAACCAAACGGAGCTGCGGTTACATCACAAATGCTTTGATGTCAACATCAAACAACGCAGTGTAACAATTTCATATGTTATCTTGTGGATTCTCAAACTTAAGGATTATAATTAGATTTAATTTACGTTTCTTGATAGCTTACGCCAACCAGCGTCTGATGGCCTACCGACCGGCACATTGAGAAGCACTGATTGAAAAAAAAATCGTAAGCGACCAAATATTTCAGTGGAAGTTTTATTTAAAGTTACCCTTTTGATGTGACGTCACATTTCTTCAACCCCCCTCCCTCCCCTCGTAACGCATCATCACAAAAGTGTGACCCCCCTCCCCCCTAGGTGCGTGACGTCATTTATGGACGGCCCCTAACTCACCGCTCTAATCGAGAGCCATGAAATAAGAAAAGATGAAATTCCGGCTATGTCCTTTTCAGGCGTCCTTGAAGCGCAGTTGGAATTCGCAGAACGTTTTCAGGATTTCAACAAGATCTAAAAAAATATGAGACTCATTGCTTCTCCAAATTTGGTTGAGACAGCGATTGCGTTTTTGGATGTCCAAATGGAACTGATCGAACTAAAAAATAAAGTGCAGCTGGCGAAGAAATTCGAGGACAAAAACGATCTACTACTATGGAAAGTAGCTGTGGAGTATCCCAAGCTTCGTGAAATAGCAAGAAACACTTCGTGCTGTTTGGAAGCACTTACATGTGCAAAGCGTCATTTTTACGAATGAAATATCTCAAGAACAAATATCGGAGCAGACTGGTGGACACCAACCTGGCGTCAAGAATACGACTGATGATCTCCAGCGAGTGCCCGGACTTTGCGCGACTCTCGGCAACATCCAAGAGCAAGGCAGCCACTAATTTCTGGTCTCTGGACTGCTAAGTTACATGGACAGTGTTAGTGAAGCAGCTTATCACTTATTCAATTATTGTGTTTTTAATGTAAAAAGGCCACTTAAAAATATACTCATGATGTACGTGTGTGACATGATGTTAGGTTTATATGACAATGTTCAATAAAGTAGAAATATAAGAGAATATCGAATATTTTGGCGGCCGTTGCAAAAGTTTTGTGCGGCCGGCAACAGCCCAAAGGTTGCGCTACCCTGGTCTGATCTATAAATCTAATCATCAAATCCATATACAATACATCTAATCTACATAACTATATATGCAATCTATATATCTATACACCTAATCTATATAACCATACATTTTATTATATCTAACGTAGCTTATGTGTAACGTACTGTCATTTATGTGGGTTTATAATATGAATGTTTATTAAATACTTATATGGATGTTATTATCTTCATGTAAAGCGCTGTGAGCCCAGATCCCTACTGGGATACAGCGCTATATAAATTATCAATGTATTATTTATTATTATTATTATTATTAACAAAATAAGAATTTAAGAATTTATTTAGCCCAGTATCCATAAAAGTAGTAAAACAAATTTAGAAATGAATTCAATTTAAAGCATTTATTTCCTAATTACAAAAATACACCAAAAAAATGACATGAAGTTGAACGTATCTATCCATCCATCTAATCAATCATCAATGCATTCATCCATCCATTCATCCATCCATTCATCCATCCATTCATCCATCCATCCATCCATTCATCCATCCATCCATTCATCCATCCATTCATCCATCCATTCATCCATCCATTCATCCATCCATTCATCCATCCATTCATCCATCCATTCATCCATCCATTCATCCATCCATTCATCCATCCATTCATCCATCCATTCATCCATCCATTCATCCATCCATTCATCCATCCATTCATCCATCCATTCATCCATCCATTCATCCATCCATTCATCCATCCATTCATCCATCCATTCATCCATCCATTCATCCATCCATTCATCCATCCATTCATCCATCCATTCATCCATCCATTCATCCATCCATTCATCCATCCATTCATCCATCCATTCATCCATCCATTCATCCATCCATTCATCCATCCATTCATCCATCCATTCATCCATCCATTCATCCATCCATTCATTCATCCATCTATTATTCCATCCATTCTTCCATCCATTCTTCCATCCATTCTTCCATCCATTCATCCATCCATCCATCTACATATATCTCCCCTTATCTTTCCATCTCTCTCTTTCTTAATTGCTCTCTCTCTATCTCTCTCTCTCTCTCTCTCTTTCTCTCTCTCTATCGCTCATTTCACTGTAATCTGCTAGTTAGTTTAATTCCTATACACTAGATACCACGAGTTGCCTAAGAAAAGAGAAGTGCAAGTGTTTAAAAAGATTTGCCAACACAAAGACAACAATAGTTCTCAAGGTGAGATTTGTTTTTTCATTTCAATTCTTATCCCTCCATTCAATTATCTCGGTTTAAATTCAATTGTCAGTGTTATCTCTATATATATAAGACGCATTTGTTGTTTGGTTGTCTGTCTGTTCCCTAATAACTCAAGATCCAGACAACCAAATAACGTGAAATTTGGTACACGTACACAAAATTATATCGGAAAGGTTATTAAACAGGTTTCGTTCCATATATATAAGATACTGGGGGCTGGGGGCCCAAAATGTAGTTTTTCCCTATATGAGCTATATAAATTAAAAATTATTGAAAATTAAGACGTAAAATAATAAACATTTTGTTGTCGAGATTAACAAGATGGCGTTTATTGCCATAAAATAATGTGATGTGACGTCATAGTTTGAGTTCATATTAATTTGTAAATAGGAAACAAAGTGAAAAGAGCAGTGCTTATTTTAAATTATTTTTTAAATTGTTAATATACCGCTGTGGGTGTGCGTTTAAGTATTTGTGTGCACATGATTGAATCAGTGAGTGTGTGTGTTTTTTGTTGTGTGCGTTTAAGTATTTGTGTGCACATGTGTGAATCAGTGAGTGTGTGTGTTTTTTGTTGTGAACTAAATGTTATGAAACGGTTTATTTTTATGTCTGTTAGTTTTGCGCCTTTAACAAGATTACGTATATAATTTTTTATAAAATTTGTTTGCAAATTACATCTTTTTTACTTTACACTGTTTCTTTTATGTATATTCTATATGTATTTTATCCTGTCGTCCGATTAAGCTTTTTCCTTTTATTGGCGAGGGTAGGTGTCAATAATATCGTCCATCCCTGGGTGGCATAAACACTGTAGCTAAGCAACTGTGTTTATACTTTTTGCATAACTTAAACTAAACCAGCAGGGCACATTTTAAGCTCAAACCTTGCGTTTCGAAATGTTTCTTTAAAACAAATAAACCCCATACAACAGAAAAATGAATTATATAAATTATCACTTACTGGGGGCGTGGGCCCAAATGTATTTTTTCCCGTATATTTAAAACTGACTCAAAACTAATTCTCCAACTTCCCGTGAAGGTAGAAGCATGAAAATTTGGGAACTTGCCGAATACACTATTATGATGATAATTGGTGAAAAATAATGTACACATTTCCACTCATGGGTGGCCGGGAGCCCCAAAACCGGTTTTTCCTTTATGGGCTATATAAAACTGAATCAACACCAATTCCTCATATTCCCGAGTTGGTAGAAGCATGAAAATTTGGAAAGTCGTTGAGTACCCTCCCGCAATGGTAACAGTCGAAACAAAATATATAATTATCACTAACTGGGGGGGGGGCGGGGGCCCAAAGGTAGTTTTTTTCTTATATGAGCTATATAAATCAGGCTCATCATTCAATCTCCCATTTCCTGTGTAGGTAGTAGTATGAAACTTTGGGAAGTTGTTATGTACCCTCCTCCCAAAATGTTAACTGGCGAAACATTAATCAAAATTATCACTCACTGGGTGGTCAGAGGACTGAATGTATGGCACCATATCAAAAACTTCAGTCTAATTACAAACATGCGGTCACACATTAAGGGTGATTTGTCTGCAGGACAATTTGCAAACAAGTTGCTCCAGATTGGAGATGGTAAAGTTCCTGAAGATCCTTCAAAAGGCCTCATCATTATGCCATGTGGTCAAATTGTCAACTCTCCTGACGAACTTCTGTCCAATGTGTATCCTAACATACAACAAAACTTCAAGAATCAGGACTGGCTTTCTCATAGAGCAATTCTGGCAAGCAGAAATGATGTTGTTGAAAAGCTCAATGTCACCATTCAGAAGCACCTTCCAGGGCAAGAATATGCCTACAAGTCCATAGACTGCATCCTTAATGATGATGAAGCAGTACAATATCCCATTGAGTTCTTGAATTCCATCCAGACCCCTGATTTGCAAGCCCACAACCCGATTCTGAAAGTTGGTGCTCCAATAATGCTGATCCGCAATATTGATGCACCCAGGTTGTGCAATGGCACAAGATTAATTGTGAAAAAGCTGAGGCAACATGTTATCAAGCCACAGTACTCACAGGGTGTGCTAAGGGTGAGGATGTGTTCATTCCAAGAATACCTATCATTCCCTCAGACAACACCATACAATTCAAGAGAATATAGTTCCCTTTGAAACTATGCTTTGCCATGACAATCAACAAGTGACAGGGCCAGTCTCTTGGGATTGCTGGTATAGACTTGCAGACACCATGCTTTTCTCATGGACAGTTGTATGTGGCCTGCTCCAGAGTTGGCAAAGAGGAAAATCTCTTTGTACACACTCCAAATGGAACGGCCAAAAATGTTGTCTATCACATGCTGCAGTCATGCCTATGAGAAAAAGGGGGAGTCAGGGCAGGAAAACAGTCAAGTCAAAAGCCGTAGAACATAAAGGCGCAGTAGAAGCTCCTAATGAAAAAAGAGCAAGAGTCCAGGCAGATCAGGTTCGCCACAGAGTTGCCAGAGCAGCTGAAGACCTGATCAAAGGCAATCACGTTTCCAGGAAGATCGGGTCCGCCTTAGAGGTGCCAGAGCATCTGAAACAGCTGAGCAAAGGCAATCACGTCTCCAGAAAGATCAGGTCCGCCACAGAGTTGCCAGATCAGCTGAAAGACCTCTTTTCAGCATGTGGCACGTCTTCTTGGCTTAAGAAAACAGAGAAATGTTTCCATCACTTTGAAATGGAAAGCCCACATGCATGATGGTTTCATGTACAACCCATCATATGACTATGAAAGCAACAATCTTCTTGACATTGGCAGAATAAGAAATGTTTGTCTAAAGTGTAGTGCACTTAAGTGGAAAGGAGAAACTCCAGGCATGTGCTGCTCCAGTGGTAAAGTCAAACTGCCACCAATTCTAAAGCCACCAGAACCATTGTGCAGTCTGTTGAATAGTGAAACTGCACAATCAAAGGACTTTGTGAAACATATTAGACTATTCAATAATATGTTTGCCATGACTTCCTTCAAGTCTAATGTTGTCGTGAATAATGGGTGGACACCAACATTCAAGGTCCAAGGCCAAGTGTACCACCATGCTGGAACTCTTCATCCAGTCAATGCTGTAGACAGCAAATATCTCCAGATTTACTTCTTGGGAGAAGATGAGCAAGTGCAAAGACGACTGGATTTGCTTGAAAGTCCTTTTGACAGAAACATTGTCCTCAAACTGCAAAAAATGCTGCATCAGCATAACAGCTATGTGAGGTCATTTAAAATGGCTGCTGAGATTATGGATAACACTCAAGTGGACTACAAAATCAAAATTTCTGGCAAAGCACCATTAAAGGAACACAAAGGCAGATTCAATGCACCATCTGTTAGTGAAGTGGCCATCATGATTGCTGGAGAGCTAGGTGATCGTAGAGACATGGTGCTCCATTCAAGAAGTTGCTCACAAATGCCACTTCAAAGGATTCAAGACACTCACAGGTCATATGATCCACTTCAGTATCCTCTGCTATTTGTTAGAGGAGAAGATGGCTATGATTTGAACATAAAAGATGTAAACAAGGCCACAAGCAATGAATACTATGCATATCGCATGATGCAAAGAGTCAACGAATTTAATACACTCCTCAGATGCCCGCGCCTTTTCCAGCTATACATAGTGGATATGTATGCTAAGGTTGAGAATGAGAGATTGCGTTTCATCAGACTCAACCAAACAAAACTTAGAGCTGAGGACTATGGTGTACTATTAGAGGCAGTAAGGAATGACAACAATGTGACTTCTGAAAATCTTGGCAAATTAGTGGTGCTGCCTTCATCCTTCAGTGGAGGGCCCCGTTACATGCATGAATATGCACAGGATGGAATGACCTATGTACGTCATAGAGGCACAAGCATCAAGTAGATTTGCAAGTATGTTACCAAGGGAAGTGATGCAGCCATATTTGCTGTTGCAAATGAAATGCCGAACATGCTTGATGGGGTTACCAATTATCAACAAGGACGATACATTTGTAGCAGTGAGGCAGTGTGGCGCCTGCTTAACTTTCCCATCCATCAAAGGTATCCAACAGTTGTTCACTTGGCAGTACCTCTTGAAGGAGGCCAAGGAGTATACTATAAACCAGGACAGCCAACAGCACATTTAACAGACACTCCATCAAAGACTGTTCGTTCGTCCGTCGATACGACGAGGACCACTCTAGTCATCCGAGGGTTTTCTGGGCGTGCGCAGATGGCTGATTAGGCCGATCCTTGCACGAAAGGTTCGGGAACAGAAGGGACAGGGGGCGAGTGCGACATCTCCTGGAGGGTTGACAGCATGGGCCTTTCGGGCTTGCCTCTTCTTTTCTGCGGCGGTAATCCGGTTTGCCTCACATGACCTGGCACCTTCGTGGATGGAAGAGCGCCAGGTGGATCGGTCCATTGCAGCTCGTTCCCATGTGTCTGGATTTATGGCAAACGCTTTCATTGAGGCTTTCAGTGTGTCTTTGAAGCGTTTCTTTTGCCCACCGTGGGACCGCTGGCCATACTGGAGCTCACCATAGAAGATTCTCTTTGGCAGTCTCTCGTCTGGCATTCGGACAACGTGCCCTGCCCAGCGAAGCTGGGACTGCATCAGGAGGGTGAAGATGCTGGGGAGACCTGCCTTGGTCAGTACCACTGTGTCTGGAATTTTGTTCTGCCACTTTATGCCGAGAATCTTCCTGAGGCTTGTTACATGAAAGTGGTTCAGCTTTCTTGCATGGCGCTGATAAACAGTCCAAGTTTCACAAGCATAAAGCAGTGTGGGGAGCACCACTGCCCTGTACACTTTCAGCTTGGTCTGGATGGTAATGCCTCTTCTGTTCCAGACATTAGGGTACAACCTGCCAAAAGTGGAGCTGGCTCTGGCAATTCTGACGTTCACTTCGTCATCGATGGTGACATTTTGAGACAGTGTGCTACCTAGGTATGTGAACCGGTGCACTGTATTGAGTCTCTGGCCGTTGACAGTGATGTTGGGCTCTACGTAGGGTCTTCCAGGCGCAGGCTGATGGAGGACCTCAGTCTTCTTGGTGTTGATTGACAGACCAAAGTTTGTGCAGGCACTGGAGAACAGGTTTACACTGCGTTGCATGTCGGCTTCTGAGACAGCGTTGAGGGCACAGTCATCAGCGAACAGCAGGTCTCTGATGATGTCTGTCATAACCTTGGTTTTTGCCTGGAGCCTCCGAAGGTTGAACAGCTTGCCATCTGTGCGGTATTTCAGGTTGACACCAACATCCTCGTCTCTGAAGGCCTCTGTCAGCATGGCGGAAAACATGAGGCTAAACAGTGTTGGTGCCAGGACGCAGCCCTGCTTGACTCCGTTTGTGACTGGGAAAGGATCAGAAAACTCCCCGCTGTCCTGGACTCTGGCCTGCATGCCTTCATGGAATTGTTGCACCAAGACGATGAATTTCCTTGGGCAACCGTACTTGGCCATGATCTTCCACAGACCCTCTCTGCCAACAGTGTCAAAGGCCTTGGTCAGGTCGACATAGGTGGAGAACAGATCAGAGTTCTGCTCCTGACATTTCTCCAGCAGCTGCCTGGCAGCGAACACCATGTCGATGGTTCCTCGCTCTTTTCGGAATCCACACTGACTTTCAGGCAGGAGTCCTTGGTCAAGGTGCACTGTGAGGCGGTTGAGCAGGATTCTGGCGAGGATCTTTCCTGCAATAGAAAGCAGGGATATGCCTCTGTGGTTGTCACAAGCCTGTCTACTTCCTTTTCGCTTATATAGATGTATGATGGTGGCATCTTTGAAGTCCTGCGGGATCGTCTCTTGCTGCCATATTAAGAGAAACAGCTCATGGAGCCTTTCAGTCAGGGCTGTTCCCCCCTCCTTGTAGACCTCAGCTGGTATGGCGTCAGAGCCAGGTGCTTTGCCACTGGAGATAAGATAGATTGCTTTCTGGGTCTCGAGCAAGGTTGGTGGGTCATCCAGTGCTTTGTTTGTGGGCACTTGGGGTAGACGATTGATGGCTTCGTCGTTGATTGTCGAAGGGCGATTTAGGACGTCATCGAAATGTTCGACCCATCTCTCCAAGATCTTCTCTTTGTCTGTGATTAGAGTGTTACCGTCTGCGCTGAGGAGGGGGCTTGATCCTGAGGGCGTGGGGCCATATACTTCTTTCAAGGCGTCGTAGAAGTTTTTATAGTCACGCCTGTCTGCATAGCCTTGGATCTCGTCAGCTTTGTTGCCGAGCCAATCGTCCTGCATCTGACGGAGCTTCTGCTGAACAGTCTTGCGTATGTTGTTGAGTGCATCTCTCCTTGCCGTGGACTTGGGGTTATTGATGTATGCTTGGTGAAGGTGGTGTTTCTCATCCAATAACTGCTTGATGTCTTCGGAGTTCTCATCGAACCAGTCCTTATGTTTCCTGGTCTGGGGCCCCAGGGTCTCTGTAGCTGTGGAGTAAATCAGCTCTCTGAGTGATGCCCAGTCTGCCTCCACGCTCTGGTTTCCCGGAGAGGTGGATTTCAAGCACTTTTCCAGAGCATCTACAAAGGACTGTTTGCAGCTGTCGGTATTCAGTTTGGCAACATTAAGCCGTTTCGGGGCCTTCTTCCCTTGCGGGCGTCGTTTAGGCTGAATGCGGATGTTGAGCTTGGTGATGATGAGGCGGTGGTCTGTCCAGCATTCAGCGCCGCACATGGATTTGGTAACTCGTACATCCTGCCTGTCCCTCTTCCTCACGATGACGTAGTCAATAAGATGCCAGTGCTTCGATCGGGGGTGCATCCATGACGTCCGGTTACGAGTGGGGAGGCGGAAGATCGTGTTGGTGATCAGCAGTTCAAGTTCAGCGCAGGTCTGGAGTAAAAGAAGACCGTTGCTGTTGCATTGACCCACTCCATGGTGTCCAAGGACTCCTTCCCAGGCAACGTTGTCCTTGCCAACTCTTGCGTTGAAGTCACCTAGCAAGATGAGTTTGTCCGCCTTTGGAACGTCGGCAATGACAGTGTGAAGTTCTTCGTAAAACTTTGCCTTTACGTCATCTGGATTAGTCATGGTTGGAGCGTAGGCACTGATGATGGTGAGGTGCTTCTTTCCAGCCAGTGGGAGTTTCATGGTCATGAGCCTGTCGTTCACTCCCTTGGGAAGTCCAGCCAGCTTTCCGACAAGAGTTGTCTTAACTGCAAACCCAACGCCTGCCTCACGTCGCTCCTCGCTGGGTCTGCCACTCCAGTAAAATGTGTAACCAGATCCTCTTTCACAGAGCTCTCCTTCTCCCGCGAGCCTGGTCTCGCTCAGGGCTGCGACGTCGATGCCATATCTAGCGAGTTCTTTACCAATCAGGGCTGTTCTCCTCTGAGGTCTGTCTGCATCGTCTCTGTCCAGGAGTGTGCGCACATTCCATGCGCCCAATATGAGAGGAAATATCCTCGTTTTCTTCTTTTTGTTTCGACCGCTGGTATGGGATGGATGACAAAAGTGACTTGCGCGGTGACTTGGATTTAAGTGAGAAGGAGTTGCGCAGTTCGTCGATCTCACTCTCTCGCCCGAGGCCATCTTATCCAGCGGCAGGACTAAGTCGAGACGGCTGGTGATGGAGACGGGTGCAGTGGATGGCCATGACGTCCTGTGTGTCTTGTCATGCCCTTAGCGTTCCACAACGCTTTGCTGAGATTCGCCTTTTTGACCGTTGACCAACTAGTGGTTCCTCCGCTCTGTCCACCGAATCCAGTCTTCACGTGCATAGATAGACATATCTAGATCACCGAGGGTTTGAGACCCGTCGGCTACCCTCACCAGGTTTAGCCAGCCATTCAAAGCCGTTGCCCGGGGTGTGGCCACTGCGCACGTTGCAGTTTCTATGAGCCACTGGTGATAGCTGTGAGACAACTTCCGGATTAATATTAATAGTATTAACAGCCACAAAATGACAATTCCAAGTAAAATACAACCAGAAGAGCATAGAGGGAATTCAATTTGAAGATCAGTTCCTTCATATCTTTAATTTTCCTCAATTTACATTTGTATGTTGTATATTTCTCCAGCGCTTGATTATTTTTGTCTTTTAATGACAGCAGAGAAATTTAGGTTCCGCCATTTTGAACAACCGGAAGTTTTATTAACAAGACTACATTAACAGCGTATTTTGATCTCTGCAAAACAGATCCTCTTGCAAAAACATTGCTGTATTCTGAAGTGCCTAGACATTTTCGCTGGGATGCCAGTCAAAAGGTCTGGCAAATCCGAAAAAAGGTATACCTCTTGCAGACTTCCCGGGATATGTGACAGACAATGCCTTGGGAAGAGTGTACACTGTGCATCCTCACAACAGAGAAGCATTTCACATGCGCCTCCTGCTGCACCATATTCGGGGTCCTATTTCATTTGAAGATCTCAAAACTGTTATTGTTAGAGATGAGGATGGTGACATCCTTGAAATTAAGCCATGCAGCACATACACTGTTAAATGTACCATTTTATTGCATGCAAGTAAACAGTTGTGTACGCTTCTACAGAAAACCTTATTTTAAACCCGGGGGAAGCCGGGTACTTGCCCCTAGTTGAATATAATTGGAGTGGAATTAAGATTGACCATAAAATTCAATTGTTAGTGTTAGTGAATATAATTGGAGTTGAAGTAAGATCTACAATAAAACCAGTCACAATAACACTCATATCACGTTAAATTATTCATCAACACTTTTATTCTAGCAAATTTGAATATGGTTATGCCAAAAGGCCTGGGTAAAGGGGAGGGTGATGGTATGAAGTACAATGGTACTGTTAATAATAAATATACTTTTAAATGTTATATTTTAATGTCTAAAGTTCTATTTGAAGAGGTAAATTGTCTGCACTGCAATAAATAAATAAAATACACCAGTAACAATATGTTAGGAAATGGTTTTTATTACAGGGCATAGTTTTAAAAAATCGGTGAAAACGTCACGATTTTAAGTATTTTTTATTTGTCCGGGCAGATATGCAGCTTCAAAGTTTCGACCAAACTGACGGTGCAGCTATAAATGTCAAACCTGAGGAATATATGTTTCCATTTGAGAACCTAATTTTTGAAGGAGGTGGAAACAAGGGTTTGGCCTATGTAGGCTGTATACAGGTAAGAATTGTCGCAATAATAGCATTTATGACAGCGATAAAAATGGTTCAGTGGGAAAATGAAGTTTCTCTATCTTCTTAAAAGCTCTTTAACAATGGCATGGAACAGACTGTTCTATATTTTATGCGATTTTTGTATTTAAAAAAATCTCCATGTTAAAATAGATTAAAATAAAATCACAAAGAAACACTATTACTTTAAGGCAGGATTTCAATCTGGGAAAAAAATCAAAATTCAAATAGTCAACAATTAACATCATAAGTAACCTAGTGCGCAGTCAAATGACATACATATAAAATGAACAAAAAAACAGTTTTTTAAAAGATGAGGCCCAGCTGCAGTGAGGAATGTAGAATCTCGCATGAAAAAGCAGAAAATAATTTTTTAGTCACAAACTAAGTAGTCACACAGGGGGGACTCAGAACTCTAAGTTTTATTGATATTTATTTTGATCGATTGTGGGATTTAATGTGAGATATAAAATTTGATCAACTAACACAAAAGTGTTAAAAATATCAAAATATTATGCGTTTGTTTGTTGGGTGGTAGTAGCATTGCAGTGCCGAAAAAACATAATGTTGAACGACACTTTCAGACAATTCATGCCACTTTTGATGTGAATTATCCACTTAAATCTGAAGTAAGAAAAAAAAATATGTCAACAAAATCAAGTCTAACTGCACAACAGACTGTTTTCACTAGACATGTGGAAAATTCTAAAAAGGCCACCATGGATTTTTTTTCAAAATTTCTCACATGCACGCAAACAAGAAGAAACCTTTCATTGATGGTGAGTTGTTTAAGGAACTATTTTTGACTGGTGCTGATTGTTTGTTTGATGGACTTTCTAACAAACGTGAGATTGTCTCAGCAATACACGACTTACAGTTGTCAAATAACACCATCAAAAGAAGAATACATGCAATTTCAACGGACATACAAACTCAGTTAAAGACTGAATTGGAAATATGCAACTGGTTCTCGATTTTGTAAATTATAGCCATTTGAACACGTTATGAAAATAATCAATTCTATTCGAGCAGCTCCTTTGCAACACCGACATTTCAAGGCCCTTTTAGAATATACTGAAGATAAAGAGCATGATCTTATTCTGCATACTGAAGTACGTTGGCTCAGTAAAGGAAAGGTTCTTACAAGATGTTTGAGTTTAATTGAAGATATAAAAACATTTATAAACGATAAAAAGGAAAATTATGATGACCTAGCTGACTCTCGCTGGCTGATTGATTTTGGATTTCTCACAGACATCATGGACATTTTTTATTCTTTAAATTTGTTGTTGCAGGGAAAGACAAAAACAAAGCTGAAATGATAAGCTCTGTATAGTCATTTACAGCTAAATTGGATTTGTTGATATCACATCTGCAAAAGCCTTTGTTACATAGTCGAGCAAATGCTTTCTTGAGGTCTGTGAAGTTTTGATGAAGTTCACGTTTTTCCTCTACAGTCAAACCTCTCATAACGAGCACCTCTCATAACGAGATTTTCGCATAACGAGCAACTTTTTTTTGTTGCAAGTTGCTCCCTTAACGAGCGAAGATTCGCATAACGAGTGACGCAGAAAGGGAAAGTCCCTTTTTCCTGGAAATTAATTAGTGAGCCGGTGTCACGAAATAAAGTCTCCCCCAAAATAAAGTCTCCCCCCAGAGAGTTTATTTTAAAACAAAGTCGCCCCCGGAGACTTTGTTTTAAAATGAAGTCTCCGGGTTAAAATAAACCCTCCCCTTAATTATTGGAAATTATAAATAATTGTTTTATTAAACTTTATGACTTAAAACATAATTTGTATTTGTTCTACATTCATTTCTGTATGATTATTGGAAATTGAGCAATCTTAAACTTTGTCAGGGGCGTAGCAATTTGCGGGCTAAGTGGGTGTATGCCCGTATAGACACATATTTAGAGTTGGTTAATTGCCCAGAGTTATTTAAAAGAATATCAGACAAATGAACTGAAATACAAAGATGATCAAGTAATACGAGAACGTGACACCGATATTTTGGAACAAGAATTAACTCTTTACGTTTGTGGGTAGATCATGTGTTAAGGACCTAAACGAAATTACCGATTTCTATGTGTGCATTAAAATAATTCAAAAACATTATTACTGTCTATTATCGGTAGCGTTTACTAAAGTTACTGGAGAAAATTTAACAAATCAAATGTAGCCAAGGTTTTTAAATTTAGAAAATAAAGTAAAAAAACAGGTTACACGATTAAACAATCAGTGTCTTAGCTAGGGTTGGTGATACCCATTGCGTTAAATTCACAATATAACCCAGATCAAAGTGTTGTGGAGATCTGGGTTGAGATGAGGCGCTTAGTTAGCTTGAGATTCCCGTTTAGGTGTGCCGCTGAATTAATTAGGCATAAGGTCAATGACCTTACGGAATGTTAGAATCCTGGAGACTTAAGGGGTAGCACAGAGGTGGGCTTGTTCATTGATGAAATGCGACAGGAAAACATGAAGCGTCATTTGTTGAGCGGGTAAAGACTAGCTATATATCTTAGTAGATAGATTGCTTCAAGGTGGGCACGTATTGGCCATTTAAGTTTTCTATCTAGTCATAGTTAGCTGAGGTATGAAGAAGTCTGCTTAGGAAACCTTCACGTTCTAAGCAACGGTGGTCAAACCGCGGTTCACGAGCCGCGTGCGGCTCTTCTGTGTTCACATTGCGGCTCGCGTGCAATTTATGAAAGATATATTAAAAGGATTACTGAAAGATTTCCAAGCCAGGTTTTATGACTCATAATGCTTCAATGCAACTCTCAACAATTTTTAAATATTTTAAAACGGCTCTCAATTACTAAGGGTCTTGTCACCTGTAGTCTAATGAGTTATTATAATGTAATAATCACGCAAAGGGAGGCATTAGGGAGTAATTTATATGAGTGTGTATGTGTGTATGTATGAATTTATGTATGTACGTATACATGTATGTATGTATGTATGTATGTATGTATGTATGTATGTATGCATGTATGCATGTATGCATGTATGTATGTATGTATGTATGTATATATGTATATATGTATATATGTATGTATGTATGTATGTATGTATGTATGTATGTATGTATGTATGTATGTATGTATGTATGTATGTATGTATGTATGTATGTATGTATGTATGTATGTAGTAGTATGTATGTATTTATGTATGTATGTATGTATGTATGTATGTATGTATGTATGTATGTATGTATGTATGTATGTATGTATGTATGTATGTATGTATGTATGTATGTATGTATGTATGTATGTATGTATGTATGTATGTATGTATGTATGTATGTATGTATGTATGTATGTATGTATGTATGTATGTATGTATGTATGTATGTATGTATGTATGTATGTATGTATGTATGTATGTATGTATGTATGTATGTATGTATGTATGTATGTATGTATGTATGTATGTATGTATGTATGTATGTATGTATGTATGTATGTATGTATGTATGTATGTATGTATGTATGTATGTATGTATGTATGTATGTATGTATGTATGTATGTATGTATGTATGTATGTATGTATGTATGTATGTATGTATGTATGTATGTATGTATGTATGTATGTATGTATGTATGTATGTATGTATTTTATGTATGTATGCATGTATGTTTAATATTTTGTTTAATAATTTTTTTTAAATATTTGAAAGATAAATTTTGTAATACATGTACTAGTTTGTGTAATGAAAGTATTGATCATTTTTTTAAAAAAGAATCTTTTCTCACTATGCGATTTGCAATTGTAGCTTAATTGTTATCCTCGAAGTATTTTATACCTACAACAATGTAAATAACAACCTGTAGTTGTGATTCTCTTGTGTTAATACTCTTTTTTGATCTCCTAAAGCTTTCTAATATTTTAGAATATCTAGCAATATAAATAGTAAAATCAAAGTAGGTTACCATTTAAAGACTTTGTAAAATATATTAACGGATAGATACAATTTTGTTAATTATTTTTTCTCTTATGGACACAACTCTAGATTGGGCTGTCCAGTCCATAATGTCATAATTAGTTTAGACACTCTAGAAAGGGGCGGTATAAATTATAGGCAGAAAATTAAATGTTAGTCATGATTATTGGAGCCACCGTCTAAATTTTTTGTAACATTTGTAAAATGCTTTGAAATTTTAATATATTCGTTGTATTTAAAACTGTTATGGCATTTAAAAATTCAAATTCATAAAGAAAAATAATACACGTGTACAGTAAAAGATAATTTCACAATCGTGATATGAGATAATCTATTCGTGCATGGTGATGTTATGAAAATAAGGTTTCAATAATTGCGCTGTATTTCTGAATGTTTACAAAATAATTTAATTTTAAAAATCTATGTCTGTGTGTGTACGCAAACTTTTGACTAAATAAAAGTAATTGAAACTGAAATCACGTTTATTCCGTACAAAGCATTTGTAATATCTAACACACACACACACACACACACATATATATATATATATATATATATATATATATATATATATATATATATATATATATATGTGTGTGTGTGTGTGTGTATATATATAAGCGCAATGTGTCACCCTCTCACGACTAAACCCATAGTCCTCCTCCGAGTCTTCCAGTGCCAAATAACGGGAACAAACTTAATTTTAGATTTTGTTTTACCCCTTGTGATAGTGTCAGCCAGTGCAGGTAGCACCACCAGTACCCCCCCCCCACCTCCATTGACGCCTCGCCTCTGCGTCTCACAATAACAATGCATAGACCACAGAGTTTTTTTAAAAAAGACTTTATAATCGGTCATAAGTTAAACAGGTCAGTGTCGTAGCCCGATTTTTGTTCCCTCCGTGCGGTTACTTAATTGGGTCACTCCCACCCTTTCCCCCCGACTCTAGATATTAAGAAACCTTCTCATCGTCTGAACACCCGACGTTGTACAAAATTACTATTTATAGTAACAACACAAACCCATGCCTATAAAGACATAATCCTTGCTTTATGAAACAAAACAACTGCCTTTTTACACTCTAAAACTGCCTGTGCGTCAATTTGTACAGCGGGAAAAAACAAAGTAATTTAGTAATTTTTCAAATTATATCACGCCCCTGAGAAGTGTCAAATGGTATCGTCCGCTCCCCCCTCTTATCTCTCTATATCTACGCCACGACCATAAATAGTATTACAGTAAACATCTGTGAATATTATGTCACGCCCATGAGAGGTGTCAAACGGTATGGTCCGCACCCCCCTCTTATCTCTCTATTTCTACGCCACTACAATAACTAGTATTACAGTAAACATCTGTGAATATTATGTCACGCCCCTGAGAGGTGTCAAACGGTATGGTCCGCACCCCCCTCTTATCTCTCTATTTCTACGCCACTACAATAACTAGTATTACAGTAAACATCTGTGAATATTATGTCACGCCCATGAGAGGTGTCAAACGGTATGGTCCACACCCCCCTCTTATCTCTCTATATCTACGCCACTACCATAAATAGTATTACAGTAAACATGTGTGAATATTATGTCACGCCCCTGAGTGGTGTCAAACGGTATGGACCGCACCCCCTCTTATCTCTCTATATCTACGCCACTACCATAAATAGTATTACATTAAACATGTGTGAATACTACAGCAATACACAAGTAAGTATTCTTTATTCTTTTGTTTTTTAATGATCTCTTTGTTTTATATCGAAAGTATGATGGGGGCGAATTTATTTTGGGGGAGACAATATTTTACAGGGTAGGGGCGAAATTATTTTAATCGGGAGGAAAACATTTTCTCCCCCCGGAGGATTTGTTTTAAAACAGAGTCTCCGGGGGGAGACTCTGTATGGGGGAGGATTTATTTTGCAACACCGGCACTTCCGCCCTGATGTATTATTCTGTGTTAAGCACTCTGTCTGTTACTGTTAGCGTATTGTTTTCGTGTGTGATCAACCGTTTTTAAAAATTTTGTATTCAGACAGTATTCGTATTTTTTCTATGTGCAAAGTGTATTAACCTGTGCTAAAATGTCTTCGAAAAAAGCAATAAGAAAGGAAAAAAATAGCTGTTGAAATGAAACGAAAAACCATTGAAAAGCGAGAACAAGGTGTCTAATCTAGCGCACAACTACAATCGGCCAACATCAACGATCTGCATTATTCTCAAGAACAATTAAGGAGATGGATGCTTCAAATTGAGTGTCAAGAATGTATACGAAACGGTTACGACACATTTTCGTCAAATTTTTAAGCATTGGCAGTTTTCTTGTTAAAAAGGAATAATTATTTTTCATAAATTCACATATTTTTTTTCAAATCTAAATTGTAATCTATTTGTTTCACTCTTTAACAATTCATAATTAATTTTATTTGAATAAATGTTAATAAACATTTTTGAACACTGACTATTTTTTTCAGCATGGAACGGATTATCGTACTTTACATTGATTAGTATGGGAACAATTGTTTCGTATAACGAGTGTTTCGCTTAACGAGTAAGACTCTGGGACGAATTAATCTCGTTATGAGAGGTTTGACTGTAAGTGTTTTTCTATGAGTAAGGGACAATTGGAGATCTGCTCGTTTGTGCTTCTGCCAGTAATTCATCGGATATTGTCTTTAACCAGCCGATGATAATTTTTAACATTACTTTGCTAGGGTGACTGATGAATTTTTAAGAGCATTAAATTTGGTTGTAGTATTTGTAATGTCATAATGGTAGTAAGGTTTTATTCAAAGCTAAAATAACAAGAATCAATTAAACAAGGCTTCATTTTGATAATTTTTCTTTTCTTTTAAATTGCTACAAGATAATAAAATCCTAATAAGAAATAATTGTGAAGATGAAACATCAGGTGATACTTCAAATCTTCTGAATGTACCTGCGATATGAACAACAACTTGTCCCATTTATTTGTCCCATATTTAGAAAATTTATTTCAATTTCCCATTAATTTGGAGGAGATTCGTATAGTGTCATTGTTATTGAGATGAATTTAAACAATTTTCCAAAGCTAATAAAAATGATTGTAAAAATGAATGTGTAAGATTCAACTGTATTTCTAAACGTAAAGCCAGTGTCTACATTGATATCAATAATAATATTTCTAAAATATTCATTCTTTATTAAAAGAAATCAACGGTGTAACTAAGCTTTATTTTAATATTCCCAGTATTTAGAGGAGATCTGCATGATGTCACAGATTTGTCGTATAGGGGGAAGCAGTGCAGGGGCCATAACTGCAGCTTTAGTCGCCCTTGGTTATTCAGCAAGAGATATAGGAGAATTTCTATCCGATAATATTGAAGATGTTTTTTTGGGCAAGTATTTATACATCAACAATTATTGTAAAAAATGTATTACATTTAAAGTGATACTTTCAACACTGCTTGAATTGTTTAAAACTATTTTAAGTATTATATCTATACTAATAAAAGGCAAAGCCCTCACTCACTCACTGACTGATTCATCACTAATTCTCCAACTTCCCGTGTAGGTAGAAGCATGAAACTTTGGGAAGTTGTCGAGTAGCCTCTCGCGATGAAAATTGGAGTAAAAGAATTTTTAAAATAACACTCATGGGGGCCGGGGGCCCAAAAACGTTTTTTTCCCTTATATGGCCTATATAAAATTTGAATATCACTAATTCTCCTATTTCCCGAGTAGGCAGAAGCATGAAACTTTGGGAAGTTGTTGAGTACAATCCCGCGATGGTAACGGGCGAAAAAGTATTTAAATTATCACTTCCAGGGGGCCGGGGGCCCAAATGAAGTTTTTTCCTTATATGAGCTTTATAAAAACTAAAAATCACTAATTCTCCTATTTCCCGTGTAGGTAGCAGCATGAAACTCTGAGTAGTTGATAAGTACACTTACGCGATGGTAACAAACGAAAAAAATATTTAAATTATCACTTACTGGGGGCCGGGGGCCCAAATGTAGTTTTTTTCTTATATAAAAAAACTGACTCATCACTAATTCTACAACTTCCCGCGTAGGTAGAAGCATGAAACCTTGGGTAAAGTTGTTAAGTAGCCTCTTGCGACGATACTTGGCGCAAAAGAATTTTAAAATTCACACTAATGGGAGCCGGGGGCCCAAAACCATTTTTTCCTTATATGGGCTATATTAAATTGAAAAATAACTAATTCTCCTATTTTGCGAGTAGGCAGAAGCATGAAACTTTGGGCAGTTGTTGAGTACACTTCCGCGATGTTAACAGGCAAAAAAATATTTAAATTATCAAATACTGGGGGCCGGGGCCCCAAATGAAGTTTTTCCTTAAATGAGCTATATAAAAACAGAAAATCACAAATTCTCATATTTCCCGTGTAGGTAGAAGCATGAAACTCTGAGTAGTTGATAAGTACACTTCCGTGATTGTAACAGGTAAAAAGAATATTTAAATTAACACTTACTGGGGGGCCGGGGGCCCAAAAGAATTTTTTTTCTAATATTAAAAACTGAATCATCATGAATTCTCCAACTTCACGTGTAGGTAGAAGCATGAAACTTTGGGAAGTTGTTGAGTAGCCTCTCGCAATTCAAAGTGGCGTAAAAGAATTTTAATATTCACTCTCATGGGGGCCGGGGGCCCAAAAGCGTTTTTTTCCTTATACTGAAAATTGCCTTATTCTCTACTTTCCCGTATAAGTATAAACACGAAACTTTGGGAATTAGTTGAGTCAACTCCCTCGATGGTAGCATGCAAAAAAAAAGGTTAAATTATCACTCACTGGGGGGACCAAATGTACTTTTTCTTATATAAAAACTGACTCAATTCTAATTCTCTGATTTCCCGTGTAGGTAAAAGCATGAAACTTTTGGAAATTATTGAGTACACACCCGCGATGGTAACAAGCCAACAAATATTTAAATTTTCACCCACAAGGGGCCGGGGGCCAAATTTTTTTTCTTATATAAAAAGTTAATCATAACAGATTCTCCATTTTCCCGTGTAGTTAGAAGCATGAAATTTTGGGAAGTTGTTGAGTACACTCCCGGGATGGTAACAGTTGAATTTTTTTTGTTTAATTATCACTCACTGGGGGCCCGGGACACAAAAGTAATATTTTTAACTTATATGAGCTAAATTACAAATAAAAAAACTTTGGATACTGTGTAAATGTAATTTTACAAAACTTCGAAGATAAAAACTTGATGGCCTATATTAAAATTCGTTAGGGCATTAAAATTATATTTTTTCAATATTTTGTAGCCGAGGGCCCCTAATCTCTTTTTTGTAAACGTTTAAGAGATTTTAACCATTTGATTTCACTCAATTTTAAAAAAAAATGTTTACTAACAAATATATTCATCATAATCCAAATTGAAATAAGCTGTTTGTTTTGAACTATACATATTACCCCGATAGGGCCCCCGGCCCTTATTTTAGTTTTTTTAAAAGACGTATATTTGTAAATGTATTTTATTCATCCCACGGCCATTAAACTTTAGGAAGTTTTTGGGTACGCTCCATCGAAGGTTTTCTGGCATTTAAAAGTTAAAGTTTTAAAAACACCACTTATTCCGGGCTGGGGGCCCGTATGCCATATTTTAACATTAGTTATATAAAAGGTAATTTAAAATGTGGTACTACTACTAGGTAAATGGATGAACTATGGCCAAATTTGATTTTAAAAATAAAATAAAATTATATAGGGTAATGAACTTCTAACGTCTGTTCCTTTGGGGCCGGGACCCAAAATATTTTTTTTCGTAAACATTTAAAGCTTTGTTACCTTAAAAATAATTTAAATAAATATAGTCACATTTCTCTATCATGACCTAGATTGAAATCCTCAGACCTTATGAGATATGCACATCCTGCATCCATTTTGCACGGGGGCCCGTAATGTCATTTTAGTACCCATTTAATTTTACACGACTTTGACAAATATTGACAAACAAGTATATCGATCATGATTCAGACTGAAATCTATTGGTGTTTTGAATTGGTGTGAAACGGGTTTTCAACGCTTACTAAAATTCTAACTTCCGCAGCGGAGCGCGGGGATTTTGCTAGTATACTAATAAAAGGCAAAGCCGTCACTGAAACATTGACTAACTAATCTTTTCTCCAACTTCCCGTGTAGGTAGAATCATGTTAACTTTCGGAAATGTTTTCGTACATTCTCACGATGATAACCTGCCAAAAAAAAACTGTTTTAAAATACTACTCACATGGTACCAGGGGACCACCAAAATGTAGTTTTTTCCTTACATAAATTTATAAAAATTAGTTTAACCTTTAGCTTCTGTTTGAATAGATGGATCTTGGTCAAACGTCGTATATAAAAATTTGATAACCCATATTTAAATATTATAGAGTAAAAAACGCCATTCCTTTTTGGCTGAGGCGGGGGGGGGGCAAATTCTGTTGTTTTTTTCGTAAAAATTTAATTCTTTATTCACCATTCGATTTTTCACGATTTGACCAATGCTACAAATGTATCCATCATGATGTAACTTTACATCCTACATTAATATGGCCTAGGGGCCCTTAATGTCATTTTTTTGTTTTGTAAGCTGTATAACTATTATTGTATTTATCCGATCGCCATGAAATGTTTGAGAGTTGTAGAGTAGTTCCCATAAAAGTTTATGGCATAAACGTTTTTTAAACCCACTTATGTATGTGCCTGTGGTGCAACATGGCATTTTCTTAACATGAGTTATATAAAAGGTATTTAAACAGTGTGTCCTGGATAAATAGAGGATCTTGACCAAACGTTGTACATACAAATTTGATGACCCCTATTTTGTAGTTTTATATAATTTTATTTCATTTATTTTATTATTATTATTTTTTTTTAACTTTTAAAACTTTATTCCCCATTAAATTTGTTTCTAAATCTTGAAAAATATTGACGCACATCTCCATCATGATCCAGATTTAAATTTTCATGCGTATTTAACTTTAAATCTTTCACCATTTTGCCCGGGGGCCCTTACCGTCATTTTGTTCTAATGTAAGCTCTTTATTTATTATTTTATTTATCCGATCGTCATGAGTCTAGGGGGGGGGGAGTTTTTTGGCACGATTTTTCTAAATAATTAGTATGCGTTGATTTCTTTGAATTTCATTACAACTGCGAACGTTGAAACGCGCGACGGGTCAGCTAGTCTTATATAAAATATATGTTGCGGTGGTGTCGAGGTCAAACGGCTTTTCTTCAAAAATGTAGCCATAAATGTCAAAGAAATACGGTAATTGTGCAATGGCGGACGGCATTGTTGATAGCTAATAACTTAAATTAATTTTTTGCACCTACTAAAGTTTTGTTGATTTTGTTTGTTTTTTTGTTTGTTTGTTGTGTTTTTTGTTGTTTTTGTTGTGATTCCAGCTGAATAATATAACAATTGTATTGATTACACACAATTAAGGTTGTAATGTTTCATTGTGAATATGTATTTATGTTCCAACCCTTCCCCTGCTCCACACAGATCACTCGTGTGGCTACTTGAGTCTCCTGCCAAATCTCATCAGGAAGTTTGGATGGAATCCTGGAAAGAAGATTTTTAAATGGTTTGGTGACAAAATCAAGACAAAATCTGAGACTAACAATCCTGATATGACATTTTATGATGTAAGAACCAATGGCTTTGATACGTTTACATTAGGGTTTTCTCTCATCGGTTTCTCACTCTGAAGTGAGATAAAGATATTCTTCAAGAAAAGTTTAATCAATTGCAATTTTCTCAGGTTATTTTTTTTTCTTTTCATAAAATTAATTTGTTGAAACGTAATTCACCAAGCAAAACAGTATCGCCAGCTGCCAATTTAATCTATAAAATTTAAAAAATAGTTACATTGTGCTGCATTAAGAGGCGTAACATCGATTTGGCATCGGGGCAGTTGCCAAAGGTGTCGAGGGCTTATCCCTCAATAATCAATAATTTATTTTGTATACTAAGTATTTTCCCAATTTCTCAAGGGCGCAAAAAATGAATTAGCCAAAGGCGAAAAACCAAGGGACGCGTCTGGCTGCATTACCAAGCTTAGTATCTCAGTATATAGTTATCAAGACATTTAAAATTCCACACAAATATGGGATGTACGGTCGCTCTTCAGTTTACGAACGCATGAGAGTACGAACAAAACCAACCATGAGTTTATCGCATAGGACTTATGATGTCACCAACCCAAGCTTTCTTTCTTTATTTGTGTCCCATAACCTCGTGGTTGTAGGGGGTTATAATGTTTCCATTAGAACTTTCTCGGGGCTTGGTAGACTTTGGCGGCGCCCATATGCTCACCACGTCAGCGGAGGACATTTTAGCGATAGTCATTCATCAACATTATTTTGTGTGGCTTTAAGGTGGGCTAGATCCCACGCCCCTCAGCTTGTGAGGTAAGTGCTCTATTGACTTCGCTATCCAGCCGCCTAACCAAAGCTACTTCACTACATAAAGTCTCTTTTCCAAAGTTAAACTTATCATCACGCTTTACACTTTACACGGTTTCAACGCTTCCATACCCACAAGTCTAATACTATTACTATTTTAACGTTAGACTACTTGTAGAATATGCCAATTATTAAAATAATGATCTTCAATATGTGACATAGCCTGTCTAAAGCTATTCTGATTTGGACAGTTATACAGGGAGAGAAAAATGGAGCTCTGTGTTGTTGTGACCAACTTGAACCAAATGAGGGCCGAGTACTGTCACCCAAAGACAACACCAGACATGCCTATAAGAGAAGCACTTCGAATGTCCATGGCCATACCAGGTAGATTATCTAGTTTTCAATGATCTTTATCAAGTTTTGTTTAAAGTTATTGTAAAACTATTTTGTAATTTACAAGCGATTGTAAGTTAAGTCGCCCGCTTGAAGATTTTCATTTTGATAATAAAACTAATTTTGCCTCATATACATTTTTAGGAGTTTTCACAGCAAGGATCTATGACAACCATGGACAATTTGATACATACGTAGATGGAGGAGTCTTGTGTAACTATCCCATACAATGTTATGACGGTAAATTTCTAACTAATCAAAGTAACCGCATGGAAATTATATTCATTGTGAGGATAAACTCAATATTCTGTAGTATTGTATAATCTAAAAGATATTACTGATTTCTAAAAGAAGTTTAAAAAGAAATAATATTAAGATATTAGTTAACTTTACTAAAGTCCTTTTCAGTGCATAATTGATTTTTATCTTAACTTATAATTGATTGCTATTGATTCATGATTGAATATCATAACATGCAATGATAAAGGCCTGTGCCACAATAACATCAATAATTTAATAATAATTTTATCAATAGCAAGTATGTTTAACAGAGTTGAAAAAAGATGTTGGGCTATTAAATAAATCAGTTTATGCCAATCCACAGGATGGTTTCTTTCAATGGACAAAGCGGACACTTTCCTCCGAAAGATGAATCCTCTAAAAGATCTTCCAAAGATAATGGCCAAGAAGTTTAAACCACGCACTAATAAATCTATTGGATTTCTATTGGTAATTTTGTAGACTACATGTATATAAGACTTGCTCTCTTAATATTCATAAGCATACACAATATTATTTAACAATGATATTCAGATGGAGCGAGATTAGTTGTATTCTTAAAACTAGAAACACTCGATAGAAGAAGAACAATTAAATATATCTTTGACATACAATACATAGATAATCTATCACGACCCTCAGAAATAAAGATAAAAACACTTTTCTTTTTCCGTATTATATTCGGACATGATGAGTTGCCTGAACATACCAGGAAAACCAACACTCTATCAACAATGATAAAATGAAAAAAAAACTTTAAAAAAAAATGAGGCCCAGCTGCAGTAAGGAATGTAAAATAACGCATGAAAAAGCAGCAAATATTTTTTAGTCACAAACTAAGAAGTCACACATGGGGACTCAGAACTCTAGGTTTTATTGATATTTATTGTGACCGATTGCGGGATTTAATGTAAGATATAAAATTTTATCAACTAACTCATAACTCATAACGTTATTCAGTAAGCCTTTGTCAACTAGGTCTGCACGTCATTCAGTAAGCCTGTGTCAACTAGGTCTGCACGTCATTCAGTAAGCCTGTGTCAACTAGGTCTTCACGTCATTCAGTAAGCATGTGTCAACTAGGTCTGCACGTCATTCAGTCAGCCTGTGTCAACTAGGTCTGCACGTCATTCAGTCAGCCTGTGTCAACTAGATCTTCACGTCATTCAATAAGCCGGTGTAAACTAGTTCTGCACGTCATTCAGTCAGCCTGTGTCAACTAGGTCTGCACGTCGTTCAGTCAGCCTGTGTCAACTAGGTCTGCACGTCGTTCAGTCAGCCTGTGTCAACTAGGTCTGCACGTCGTTCAGTCAGCCTGTGTCAACTAGGTCTGCACGTCGTTAAGTCAGCCTGTGTCAACTAGATCTTCACGTCATTCAATAAGCCGGTGTAAACTAGGTCTGCACGTCATTCAATAAGCCTGTGTCAACTAGGTCTGCACGTCATTCAGTAAGCCTGTGTCAACTAGGTCTGCACGTCATTCAGTCAGCCTGTGTCAACTAGGTCTGCACGTCATTCAGTCAGCCTGTGTCAACTAGGTCTGCACGTCATTCAGTAAGCCTGTGTCAACTAGGTCTGCACGTCGTTCAGTAAGCCTGTGTCAACTAGGTCTGCACGTCGTTCAGTCAGCCTGTGTCAACTAGGTCTGCACGTCGATCAGTCAGCCTGTGTCAACTATGTCTGCACGTCATTCAGTAAGCCTGTGTTTCTAGGTCTGAACGTGATTCAGTAAGCCTGTGTCAACTAGGTCTGCACGTCATTCAGTCAGCCTGTGTCAACTAGGTCTGCACGTCGTTCAGTCAGCCTGTGTCAACTAGGTCTGCACGTCGTTCAGTCAGCCTGTGTCAACTAGGTCTGCACGTCATTCAGTCAGCCTGTGTCAACTAGGTCTGCACGTCATTCAGTCAGCCTGTGTCAACTAGATCTTCACGTCATTCAATAAGCCTGTGTAAACTAGGTCTGCACGTCATTCAGTAAGCCTGTGTCAATTAGGTCTGCACGTCGTTCAGTAAGCCTGTGTCAACTAGGTCTGCACGTCGTTCAGTCAGCCTGTGTCAACTAGGTCTGCACGTCGTTCAGTCAGCCTGTGTCAACTATGTCTGCACGTCATTCAGTAAGCCTGTGTTTCTAGGTCTGAACGTGATTCAGTAAGCCTGTGTCAACTAGGTCTGCACGTCATTCAGTCAGCCTGTGTCAACTAGGTCTGCACGTCATTCAGTAAGCCTGTGTTTCTAGGTCTGCACGTCATTCAGTAAGCCTGTGTCAACTAGGCCTGCACGTCGTTCAGTCAGCCTGTGACAACTAGGTCTGCACGTCATTCAGTAAGCCTGTGTCAACTAGGTCTGCACGTCGTTCAGTCAGCCTGTGTCAACTATGTCTGCACGTCATTCAGTAAGCCTGTGTTTCTAGGTCTGAACGTGATTCAGTAAGCCTGTGTCAACTAGGTCTGCACGTCATTCAGTCAGCCTGTGTCAACTAGGTCTGCACGTCATTCAGTAAGCCTGTGTTTCTAGGTCTGCACGTCATTCAGTAAGCCTGTGTCAACTAGGCCTGCACGTCGTTCAGTCAGCCTGTGACAACTAGGTCTGCACGTCATTCAGTAAGCCTGTGTCAACTAGGTCTGCACGTCGTTCAGTAAGCCTGTGTTTCTAGGTCTGCGCGTCATTCAGTAGGCATGTGTCAAATAGGTCTGCAAGTAATTCAGTAAGCCTGTGTCAACTAGGTCGGCGAGTGCACTGGACGAGATCCCTCCACACAACCCTGAGAATGAACATAGTGGTTGTGGGGCCGTCAATGTGACATACGTCACCCAGCCGGGACAGTTCAGCGCCCCTTACTCAAGAAACGGAACGGCCTTTCCTCACGTGGATTTAATCAGGAGAATCAACGGGGCAATTACCAAGTTCAGAGGTCAACCTGTACACTTTACATCAGGAGCGTCACGTGATGCCTACACACACTATACAGACATCACAGCTCAATTAAAGTATAACACGAAGAGAGACATTAGTTTATTGGGCAGGCAATAATGATGCTAAACTTGGCGATTAGTATGTCGGCATCCCTTCCGTCTCGAGAGACGATGGTGCATCACCGTTGGGTTGGGTTGCATTTCCTCGTGTGGCTGAGCAGTCCTATCCTTGAGTGACAGTATTTACCACAGCTTTTGCACATGAGTTAAGTACTTCCCAATGCTTTGGCCTTTCTCCTAGCTCTTCTGTCTGTAGCCTCCTCCATCCTTAGCTCCTCAGCTACTATGACGCCATCTTTTACAGCTGTGCGTCACGTAGATCGGTTTTCTGCCTTACACTCCCAATCACTTGTGTTTATTCTGGCTGCTTTCATGTCTCTCTGGAAGACATCCTGATGCCAGTTCTCCATATAGGAAGTCCTTGGGGATACGACCCTGGCTCAATCTTTTTACATCTCCTAGCCATCTCAGGCGTCTTTCACTAAGGATTGAGAACATGCTTTAAATATTGGTACGCATTAGGATCTCAGTATTAGGCACTTTGTCATGCCATTTAATGCCTACGCAGGCACCTCAAGTGGAAGCTTGCACTCATGGGATGTATATATGATCCATGTCTCGCTCCCGTATAGAAGCGTACTGATGACGCAGGCTCGATAGACACACAGTTTGGTTTTCTCTGTTAGCTTGGTGTTTTGCCAAACCCGTTTATTTAGTTTAGCCATTGTGGCAGCTGCCTTGCCATTTCTACTGCTTAATTCATCCTCGATGGACATTGAGTTGAAAACCTTGGACCCCAAGTAGGTGAAGCTGTCCACAATCTCCAAGTTTTCACTGTCGATATTAATGGTAAGAGGAAAACACGTGTCTTGGGCCATGATGTTTGTGGTTATGGAAATATATATTTGGCCAAATCTTATTATGCATTATGTTTACCTTTTATCAAATCTTGTATAAATAGTAGGGCTGGTACTGATTTAAAAAAAAATTGTTCGATTAATCGGAAAAAATGAATCGATTAATTTCGATTAATTATAACTTTATAACGCATATAAAGATCCCATTTAGTCACGATTCATTATTTTCGTGAAATCGGTTAAGTCACTGTGATTCCATGGCTCCCAAATTCGGTGACGTAACACAGCAAATTCGTTCTGCTATGCAAGAAATAAGGGAAAATAACTTTTTCTCTACGTATGCACGTCTATATAAATAATAGTAATAATACGAGCGCAAAGTATCTATGTAAGAAACTAAAAATACAAATTATTAATGAATTGGAAAATAAAATATTTTCTTAAATTTTTATCGATGAAATTAATTTTAATCGATTAAATTTTTTAACAGTTAATTGATTAACTAATCATTAATTTCTGCAGCCCTTATAAATTGTAAATTAAAGATAAGTACCGGTAGTTCATTTTCTCAAGACTCGTCAGTCAAATGTTACAATATATTACGTCCCTTGTGTGTTTTGATCACCTTATCCATAGACAGGGAAGAGTTATCTCTGCATTGTTCCCCTCCTTCTGTATTTGATGCTTTCATCCTTTATTCTTTCTTAGTATGATGATACAGAAATGGAAGTCATGAGATTTAACTTGGAGAAAAGACTTGGTTCTACAGAACCCAAGGAACCCACTATACAGACTAAACTTTTCAAGTAAGTTTTTGGGTTAGGTAGACTTAACAAATTTTTCACTCTTAAGATATTTAAAAATTAATTTCATTTTTTAATCCAGTAAACAAAAACAATGAAAATGATGTCCCATTATCTGCTGCACTCTATTTATGAACACACATAAATGGACTAGAATCGTAATTTAATGTATTTTGTAGGGATGCGGAAATTAACGATTAATTTCTCGATTAATCATAAAAATTCGATTAAAATTAAAGAAAATATTTATAATATGTTAAATTTTTTTATTAATAAATAATTAATTATTAATAATTAATAATAATTTATATATTTTTTACGTACAAACTTCTCCCGCGTAATATTATAATTTATTTTATTACTTTATGTGGACCGGCAGACATCAACTAAAAAATGGCCGACAGTATCAGCGCAGTTAAATTTAAACATATAACTATAAAGTTGAGCAAAAATTTTGTTTTTAAGCTAACTGCGATGGCAAAGTCAAAGATGGTGAAAAAGTTTACTGTGTTCACTGCCATAAACAATTCTGATTTAAAGGATCAAATACATCGCTGAAGTACCACCTTCAGCACAAACATCCGATCAAGTATCAACACATTGTCATAAAATTTAGTTCAAAGTATTCTTAATTTTCAATGTCCGCGAGAAATGTTCAGTTTAATGACGTCATAAATTTCTATTTTTGGCTTTAATCGAAATTATCGATTAATTAATCGATAATTTTTCAAAAGTTAACGATTAAATTTAAATTAATTGATAACAGCCCTAGTATTTTGTTGTTACAATTACGCATTGATAAATGATTTTTTTTTAAAGTTTGTAAATTTTGGTACCTATAGGCAAAAGGAGGAGAAAAAAGCCTTTCAGGAACAAGCTAAAAATGAACATGACAGAATTGTGAGAGCTGTGGAGACTTTCATGCGGGTAATTAAACTGATACTTAATATGTTAGTCATTGTAGAAACGAATCTCCACACATTTAAATCACGTGACATTAAGCAAGTGAACATTTTGTCAACAATAAATCTATAACAAACGTAATGAAGAATTGTATGGTTATGTTATTGATTCACAAACGAACATATGAGAATATTTAAATGTACAGATAATCATGGTCACAAGATTAATGAACCAATGACCAACAAAAAAAAATTAAATTTCAAAAGGCTAAAAAGTTAAGGAATAAAAACTTTTGGTAGAATATATCAAATACTAAAAGGTAAAAGTAGTATAGGGCATCAATTTCGGGTATTATTTGGGTGGCGCGCCACCGTAACGCCACCACAGCTGTTGCCCTTACCGGCTGCGGCGCGCGCGGTAATTATGTTAATTAGACAAGTTAATTAGAGGTGTCATGTTGTTATACAACATGTTAATTATCTTAGACATGTTAATTAGTATGTCATGATAATTATGTTAATTAGGATATCATATTCATTAGTGCGTGTGTTCTTGTGGTAGATTATATTTTCTGTTTAAAGGGGGATAATCGTGTATTTGTGTTTAAGTTACTTCCCCTTTTTTAAACTTTTTTTTTCAATGTATTTAATTATTTAATTTTTAATTTTTTTATATTTATTTTATGTATTTAAAGGTTCTCAAACTATTTCTCTTTATTTTTCATTTAATTATTAAGTGGTTCTCAAGCTATTTTATTATTTTTTAATTGTATTTTATTTGTTGAATGGTCGTATTTAAGGGTTTTAAGCACGGTTTTTATGTGCTTCAGGTTGTTAGGCGATGTATTTTATTTGGGGTACTCTGCTGGACAGTTGTTGTTGGTGGGGAATTTAATTCAAATAACATAGTGGGGGGCAGTCGATGGTATAAGTTACAATTAGGAAGGGTTTAGTATATATTATAATTAATTAGACAAATTTAGGAGGGGTGGAAAAAAGCGCGGGTTTGGCTGTTGATCTGATGTTAGTATAGATGTGGTAGTATAAAGTATGTACTAAAACTGACGAAGTGGATTTAGAATGCGTGGGTTTAGGTTAAAATCAATAGTACAAACGACGAGAGGGTTTGGATGGACAGATGTTACCACTAGCTGTATGACCGTTTTAATAAGTTAGTGGGGGTATGGAATGTGGTCCAGGACAAGTAATGCGTTGTTTTAGGTTAAAATCAATAGTACAAATGAGGAGAGGGGTATGGACGGGGGCAATTGCAGATGTTGGTGGTTAATTTAAGGTTGTTTTCTTTGAAAATTTAAATAATTGTAGTAGTAGTTTTATAGGCTTTTTTATATTAAAGCAAAAGTTTTCATCTTAGTGTGGAGGTCTATGTTATGAAAGGTCTTTTTTGTTCGTAGTGTTTCTTAATTCTAGGGTTTACACTAAGTTTATTTGACAGCTTTAGCCATGCTTCTTATCTTAGTATCGGGAATATTTTCTAAGTTTAACGGTGTTTCCTTTCTTCCTTGTAATAGTTTTTATTAGATTAGTAGTTTAAGTCAAGAGGTCTTTTATGTTTCTTTTCTTAACTAGATGGGATCAGCTAGTAGTAGTAATATTTGATAAGGTTAAGCGAGTCATTTTCTTCATTTTTTTAATTTTTAAATTATTTTTTTTAAAAATTCATTAGAGGTGCTTATCTTAATGTCACGGACAGTTTTATAAAGTTCAATGGTCTTTTGGTTGTATTTTGTTTTCATAATTAGATGTGCTCATCTACCCTTGACAATATTTTATAAGTTGAAGGGTCTTTTTTTGTTGTTTCTTAGTTAGAAGTTCTCCTCTTAGGGACAGGGACATATTTTTTAATTTCAAGGGAATCATTTTCTTAGTGTTTTTTCTTAATTAGGGATTCTCAGCTTAAGTCCAAGGACAGATTTCTAGGTTCAAGGGGACTCGTACGTTTCGTGTGGATAGGATGTTAGCCGTTGTTTCTTTTCTTAACTAGAGATTCTCAATATAGTGTGGAGCATGATTCTATAAGTTCAATGGGTCTTTTTTGTTTTTGTTATTTACAGATTCTAATCTTAAGATAGGGCACAGTTTTATAAGTTACGTTGTATTTTTTGTTAATGCTATTTTCTTAACTAGAGATTCTCCTCTTAGGGACAGGGGCATATTTTTTTTACTTTCAATGGTCTTTTTGTTTTTGTTACTTAGGGATTCTCAGCTTAAGTCCAAGGACATATTTCTAGTTTCAAGGGGACTCGAGTTTGTTTCTTTTCTTAACTAGAGATTCTCAATATAGTGTCGAGCACGATTCTATAAGTTCAAGGGGTCATTTTGTTTTTGTTTTTGTTATTTACAGATTCTAATCTTAAAATCAGGCACAGTTTTCTAAGTTACGTTGTCTTTTTTGTTAATGCTATTTTCTTAACTAGAGATTCTCATCTTAGGGACAGGGACATATTTTTTACTTTCAATGGTCTTTTTGTTTTTCTTAATTAGGGATTCTCAGCTTAAGTCCAAGGACATATTTCTAGGTTCAAGGGGACTCGAGTTTGTTTCTTTTCTTAACTAGAGATGCTCATCTTAGTGTCGGGAATAGTGTTGAAGATCAATGGGTTTTTTTGTTTTTGTTATTTACAGATTCTAATCTTAGGGACAGGGACAGTTTTCTAAGTTACGTTGTCTTTTTTGTTCATGCTATTTTCTTAACTAGAGATTCTCATCTTAGTGTCGAGCACGATTCTATAAGTTCAATGGTCTTTTTGTTTTTGTTTTTTGTTACTTACGCATTCTCCTCTTAGGGACAGGGACAGATTTCTAAGTTACGTTGTCTTTTTTGTTCATGCTATTTTCTTAACTAGAGATTCTCATCTTAGTGTCGAGCACGATTCTATAAGTTCAATGGTCTTTTTGTTTTTGTTTTTTGTTACTTACACATTCTCCTCTTAGGGACAGGGACAGATTTCTAAGTTACATTGTCTTTTTTGTTCATGCTATTTTCTTAACTAGAGATTCTCATCTTAGTGTAGATCACGATTCTATAAGTTCAAGGGTCTTTTTTGTTTTTGTTATTTACAGATTCTAATTTTAAGATCGGGCACAGTTTTTTAAGTTACATTGTATTTTTTGTTAATACTATTTTCTTAACTAGAGATTCTCATCTTAGCGCAGAGCACGATTCTATAAGTTCAATGGTATTTTTGTTTTTGTTACTTACGCATTCTCCTCTTAGGGACAGGGATAGATGTCTAATTTCAAGGGAATCATTTTTGTTCATGCTATTTTGTTAACTAGAGATTCTCATCTTAGTGTGGAGCACGATTCTATAAGTTCAATGGTCTTTTTGTTTTTGTGTTTTGTTACTAACGCATTCTCCTCTTAGAGACAGCGACAGATTTCTAATTACAAGGGAGTCATTTTCTTAGTGTTTTTATTTATTTATTAGAGTTAGTTATCTTAATGACGCGGACAGTTTTTTTTTAAAAGTTCAACAGTGTTTGTTTGTTTTTCTTTCTCCATATGCTATCGGTACCAAATTTGGTAATTTTTTTAAAACATTGCTAGGCGTATTTTTTCAACGGGTGTTGTAAATAATTTTTAACTGAGGTTGTTTTTTTTTATTCGTAAGAGTAGTTTTTGAAAAGTAATTTATTATTCTGTATATTAATTTTAATTTTTGTAAACAGTTTTTCTGACTATTGTATTTTGTTGTCTAGTTTTAAACCGAAATTCAAGTGTAAAATAAGTGATCTCTTGTACATTTTTGTAAGGAAGGTTATAATTTATGGTTTTGGTTAAAATTTACACATTTTATAAATCAGTAATTGTTAACATTGGTAGGTAATTTTTGAGGAAGGGAAAATATGTGAAAACAGCTTATAGTTGTAGCGAAAGTTTAGGAAGCTATAGTGTATCACTAGGGTTATTACAAGTGATTTGTAAAGATTTACAGGTTTATGTTTATACTTGGAACACTAACGATTAGATGCTGTGGTATCTAGTGGTTACCACATATTGTAAATAGACGTAAGTGTCTTATTGATCAGGGAAGGGAAACAGATGGGTTAAGCTACAGGCGAAAATATGCAGGCTGGTGAAATATAAAATACTACTCGACCAGATTCCTTTATACAGGCTGAAAAGTTTCACGTTTGCGATAATTAAACATGTGTTGGCCACAATCCGGTGTAGAAATTTAGGGGAGATGAATTGATTTTCTTTTTCATTAGGTTGTGACTTATCGCTGAGTTATATCTTTAAATAACATTATATTAAAAGACGTCTTCCTGACTTTTGTGTTAAGAATTATAGTGGCTGCAGCAGTTTGTTCGTTTCATCAAGTCCCTAGGTTGCTGTTGTTTGTTCAATTTAACATGTATACACCAAACCGGTACAATAAACCTAAAAGTTAGCGCCTCGTTTTCCATCTGTAAGGTCCATACGCTGGATGGTTTAAACTATTTTTGTTTAAGTAATGTAAGCTTTGAGTTTTAGAGTTATGTTTTACAAATAGGAACTCATACTGTCACATGACACGAGTTTTTACAATAAGGCTCTAAGTTTCTCCCCTTTTAGTCTCATCTTTTTAATAGATGTGATAGAAAGTCCTAGGTAAACACTAGCTGTATTTAGTTTTATGTTCTGTCCACAATGACCCCTAACTACGAATAGGTGTTTCTTTGGTTTTGTTGACAAAAATTGTATATGTAAGGGTGTACCCCAACCTAAACATTGTTTTCTCTAGGAGATGTGAAGATTTTTTAAATATTTTTTTTCTACGTACGTAGGGTTCAGGAAAGTTAAGGGATTGGGAGGTAACCATTATAAAATTGATTGTTGTACTAGGTGCGATGAAAGTGTTGTCAGGTAAGTAAGATTTAGAAAGTTTTAGGTACAGGCGGTAATCACATCATGGATGGTTTTAACAACCCTTGGATAAAGTTGCTCTGTCTGAGAAAACTTTAGAAAATATTTTATGTGCCGGGTGGTAATCCCTAACATGACCTGTAAGAATGTATGCTAAGATACAGACAAAGTCAGTAAGGGTGGTAGAACATATTCTTGTTAGGGTGATGATAGTTGGGTGCATGGAAGAAGTGCTCAGGTTGTCGACAAGGGAGAACAAATGTATGCCGTTGGAGTAATAGTAACAGACTTGGAATTTGTCGGGCGTGTTTGTAAAAGAGAGTAAGGGAAACAGCGTTGTCATGCTCACGAACTAAGTAGGAAGGGAGAACAAAGATACACCGCTCGAGTAAAAGTAAACTTGTAGAAAGACAAACGGTCGTGATAAAGAAGACGATGGTCAAGTTTTTACTTTTAAGGGAGGGTTATACATTTTTACATAGAGCCACATTTAACAACATCGCTGTTCCATCTTTCTTCCTTCGTTTATTTGTGGTTGTAACTCTGTTTAATTTTGTTGATGTCGTAGACTTCAAGATGTCTTTCTAAGCATTTAGAAATCTTCTTTTGTCTTGATAATCATTTTGTCGACATGTTGAGATTTCATTTTTTCTTCTGAGGGTTTTCTTTTAGTTTCAAAAGGAATGATTTTTGAGGAGAGGAGAAGTAACCATTCTTTTAGTTTCAAAAGGAATGATTTTTGAGGAGAGGAGAAGTAACCAAACATAAGTGCACAGTTCAACGAGACATGGTTCGCGCCATTTACATGATCGATTTGAGCTATCGTGTATCCGCTATGTCCGATTAGAAGCCCATCACAGGAGGTATGGTGGTCGCAACCTACCAGACTAGAAGAATTTTTCGTTCGACTAGTGAAACAGATAAACAAGAACGATGATGATGATGATGATGAACTTGTCATGTTTCTTAGTGACCCTATGTGTTACACGACGGTCATAAGACATTAACGATAGATGATAATAAGACTGAGGATACACCGACACTTAGAGAAATTTTGACTTGACTACCCCTCTGGATCGGTCACTAAGTTGTAGCAAGGGGTTGACTAAAAACAACCCCAACCCCATTTACCTTCTCTTCCACTTTAGCTTCAGATATAACCTACATCTTTTTCTTTTCATGCGAAACTTAAACTTGAAATTCCAATTTTCCAAAACACTTTAACCAACAAACATGTCCACATTAAACTTCCCCTCTGTACCAAACCACTTCTCATCTTGTAACATGCCTGGTTGATAATTCAAGACATCCCTCATTACGCTGACTCCTAGCCCTTCTCATCTTTTTTTCCCCTCCCTGCTATTAATTTACAACCTCCATCCTCATGTTGTCTCCTAACCCTTCTCTTCTCTGTTAATAATGTACAACATCCCTCCTCACATTGAGTCCTAACGTTCTCGTGTTGTTACACTCCCACCCAAAAATTTACAAAATCTTTACGTTGACTCCTAATCCGTCTCGTGTTGTTACACTCAACCTCCATCTTCACGTTGACTCCTAACACGTTTCGTGTTGTTACACTCAACCTCCATCTTTACGTTGACTCCTAACACGTCTCGTGTTGTTACACTCAACCTCCATCTTCACGTTGACTCCTAACACGTTTCGTGTTGTTACACTCAACCTCCATCTTCACGTTGACTCCTAACACGTTTCGTGTTGTTACACTCAACCTCCATCTTCACATTGACTCCTAACACGTCTCGTGTTGTTACACTCAACCTCCATCTTCACGTTGACTCCTAACACGTCTCGTGTTGTTACACTCAACCTCCATCTTCACGTTGACTCCTAACGCGTCTCGTGCGTGTTGCTACACTCACTGTTAACAATCTACAAACGCCTTCCTCACGTTGACTTCTAACACATCTCGTGTTGTTAACACTCACTGTTAATAATTTACAACATCCCTCCTGAACTTGACTCAAAATCTTTCGCGACAAATTTCCTGCATACTTTTAACAAACATCCTTATTCGTATCTACGGATTTCACTCCATCGCTTGCTTTCTAAAAGTTTCATCTAGCCCCTATGTTTTAATTCATCTGTTTTAAACAGATTGAACTTACCAAATTTAAACATACCAGTAACCATAACCTTATTTGTTTGCTTCACTCGTTGGCTCTAAAACTATGTCATTAATTAAAACCGCCCCGCACCTTTCCACTTCCCTAATGCTATTGATTTCCCGCATTCCACTGTCAAGTTAAACAGCTGCGATATCAGCTCACCCTCTCCGTTAACTTTCTAAATTTCCTTATCTCGCTTTTACCACACATTTCATTTATTTACAATTTCAATAAAAATCCTTTACCAAAACAAAAAGTAATAACTATGCCTCCTTGTAAGAGCGATTCCTTACCCGGACATCACCCAACTACTGTTTTCTCTCTGTCTCTCCCAACTACAAAGTGATCCCCTACCTAACCATCACACTTTGTTTTCTTCCTATCTTTTATCACAACGTTTGCCCTAGTCAAACTATCATCTCACCCTACTACTGTTTTCTCTCTCTACCTCTCTGCTAGATATTTTATACCTACATCTCACACAAGTTACTTCCCACCTTGCACCATATCCTACTAAAACCTACATTTAGTTTTCACCATACGTCGTACTCCGTAACACCTAAATTTTCAAGACACCTTTATTGTTCTATTAAAATTAACCCTACAACTCATCTTCAAATAACTTCACCCATTACGGCTTTGACTTCTTTTACATCCAACTCATATGCTCTTTAACTTATCCCTACCCCAGTAAAACCCATCCCATCTAAGGAACTTTATTGTTGACAATATAGCTTTTCCCCATACCGTTGTTTTTAGTCAACCCCTTGCTACAACTTAGTGACCGATCCAGAGGGGTAGACAAGTCAAAATTTCTCTAAGTGTCGGTGTATCCTCAGTCTTATTATCATCTATCGTTAATGTCTTATGACCGTCGTGTAACACATAGGGTCACTAAGAAACATGACAAGTTCATCATCATCATCATCATCGTTCTTGTTTATCTGTTTCACTAGTCGAACGAAAAATTCTTCTAGTCTGGTAGGTTGCGACCACCATACCTCCTGTGATGGGCTTCTAATCGGACATAGCGGATACACGATAGCTCAAATCGATCATGTAAATGGCGCGAACCATGTCTCGTTGAACTGTGCACTTATGTTTGGTTACTTCTCCTCTCCTCAAAAATCATTCCTTTTGAAACTAAAAGAATGGTTACTTCTCCTCTCCTCAAAAATCATTCCTTTTGAAACTAAAAGAAAACCCTCAGAAGAAAAAATGAAATCTCAACATGTCGACAAAATGATTATCAAGACAAAAGAAGATTTCTAAATGCTTAGAAAGACATCTTGAAGTCTACGACATCAACAAAATTAAACAGAGTTACAACCACAAATAAACGAAGGAAGAAAGATGGAACAGCGATGTTGTTAAATGTGGCTCTATGTAAAAATGTATAACCCTCCCTTAAAAGTAAAAACTTGACCATCGTCTTCTTTATCACGACCGTTTGTCTTTCTACAAGTTTACTTTTACTCGAGCGGTGTATCTTTGTTCTCCCTTCCTACTTAGTTCGTGAGCATGACAACGCTGTTTCCCTTACTCTCTTTTACAAACACGCCCGACAAATTCCAAGTCTGTTACTATTACTCCAACGGCATACATTTGTTCTCCCTTGTCGACAACCTGAGCACTTCTTCCATGCACCCAACTATCATCACCCTAACAAGAATATGTTCTACCACCCTTACTGACTTTGTCTGTATCTTAGCATACATTCTTACAGGTCATGTTAGGGATTACCACCCGGCACATAAAATATTTTCTAAAGTTTTCTCAGACAGAGCAACTTTATCCAAGGGTTGTTAAAACCATCCATGATGTGATTACCGCCTTTACCTAAAACTTTCTAAATCTTACTTACCTGACAACACTTTCATCGCACCTAGTACAACAATCAATTTTATAATGGTTACCTCCAAATCCCTTAACTTTCCTGAACCCTACGTACGTAGAAAAAAAATATTTAAAAAATCTTCACATCTCCTAGAGAAAACAATGTCTAGGTTGGGGTACACCCTTACATATACAATTTTTGTCAACAAAACCAAAGAAACACCTATTCGTAGTTAGGGGTCATTGTGGACAGAACGTAAAACTAAATACAGCTAGTGTTTACCTAGGACTTTCTATCACATCTATTAAAAAGATGAGACTAAAAGGGGAGAAACTTAGAGCCTTATTGTAAAAACTCGTGTCATGTGACAGTATGAGTTCCTATTTGTAAAACATAACTCTAAAACTCAAAGCTTACATTTCTTAAACAAAAATAGTTTAAACCATCCAGCGTATGGACCTTACAGATGGAAAACGAGGCGCTAACTTTTAGGTTTATTGTACCGGTTTGGTGTATACATGTTAAATTGAACAAACAACAGCAACCTGGGGACTTGATAAAACGAACAAACTGCTGCAGCCACTATAATTCTTAACACAAAAGTCAGGAAGACGTCTTTTAATATAATGTTATTTAAAGATATTACTCAGCGATAAGTCACAACCTAATGAAAAAGAAAATCAATTCATCTCCCCTAAATTTCTACACCGGATTGTGGCCAACACATAATGTTTAATTATCGGAAACGTGAAACTTTTCAGCCTGTATAAAGGAATCTGGTCGAGTAGTATTTTATATTTCACCAGCCTGCATATTTTCGCCTGTAGCTTAACCCATCTGTTTCCCTTCCCTGATCAATAAGACACTTACGTCTATTAACAATATGTGGTAACCACTAGATACCACAGCATCTAATCGTTAGTGTTCCAAGTATAAACATAAACCTGTAAATCTTTACAAATCACTTGTAATAACCCTAGTGATACACTATAGCTTCCTAAACTTTCGCTACAACTATAAGCTGTTTTCACATATTTTCCCTTCCTCAAAAATTACCTACCAATGTTAACAATTACTGATTTATAAAATGTGTAAATTTTAACCAAAACCATAAATTATAACCTTCCTTACAAAAATGTACAAGAGATCACTTATTTTACACTTGAATTTCGGTTTAAAACTAGACAACAAAATACAATAGTCAGAAAAATTGTTTACAAAAATTAAAATTAATATACAGAATAATAAATTACTTTTCAAAAACTACTCTTACGAATAAAAAAAAACAACCTCAGTTAAAAATTATTTACAACACCCGTTGAAAAAATACGCCTAGCAATGTTTTAAAAAAATTACCAAATTTGGTACCGATAGCATATGGAGAAAGAAAAACAAACAAACACTGTTGAACTTTAAGAAAAAAAAACTGTCCGCGTCATTAAGATAACTAACTCTAATAAATAAATAAAAACACTAAGAAAATGACTCCTTTGTAATTAGAAATCTGTCGCTGTCTCTAAGAGGAGAATGCGTTAGTAACAAAACACAAAAACAAAAAGACCATTGAACTTATAGAATCGTGCTCCACACTAAGATGAGAATCTCTAGTTAACAAAATAGCATGAACAAAAATGATTCCCTTGAAATTAGACATCTATCCCTGTCCCTAAGAGGAGAATGCGTAAGTAACAAAAACAAAAATACCATTGAACTTATAGAATCGTGCTCTGCGCTAAGATGAGAATCTCTAGTTAAGAAAATAGTATTAACAAAAAAGACAATGTAACTTAGAAATCTGTCCCTGTCCCTAAGAGGAGAATGTGTAAGTAACAAAAAACAAAAACAAAGAGACCATTGAACTTATAGAATCGTGCTCGACACTAAGATGAGAATCTCTAGTTAAGAAAATAGCATGAACAAAAAAGACAACGTAACTTAGAAATCTGTCCCTGTCCCTAAGAGGAGAATGCGTAAGTAACAAAAAACAAAAAGACCATTGAACTTATAGAATCGTGCTCGACACTAAGATGAGAATCTCTAGTTAAGAAAATAGCATGAACAAAAAAGACAACGTAACTTAGAAAACTGTCCCTGTCCCTAAGATTAGAATCTGTAAATAACAAAAACAAAAAAACCCATTGATCTTCAACACTATTCCCGACACTAAGATGAGCATCTCTAGTTAAGAAAAGAAACAAACTCGAGTCCCCTTGAACCTAGAAATATGTCCTTGGACTTAAGCTGAGAATCCCTAATTAAGAAAAACAAAAAGACCATTGAAAGTAAAAAATATGTCCCTGTCCCTAAGATGAGAATCTCTAGTTAAGAAAATAGCATTAACAAAAAAGACAACGTAACTTAGAAAACTGTGCCTGATTTTAAGATTAGAATCTGTAAATAACAAAAACAAAAACAAAAACAAAATGACCCCTTGAACTTATAGAATCGTGCTCGACACTATATTGAGAATCTCTAGTTAAGAAAAGAAACAAACTCGAGTCCCCTTGAAACTAGAAATATGTCCTTGGACTTAAGCTGAGAATCCCTAAGTAACAAAAACAAAAAGACCATTGAAAGTAAAAAAATATGCCCCTGTCCCTAAGAGGAGAATCTCTAGTTAAGAAAATAGCATTAACAAAAAATACAACGTAACTTATAAAACTGTGCCCTATCTTAAGATTAGAATCTGTAAATAACAAAAACAAAAGAGACCCATTGAACTTATAGAATCATGCTCCACACTATATTGAGAATCTCTAGTTAAGAAAAGAAACAACGGCTAACATCCTATCCACACGAAACGTACGAGTCCCGTTGAACCTAGAAATCTGTCCTTGGACTTAAGCTGAGAATCCCTAATTAAGAAAAAACACTAAGAAAATGATTCCCTTGAAATTAAAAAATATGTCCCTGTCCCTAAGAGGAGAACTTCTAACTAAGAAACAACAAAAAACAAGACCCTTCAACTTATAAAATATTGTCAAGGGTAGATGAGCACATCTAATTATGAAAACAAAATACAACCAAAAGACCATTGAACTTTATAAAACTGTCCGTGACATTAAGATAAGCACCTCTAATGAATTTTAAAAAAAATAATTTAAAAATTAAAAAAATGAAGAAAATGACTCGCTTAACCTTATCAAATATTACTACTACTAGCTGATCCCATCTAGTTAAGAAAAGAAACATAAAAGACATCTTGACTTAAACTACTAATCTAATAAAAACTATTACAAGGAAGAAAGGAAACACCGTTAAACTTAGAAAAAATTCCCGATACTAAGATAAGAAGCATGGCTAAAGCTGTCAAATAAACTTAGTGTAAACCCTAGAATTAAGAAACACTACGAACAAAAAAGACCTTTCATAACATAGACCTCCACACTAAGATGAAAACTTTTGCTTTAATATAAAAAAGCCTATAAAACTACTACTACAATTATTTAAATTTTCAAAGAAAACAACCTTAAATTAACCACCAACATCTGCAATTGCCCCCGTCCATACCCCTCTCCTCATTTGTACTATTGATTTTAACCTAAAACAACGCATTACTTGTCCTGGACCACATTCCATACCCCCACTAACTTATTAAAACGGTCATACAGCTAGTGGTAACATCTGTCCATCCAAACCCTCTCGTCGTTTGTACTATTGATTTTAACCTAAACCCACGCATTCTAAATCCACTTCGTCAGTTTTAGTACATACTTTATACTACCACATCTATACTAACATCAGATCAACAGCCAAACCCGCGCTTTTTTCCACCCCTCCTAAATTTGTCTAATTAATTATAATATATACTAAACCCTTCCTAATTGTAACTTATACCATCGACTGCCCCCCACTATGTTATTTGAATTAAATTCCCCACCAACAACAACTGTCCAGCAGAGTACCCCAAATAAAATACATCGCCTAACAACCTGAAGCACATAAAAACCGTGCTTAAAACCCTTAAATACGACCATTCAACAAATAAAATACAATTAAAAAATAATAAAATAGCTTGAGAACCACTTAATAATTAAATGAAAAATAAAGAGAAATAGTTTGAGAACCTTTAAATACATAAAATAAATATAAAAAAATTAAAAATTAAATAATTAATTACATTGAAAAAAAAAGTTTAAAAAAGGGGAAGTAACTTAAACACAAATACACGATTATCCCCCTTTAAACAGAAAATATAATCTACCACAAGAACACACGCACTAATGAATATGATATCCTAATTAACATAATTATCATGACATACTAATTAACATGTCTAAGATAATTAACATGTTGTATAACAACATGACACCTCTAATTAACTTGTCTAATTAACATAATTACCGCGCGCGCCGCAGCCGGTAAGGGCAACAGCTGTGGTGGCGTTACGGTGGCGCGCCACCCAAATAATACCCGAAATTGACGCCCTATACTACTGGTAAATAGTACACCACATCAAAGATAAAATGTTAGTTGTACCGCAAAGAAAAAAGTTATTCAATAGGAAAAGCACATGTAAAGGTTAATTTATAAACCAATTTTTCAACAACAACAACAAATCCACAGGTATTAGACAAGCATAATTTAACAGATTTGGAGTACATCGACAAAAATGAGTTGGAAATTGTTTTAAAGGATGTGAGTATATTAATTACAGATGTGCAAACATTGTTAAGAAAGCAATTAATTTGTTTGTGAAGTATTTTAGTAGAGGTGTATCGGATTCCGGCTCCGGCAAATCCGGAATCCGGCCATTTTTACGAATCCGGATACGGCTTCAGCTCCGGCCGGATTTCCCTTCTTTAATCCGGCGAAATCCGGCTCCGGCTGGATTTTAAAAAATTGAATCCAGTACAGCCCTAATGTTTTTAAATAAAATCAATTGGCCATGTAAACAAACTTACTTAAACTTAAATTTAAGCATAAATATCAATTGGACGTTATGTTACTTGTTTTTTATGTTTATATCCTCGACATTTTTAGAAAGATTTTTCTGAAGAAAATGCAAGATTGCTGTTTGGGGTTAATACAGATGTGAATTCTGCTTTCGATATGTTGGAAAAAAATGGCAATGGAAAGGTTGGTCAAAAAATGGCAATGGAAAGGTTGGTCGAAAATGGCCATAGAAAGGTTGGTCAAAAATGACAATGGAAAGGTTGGTCAAAATTATTTTGAAAGATTTTTCCATCATCAACCTACAAATTGCATGTCAACTTAACAATTTCCCTAAAAACACAACTTTTGTCCAATGGATACCACCAAGGGGTTTACATTGTTACGTTCCAGGTACATGTTATTAGTTAATTTATTTGATTGAAAGATTTAAAAGTTTTTGTCTCAAGTGATATACTCTTACAATGTTTAACAGGTATCATTTATGGAATTGGTGCAATTTTTTGAAGAACATGGAATCAGGATGCAGGTAATTTATTTTTAAAAAAGCTAAAAATAAGGCCAGAGTAAACGCCAATTTAAAAAAACAAAACATTTAAAATAATACTTAAATATCATAATTATTGTTTAAATAAAGTATGAATTTATAGAGCAAATGCCATTGTCTTAACATTTTTTATATGTATTTATTTCTGTATTTGAAGACAAGGTTCCAAGGATATGGAAGAAGGGACATCACCACATTTTCTGAATTCCTGTCGGCTCTACAGAACACACTCTTAACGAATCTGAAATACGTCTTTGTTGGGGTAAATTTGTAGTCTAATGTATGAGAATAGTCATTTAATAGCTGTCAATGACAAACGACATAAAACAAATAAAGTCCTCATTAATAGCCAGGTTAGTGTCAGCTGAGCGACCAATGACCTTTTACTACAGCTTTCACTAGTCATAAATTGGCTGTTACCAGAAAAGGCAAATCCTTCACAAAATATATAACAATTCCATCCTCTAACTCTAACACAACCGTCCTGCCTATTATTTGCATAAAAGTGAAGAAACAAGAATATGAGTACCTGAATTCTACTTTAATTTTAAAAATCCAAAATATTAGATCACAACAAACAGTGTCATTTGTTTATTAACGTCAGTTGGGTTAAAGTGCAGTTTAAGTGACTAAATGATTTTACAGCGAAGTTTAATATTGATATTTGAATAATTAATTTGAAACAAAAAGAGTCAAGTACATCAACATGTTTAACTTAAATAAAGGAAAAATATTTTTTCATTAGAAATATATCATGACAGACAAATGGAAGACCGACCAGTTAACATTTGCGTAGCGTGTCTTTACTGGGTCCAGGAATAGCGAGCCCAATGCGCCCTTAACTTGTGTACAATAACCAGGAATTACGGACACTTCGACCCCGGATGGTTCGACCCTGCCAGTTCGACCACAGGACGTTTCGTCCCCAGGACGTTTCGACCCCGGTCGGTTCGACCACGGGCGGTTCGAACACGGATGATTCGACCCCGGATGATTCGACCCCCGGACAGTTCAACCACAGGACGTTTCGACCCCAGAACGCTACGACCCCGGACGTTTCGACCCTTTTGTTTCTACACCGTAACCTCCCTATCAGCAATACTGACTTTAATAAGACGTAAAAAGTTGTCAGTATTTAAAGTTCATAAATTTCAATAGTTAATACCACCGCATAGCATATAATAACATTCTAGCTGCTGGATCTGTATGACCTGTCTGAACGTTACGTTATTGTTGTTTACATTTTGTCTGAGGGTTTCATAATCTAATGTTACAAGACTAGACTCAGTGATCACCACAGCAAGCCTTTCAGCTGAAATCTATTTATTTGATAAAAAATGCACTTTTTTAGGGCGCCCACGGTGCAGTAATTTGGTTTTCCCTGCTTTCTAAAATTAGTAGCCTAACGGACAGACTTTGCAAATTATATTGTTTAATAATAAGCTTAGCCAGCAGTGTAACAGAAGGAGGATTAAGGAGGGGTTCACCCTCCAGAAAAATTTTTGAGTTATCTTTTTGTTTTATATTGAAAGTTTGATGGTGGCGGATTTATTTTAGAGGTGACTTTAATTTTTTTAATGAAATATATTTTAAGAACGCACAGAAAACTATATTTAGGTCAGCATTGTAATATAAACTTAGTGATATTTACAACTTTTCCGCCAACTGATCAATGCATTCCATTTAGTAGTTGTAACTGGCCTATGAAAAATACGTGATAGGTTTTGTCAAGATCCACGAATGGGTACACACACTGAGGAAAATAATATTAATAACTAAAGGAAGGGGGATACGGTTCGAATCCATGGGAAGCCATAGATTTGTTCCCGGGGCCTAGGGCGTCCCCGAGTCCACCCAGCTTCGAGTGGGTACCCAACGCATAGTTAGGGGAAAAAAGGCGGCTGGGTAATGCGTGGAACCCTAATAGCCGTGGCGTGTGAACGCTGCATCACTTGCCAAAATCAACTGCTGCCTTGCAGTTGGTCTTGGCTGACCAAAGGCTATGGAAGCACATCCAGAAAAAACAGAAGTCGGACACCACGGGCCAATTGGCGCAAAACTCGTCGGCACGCAATACTCAAATTGAGAACGAAGAAGAAGAAGAAGACTAAAGGAAGGAGCTATAAAGTCCCTTCATAACACCGCTCATATTCTCATTTCATCTCACTATGTCTGTGCTCCCACGGCCCTCTTCATATAACCAACACCAGAACTATTATTCCCTGTACAAACTTTTCTTGCCAAACTTGGTAATGTAATGCAGATTTTAAACAAATATATTTCGTTTAAAATAAATAACCCTTTTCCCTTTTTTCAGACCAGAATGTTCTATAGGGAACAAGTGAAGTAGCGTTCACAAGTTTTCTTGAGCCACGGCTTACGAGCAAGGGATTGTGTGGCTAGCACAATGCCGAGCCTTGGGGGCCTAGCCAGCCCATTTGTCTCTCTATAGCCAGCCCAGCGAGCTACCGCTAAGACCACCGCGCCCCCATATAAATATCCTGTCATAGTTAATCCATGATATCTCGGTATCATATCACCTCTTCATAAACCAGAGAGATTAAATTGACACCAAGGGCTTTAAAAGTATCTTAAAGCTATAATAACAGACTTTAAAAATCTTTATAAATATATATTTCACCTAAACGACCAAGTGCAAATGAACATGACGAATGACCCTCTCTGGAGTCGGCTGATCACTGTTGGTAGAGCAGTTCCTGTGTTCATTTGCCGTTTAGTCGCGTTGTTCCTTCACAGAATAACATAGGATTCGTAGTGTAGTGGTTATCACGTCCGCCTGGCACGCGGAAAGTCCTGGGATCAAACCCCAGCGGGAACCATTTTTAATTTTTTTTTAAAAATGTTTGTTTCTACCCTCTCTTTTCCGTCTTTTTCCAACATGACTAATGTTGTTAATCGATAATCGGATTTGAAAACGACAATCGGTTTTAAATTTCCCAAACTGATAATTGAATTTTATTCGGAGCCGAAGCCGGATTTGTAAAAATTGCCGGATTATAAATTTGCCGAGCTATAATTAATATATATTTTATCGGAAACGCTTCAAGCCGGATTTGCTTGATTTATGAAGCAAATTTCGGCCGGAGCCGGATTTATAAATATGGCCGGATTCCGGATTTTCCGGAGCCGCAGGCGAAATCCGGTACACCCTTAATTTCTGTTAAGTCAGCTATAAAACGATAATCGTTTTAAAATCTGAGTTACATAATCGATAACCGGTTTGCCAAAAAAGACCCCAAAAACATGCAATTAACAACCATAAACATGACTAACCCTCGCTAGGGTCGGCCAATTACAGTTTAAGTTTAAGGGATGGTAGTGATAAAGGGTGGTAGGGTGGCTAACAACAACCTCAGTGCACATGTCTCCACGTTTACTCGCTATTTTTCACTACTTCGTGCTGCTGTTTGTGTCCGTACTCTCACACCCCCCCCATTCTTTGCACTATCTATGATGAGCAAAGCTGCGGCATATGCTACGACGCGGGTCGTTCTTGTTATGAATAATTTTGAAATTTTATTTAATTATTCACTTTTCCACACACTTCATAAGTTTTGTCGAAACTCGATACACTCCATCACGGATGACTGATGTTAACAAGGTTTGAAATATTTACTAGAACCAGCAAATTGCTAGAAAGTGACTGGGCTTTGTCAGCGGGCTTTAGTCTGGAGGAGCCGATTGATATATACCTAACCGTAATCTTGAGACACAATGATGCACAGTTAATGCAGCCTCACTTCTATTTTATTGTTAGACTCAAATTTCAGTGGACTATCTTAAACTATCTGTAGCAGTAATAACTACTCAGCACTTGAAGCTGTGTAGAATTTGTATGAAAAATTCAGAAAGGTTAATAATTTCTAGACTTTTCTGTTTTAATTAAGCCTAAGCTATTTACTCAGAATAATACAAGACTGCAATAAGAAATCATTTTCATTTCATACCTGCTCCTTCCTTTATTAGTGATAGATCTGTAACAAATGTACTTTACAATTTTCGAGACTCATTTATCATTAAAATATTTTAGGGGAGCTTTATTTAAAAATAAATATGAAACTGACATTAATAGTGTTGTCGATTATTTCAAAATTTGTAATATATATTTTTTTTAACTAATCTACAGGAAAAAGATGTGCACAGAACGGTGGGAATTAACACAGGCCATGTTGGTACATCAGATTATAACTTGGAGGATGCGGACAGGGATTTTGTTATAGCTGTAAGTTCTTAAAAAAGTATTTATTAAAATCAAGTATTTAACATTGCTAAAAAACGATAGTATTTTATTTTACATATAAATTACTTGTAGACATTTACATCCCCACTATAATTGGCCATGTTTTTTTCCTAGTCTATGTGTCTGTCTTATATATCTTAATCTCAATTAAAAATTATGATCAGATCCACAAATAAGTACTAGACATTTGCCTAGCCTAACAAGAGAAAGTGTTATAGATATATTCTTCTGTAAGTTGAAAGCTAATAAGGATTGAATTAGTTGTCAGAGGCCACAGAGTATGGAGCGTGGGGTCGTTGCCCCACATTCTTCTAACGTAAAATTTGTTAATCAACATATTCCGACGTTCCGCATAAGCTTACCTCTAAAATTTTCACTTTTCCCCACCCATCAAGGAATGCGTCTATCGGGTGGGTGCGACGCTCAGCGGCGTAGCGCGGGTTTCATCCTCCCGTGGTAGATGCCAATTGTGGCGCAACTCCCCAGTAAAATATGACTTTTTTAAAGAAAAGAGAATTTCATTGGAAAATTATACTTAGAACATTATAAATTGTTAAGTTACAAATAAAAATTGAAGAGCTTTCCTTTCCTCTTTGCGCAGTATCAATGTAATACGTCACTAATGTTGTAGTAACAAGACATTTTGTTACGAATTTCGAGTGATTTTTTTTTACGTTTTCGATCACGTGCCTCAAATAATGCATAAGAACATTTGCATTTAAATTACTTACATGTCCAGAAATTTGGCGATGAAAATTCTACAAGAACAAACATTTCTTCCTCCTTTCCAACACATACACACACACACACGCAATGAACGTATTTTAAAATGACATAGCATCCCAATATTGGATATGTTTTTTTTCTACTTTAGTTCTTGCCAAGGGCACAACAAGCTTCTGATTTCTTGTTTGGGTATGACGTCATTTCCTCCATGAGATCACGCCCCAAACCCACTCCCCAAATAACAATAATAATAAATCATGTATAGTATTAGTATTAACATTATGTATTAACTTGCGATCTAGCAAACATCAATCCAAGATATGAAGAAGTTAAATAAATTTCGAATTATCTCATAATAATAATATGAATATTGATGCGTTAGAGGAATCGTCCCATGAGGACGGACGGTTGCCATACATACCATACAAGTGGAACAGTACTGTAACAGAGCAAAAATACTCTTTAAAAAGTTAAAAGGTATCATGTGTAAAATTAAGTAATAATTAAAATGCCTTAAAAATTGATGTTATAAAAAATAGAAAAAAATATATAAAATTATTCGCTTATCTCCCTTCTAGTAAAATTTCTTGTCTCGAAAATTTTTTAAAAATCCTTTTAAAAAATGTATTTTTATTTTTTAAATCGATTATTTGTGTGTTTTAACGCAATTTACCTTGGAAAAGTTGCGTTTATAGATTCCAAATGTCTGTAACGCTTGCACATGCAACTCCTCCTAAACCATACCAGATAGAGGGTTCGGTTTCTTTTTCAAATTTGCTAAGGATGTGCAATGGCCCCAAAAACACTCATTCGAGAGTTTATTTCTTATTTTTAATTTTCAGAGAGGATACAATGCGACCAAAGCTTTTCTACAATATTATGTTGCTCAAAATGGGGACACGTGTATCAAGAAGGCAAAAGAGCAGCAAACTCAGAGACCAAAGAGTGAATATGACAATTTCAACATTCTGACTTGAAGTAGGAACTCTAAATGAGGTAACTGCATGTAAATGTAAGTAGAAAGTAATTTAAGTAAATTTATGTTCGGCCGATTTTTTAAAGCCCTTTTATCTGTTTGTTTTAGAGGCGCAATCAGTGGTACTGGTATATTTTCAGTACAGTGGCGCCAAAATGTTATTTGATAAGTTAAAAAGGATAATAAGATTGCAATATACGAATTATGATAAGGATGTTGGGGGAAACGATCTCGCAATCAACGTACACTGTTGGCAAAACATATTCCATTCGCAGAAGTAAATACGGACTCTGTTTCTTCAACTACTTGGCACTTTGTTTTTCTTTCTCTTTTTCTGTTCTTTTCTTTCTTTTTCTCTGTTCTTTTCTTTCTACATAACTTGAAAGTATAAACTCATTTTTGTACTTTAACAATGCGATGGTGTGAATTTGAACATTCCGTAAGTAGCGAATTAAAAACGCCGGAGTACACACTTAGAAGCTAGATGAACTAGCAACACTGCTAGAATACTAGTACAAGTCACTCTTCTCTTTTATCAAATTGATTTCCTCAATCGTTTTAGTGTTATTTTACCCAGTAGATACATCTTTTAATGGACTTTTTTTTCTGTAAAAAAATATTTTAATTAGTAAAGTGCTTAGTTTTTATTATAGGATATGTTAAAAAGCTTGAGAACTTCAATGTTTTTAAAATAGATTTTCGTCTAAGATCTCAGTTAGTCAATCTTGCATTTGCATTTAGAACTCCCAACTGCAAGGAACCACATTTCTTTTAAGTATATAATTTCTTCATGTTTTTGCATTCAATTACAATTTACAGTCAAAATCCTGGCTTATTCGCTGCGTCATTTTTGTTTTTAATATCCGTCTTAAAATGTTATCCGTACTTTATTTTTTTACAATGGAAGTACTGGCAATATTTAAATTATCTTTGAGCCCTAGCGATAAATTATTTATTTCACAAATAACCTGTGTCACTTTAAAATGAATATAAGATGTATTCTAATCGAAATGTATTCGCCATACCTTAATAATGTTGTATAGCGTACAACTGAAATTCCTCAATGATCTCGGAAAGCTTTGAAATGTTAATACTTTCAACTATATGTTGATCACATGTGTAATAGACTCATTTTTATTTTCCCTTAATGAGAAAATTGTAATGTACTTGTTTAAATTCTTGTTATTAATTGCCTGCTGTAGAGGTGGTATACATTTGTACAGTTGTATGACATGTTCATCTTAATTTATCCTATGAGAAACATGGTTGTTTAACGGTGTCTCTTATATTTTTAAGTTTCAAAAATAATTTATTTTACTTGTAAACTGGCTACTTTGAGACTTTTGACGTTAACGATGAGCGCATATTGGAGGTCATATTTTTATTATAATTGTAACTACTCTAAATTGGTTTTCATATATACACAGCTTACTGATGATAAATGGCATACAATGATATACCAATACATTTTCAGCATGAAAGAAATATTTCTTAAGACATGAAATTGCTAAAAATAGATATTGTATATCACGCTTACTTGAGAAAAAGCATCTACCTTGAAGAGCTTCAATTTTATTTTAAATTAAATATTTTAAATAATAATAATTTTTTTATTTTCAAATACCATTTTTCCTCTTAATCTATGATAAAAGTGACCTTGATTTCTTTCAAAAATATATCATTTTAGTTTAAAATGTGTTTTTTATTGTTTATTGTTTATTTCAGTATTTAAAAAGAAAATTTAACAAGTAGAAAGACACAGATATCTAGGTGGTATAAGATCGCTAAATCTATACAGCATAACTGACCAGTGGGCCCTATAATCGTTTTGTTGTCATAATATAAATTATATAAATATTATTTTATTCATCCGATCGCTAGGAGACTTCAGGATGTTGTTGAGTACACTTTCGTGAAGGTTTTTTGCATAATGTTTTGTAAGTGACCACAAATGGGTTTCTTTGAGTTTCTTTTCTCCTGAAATCGTTGCAACGCGCGACAGGTTAGCTAGTTACGGTATATATTTCCCTTGCACCAAATTGTGTATAGTTATTGATGTTTCAATCGCCCTGGGTTTTGCAAACGGCAAAGCGTAATTTTTGTAAAAGCCAACATTACTGTACCTGATAAAATTGCAATAACTTATAAGATATTGCGACTACTATTTGATACGGTCCTACCCTAAAACAGAACGTGCGACGGCTAATGCAAGAAGGGTTTTATACTTTTTTTTGTTTTGTAGAAAAATTATGGATTTCTATACTGAGAAAAAAGCATAAGTGTATCGTTATGCATCTAAATCTAACTGAAAGAAACTAAAAATAAGAACAGGAGCACGTTGTGGAAAACGAAACAAGAGAAAAGGGTCGCAAAAAATATACGAATGATATTAAAATATTCCAATTCAAAAATATACATGTATATACATTGTATTTTTTCCCAAAGTAATTAAGAATATCTAGCAGATAATTATATTATTGATACAGTGATACCTCGGAATACGTCTGCTTTGGAATAAGTCTAACTTGGTTTGGATGCGAAACATTTTGCTTGGTCTACGACCTTTGTTTGGATTATGACCCGCGTGCTAGAACTTGTATGGGGGCGTCCATAATGACGTCACGTGATTTTGTCCGATCCCCCCCCCCTTTTTTTTTCGCCACACGTCGTCGTGAAAACTGAAAGTGCACTCGGACCTTTTCAAAAAACCGTCCCGCATAAGTCATATGTACGTTTTGAAAATTAAATGTTTCAAATCACTTTATAGTCATTTAAGTATGTATTTAGTATAAAGCTGCACTGTATTATCATAATACGCGTGATGACTTCATTAAAACTTAAAACTTCATTAAATAAATTGTAAGCAGTCAAATATTAAAGTGGCATTTTTATTTAAAGTTTTGCGCTTTGATGTGAGAACTCAGTTTTTAAAATGTGTCAACCCCTTCCCCAGATGTGCGGGCTTTAGTAACTTGTAGGAATGACTCACATGGGGCAATACTGAAGTGTGTTAGTAGACAGTTTCTACCATAATAATCGTAAATGTTCACGTGATTTTGTGTTTTTCTCAAATTTTGACGATTTCTATGAATGTGAAGAAAAAAACTTTATTAAATGTTCAAATGTTGTGAAGGGAGGAAATGGGTTACAAAAATAACTATCAGGGACATTAGAGCATGTTGAAAAATTACTTTTGATTTGGATAACTGGAAAACAGATGAAAAAAGTCTAATTTCGTTTTATTTATGCATAGTATTATAGTATTAATAATACGGTGGTCGAGTGGCAGCGCGCTCGTTTGGGATACCGATGGTCACGGGTTCGAATCCATGTCAAGGCAAGGATTTGTTCCCGTGGCCTAGTGCGTCCCTGAGTCACCCAGCTCCGAATGGGTACCTAACACTAGTTATGCGGCTGGGTAATGCGTGGAACCCACAAAGCCGTGGCCTGTGAACGGTGCATCACTTGCCAACAGATCATCTGTCATGGTCTGTGGAGGCAATTATCTTCTGCATAGAAGGAGCGTCTGTATTGATACGATAAGATACGATTAAGTAGTGTTAAATTATTTTATACAACTTCGTCAATAAATGTATAATATGTAAATAACATTATGTTTCTTCCTATGGGAACGGATTAATAATTGTTTCTCTATTTCTTATGGAAAAATACTTTTGGTATACGTCCAAGGGTCTTAAACGGGTTTAGGACGTATACCGAGGTTCCACTGTATTTGGAAAATATGGTGCACATCTGAGTGTTTATCTCCGTTTTTAGTAAATAAACTATGTAGTGTTAACTTTTTCATTTTTGACAATATAAAAGTATTTTAAACTCAAAACGCGGTAACTTATTTTAGCTTTTGTAATTTCTTTTTATTGAAAGGCATTTTCGTTATCTGTAATTGTTTTTAGGATGTTGCGTGCTGAATAATGTCTTATTGAACAATGTCTTATTGAACAATGTCTTATTGAACAATGTCTTATTGAACAATGTCTTATTGAACAATGTCTTATTGAACAATGTCTTATTGAACAATGTCTTATTGAACAATGTCTTATTGAACAATGTCTTATTGAACAATGTCTTATTGAACAATGTCTTATTGAACAATGTCTTATTGAACAATGTCTTATTGAACAATGTCTTATTGAACAATGTCTTATTGAACAATGTCTTATTGAACAATGTCTTATTGAACAATGTCTTATTGAACAATGTCTTATTGAACAATGTCTTATTGAACAATGTCTTATTGAACAATGTCTTATTGAACAATGTCTTATTGAACAATGTCTTATTGAACAATGTCTTATTGAACAATGTCTTATTGAACAATGTCTTATTGAACAATGTCTTATTGAACAATGTCTTATTCATAATCATAGAATACAAGATACACAAACGAATTTTGTTATTAAAACAATCAATAAAAACTTTGTTAATCGACTAATGCATAAGTTTTCGGCTAATGCCTTAATCAGTAAAAGTAAAAATAACTAAACACAACTGTTACAATTCAATTAAATCATATAACAAATATTATTTTATGGAAAATAATGAATAAAGATATTTTTTAAACAACACAGAAACGTAAAGAAGAAAGGTTGGCACACTTGATTAGGAGCCGTCCATAAATGACTTCACTCACCTAGGGGGGAGGGGGGTCACACATTTGTGACGATGTGTGACGAGGGGGTGGGGGAGTTAAGAATTGTGACTTCACGTCAAAACACGCAACTTTAAAAAAAGTTCCACTTAAATATTTGATTGCTCACAATTTATTTAATGACATTTTACATGGCTTCACGAGTGTCACGATATTAGAATTGAGGCCTACACTAAATAAATACTTAAATGACAAAAAAAGTGTTTTGAAACAAGATCATATTCAAATAGAAACAAGGTTGATTTGTTGAGCTTTGTGACGTAATATTGGAGTGGGGGGGTCTAACTTTTTGTGACGACGTGAGACGATTTGGAAAGGAGGGGGGGGGGTGAAAATCAGCCAAAATCGCGTGACTTCATTTATGGACGGCCCGTTAATAAAAATATAAGAAGAGAAATAAGTATCAAAAGTTACAGTTAAAACCAACAACTGGAAACAGATTCTACAGTTATTTTATTTTAAAGCTTTATGGTAGTCCTATTCTTTGTGATATCATAAAGATATATTTATTCCAAAGCGATATGACAGATTAGTTTACAAAAACTATAGCTCAAAATTCAGTGCATTAAAGTATACAATATTTTATAAATTGTTCATTTTATAATATGTTTTGTTGACTTTAAGTGTTGTAAAGTCACGATAACAAGAGTTATAAACGGTATTGCTATGAGGGTTACATTCTCGGAAAACCCAACCCAATACAGTTTACCCAACCTAATACAGTTTACCTAACCCAATACAGTTTACCCAACCCAATACAGTTTACGCAATGATCTTAACCAACGTTGTTCCCAGAACCCACCGCCTACCACTTTTCACGACTTCTAACTTAGTACAAGTGAAAGAAATTAATTGACATCCGGTGATTATTGTTAAAGGAGAGTATAGGAAACAATCATACATATTTTTATTTACCTGACATAATCTTGTAGAACTATTATTGTTAAAGGAGAGTATAGGAAACAATCATACATATCTTTATTCACCTGACATAATCTTGTAGAACTATTATTGTTAAAGTAGAGTATAGGAAACAATCATACATATCTTTATTTACCTGACATAATCTTGTAGAACTATTATTGTCTTAGTTGACTTTGTGTTTGGTACTTTATCTTGACTGCTCATTGCGCTGTATGAGCAAAGCATATTTTAGGAAGTAAATGCAGCATGTAGTTATCACGAGGATATTCGAAAGCTTAGGAGTAAATCATGCATTTTTGAAAGAGTTTGCAGGCGTTTTGCAATTTCGATTTGTCCTAAAAATGACGTGCTTAGAGCAAGTAAAATCCCCAATAACAAACGTAATAAATACTCTTCAAATTAAAATATTGTATGGTAATGAGAAGGAAAACAATTCATTATTATGCGTGTACTAAAGACAAATATGTACGCACAGCTTTGATCTAATTATACGTAAATCAATAAAAAATTAACCGATTGCCACTGGACTTGGAAGAGATTCTTATTAATTTGGTTCTGCAGTCAATGTCATTTGTGTAATTTTTTTTCTGCCGAAAACTATAAATTAATTTTCTTTAAAAATATAAATTATTCAACTATAAATATTTGACTGTATAATACTATACTAGTTTGTGCTGCGGCGCCGTGGCGCCTGCGGCCCCCACCTTTTTCAAAAGCCCACCTAACTTGTCCTTGTATGATAAATACGTAATATTAAACTTTCTTAAATGTACACAAAGTATTTTATAATAGGGGTTTTTTTGGTCAAAAGTCCAAGTAAGTTATCCTTGTATGATAAATACAAAATATTCCTGAAACGTACACAAAGTATGTATATAATATTTTTTTACAGTGCTAATCCCCACACAATTTTGAAAGTAATTTTAGAAAGCAGCGCACCAAATTACTGCACCAAAAAAAACAATTCTTTGAGTCAGTCAGCACTGTTTACAACACAAATGCTGACGTCATAGGTTCGTGCGTTGTTTGGTTAATGTTAATCTGGAAACCAAAAGGATTATGATTTATCGTTAGGCCACAATCAGCGATAATTGAGCGTAAATATATATATATATAATAATATTAATAATATATCTTTCAATAAATTTTTTGAGATTTACAATTCGAATATTTAATTGATTGCACTACTCTAAAACTTCAATACACAAATTTAGAACTTGAGTGGTTTTGCCGTCAGTTAAGAACGAACACTTCTCACCGGTCACTGGCAACACACTTACGTCACTAGCAATACACTTACGTCACTGCTACACATATATCTTACACACCTAAAAGGCTGACGGCTTTGGGCATGACTCCTGTGAGGCCGCAGCCAGCGACTGAGCCTCGTGGCGCTTTTTGATACGGATGGCGCAGCAGTCTGTGAAGCAGACATCATGCAGACATCAGACTGCCAAGTGCAGACGACAGGCTAGGAATCATCGTGCTCGATGCCTGATGGCATCCCAGTCATCTCTTGTCCGACATGTGGAGGCACTTTTCGAGCAAGAATAGGGCTAATAGTGCTAATAGTGCTAATAAACACTAGGCTGCCAATGCTCAAGGCTAATTTGATGAGAATTGTCCTTATGGATCACGACAAACAACACTTACACCGCTGTTAACCAAACACAATATACGCACCTAAAATTATTAAATAACTTACTGTTATCATGGATGCTTCTCTTTAATAATAAATAATATAAAAGCCCAAGTCACTGGCTCAATGTGAAACGCTGAGGAACGATGTACAACAGTCTGTAGCAGTTAAAAAACGTGTGGTGATTAGTACTGTAAAAAAATATTATATGACGTCATTGTTTGAGCTTATATTTTAAAATACAAGGTGTGCATCGGTGCGCAAAATGATTATAAATTAAAGATGCGCTGTAAAAATATATTATATGACGTCATTGTTTTAGTTCATATTTGAATTTTGGAAAAGGGAACAATGTAAAAAGAGGATTTGATGATGGTTAATTATAAAATACTTTGTGTAAGTTCCAGGAATGTTAATATTTCGTATTTATCAAACAAGGATAAGTTACTTGGGCTTTTGACAAAAAACAAAATGGGCACCGTAGGCGCCCTACAACCCCTATTATACTTTGTGCACATTTCAGAAAGTTTAATATTTCGGATTTATCAAACAAGGACAAGTTAGTTGGGCTTTTGAAAAAGGTGGGCGCCGTAGGCGCCCTAAAAAAGTGGGCGCCGCAGCACAACCTAGTTTGAAAGAACAAGTTGTGAGTTAACGACAGTTTACGTCATGGGTTGTTTCATACATTTAATAGACACATTTTTGCAATTAAATAAATATCAACAAATAATGCCAAATATTGCAATTCGCAACATTCTTTTATGCGTATTTCCTGATAATAAATCTCTTCCATTAGTTCTAAAAAAGACGTAACCAGATAATTTTCGCAACTTTAAAAGAGCAATTTCATAACTCCATGATTCTTTTCATGATCTCGGATACTATTTTCTAATTTTAAAAAAAAATGGTGTGTCCCATAACCTCGTGGTCGTAGGTGGTCCTAATGTTTCCATTAGAACTTTCTCGGGGCTTGGTAGACTTTGGCGGCGCCCATCTCCTCTCCAGGTCAGCGGACGATAAACATTCATCAACATTTTTATTGTGGCCTTAACGTGGGCTAGATCCCACGCCCCTCAGCTTGTGAGGCGAACGCACTATTGACTTCGCTATCAACCCGTCAATTATATAATTGTCTTAAAATCGCCAGTAATTTTTTTTTCAAGAAAACTCTTAGAAATAATGAAAATTATAAAAGATTTCTAAATTCAAGCTGTACAAAAAATGAAACTTTTCTTTGAAATTCTTTGACGACTCAGTAAAGATCGCAGTCGAGGTAATACTTCTCCTGACGTTTAGGTCATTCATATGTCGACAACAAATGACAACCTTCACAGCCACGTAGAGTCTGAAAGCTGCGGATCAGCTCTACATTTTTCATTGAAAAAAACATACATTGCCTTATGGGGCTGGTAGAAATAGGATTTTATCACAGCTGAGCCATCTCACTGCTATGTTATAAGGCAGTGACGGCAAACCTATGGCACGGCTCACCAGCCGGCACGTGATTAAAACGATTATTTTCTTAATCCAAACCGCCATTTCCGGGTTTCATGGGAGTGTTGGCACTTTGCTAAATAAATAAAAGGGTTTTGGTTGTATTTCGGGCACGCAAGCCCCAAAAAGTTCAACACCACTGTTATAAGGCAAGTCACAAAATTCAAAAACAATTTGTTCAACAATGAAAAATGCTGGAACGGACGGTGACTGAGTGCATTTTCCCGAATGACTTTAACATAGAAACGACTGATTTCAGTATACACACACAAACACACACATACACAGTGGCGGATTTAGCTATAGGGCAGGGGGGGCGGCTTGCCCCCCCACGCCCCTGTTGGGTCTAAACTGGCGCCCCCCTAAAGACGCCCTCGATGAACACCAAAAAGGTGTCACAAGAGCAGAAAAAATGATTTCTAAACACGAAACTTGTAATCAACACCAAATTGCTTGCTAAAAATTGAATATCAAGGGATGAAACGGTAATATCTGGTTTAAATCAATCACTCGCATCTGAATTATCGGCGACAATTGATAATTAAGTTAAGTCTGCACAATTATTTTCTTTAATTATTGAATCAACCATTGATATATTTAGAATTGATCAGATGTCAGTTTCTTTACATTCAGTTTTAAAATCAGGACATGTTGTGGAGAGATTTATAGGCTTTTATACTTTGGTAAACAGCGGCTGAATAGCGAATAGTGCGCTCGCCTCACAAGCTGAGGGGCGTGGCATCTAGCCCACGTTAAAGCCACAATAAAAATAAATAGAGGTAAAAAAAAAGATTTTAAAAAACCAAGTTTTTATAAGTGTACTAAAAAGAAGAAAATGATTTAAAACTTATAAATTCAAGTTCATGTACTTTGATTTAATATGACTAAAAACTTGGGGCGGGTTTTTGGTATAAAAGTTAACTGAGATCTATGAGTGAGAGAATGAGTGAAATGCATTATGTAAAACCTCATAAGCGCCCTCATAAATAAAAAATGCTCCCGCATTTGCTGAGAAGATTTTAACGGAAATAAAAAAGTGAAATATTGATTTCACACTCTGTCGAGGACAGGCATACTCTGGAATTAAGAGTGGCCTTTAAACTCATATAAAGAAACTTTCACCCAATTATTGTGCCCATGTTTTGAATTTGGTTACTATCGAAGCAATGTCTGTAAACAGTGGTATACAGTTGTTTTTGGCGCATATTTAAGGTTGTATGCAGGGCCGTCTTAACGCATAGGCCCGATGGGCATTTGCCCGGGGGCCCACGAGCATAGGGGCCCCATGGGAATATGTTTAGTTATATATATTATATATATACGTCTTTTATTCCTGCGGGCCCAACACTATTTCTTTGCACGTGGGCCCAACCTGGTGTAAAGACGGCTCTGGTTGTATGCATGCCTTTCATCTAGTTTACCACGTCTACATACTCTTAAAGAATACCAGAAATATCAATATGAATCAACAGTAGATACTCTGAAACGACTTTCTGATACAAAATGTGCACGCCGTAAGCATGCAGTTGTTGGATCATTCTCTGCTATTCTAGCCACACTTGATTCAAGGGAATCAACAGAATAGAAAGGAAGTGTCAGAGCAGAAGCTATGTGACTATGTGTTTTAACAACAAAATATTCTTTTGCTTTTCTGATGCTATTTGTACAAAAGTTATCTTCATGTTATCAAACTAATTGCAATGGCTTTGCAAAACAATTGATCGATGTTGGACAAAATAAGTTTGTTGATATGAGAAGCGATGAAGCTTTTGAAATGCTGAATGTAGGTGTCAAATCATTTATTAACGAAAATGGTTCCAAACTAGATGTTAAAACAGAATTTAAAGAAAAGCGAATTGCAAAAACGAAAAGCATGACAGGCGAACTTAGCAGTGATGTAAGGGCTGATGATCCAACTACACGCTTTAAATCTGAAACGTACGTCACTATCTTGGATTCACTTGTAACACAAATAGATGATCGATTTAATGAATTTTGGTGCACAGTTACTTATTTCTATTGTATTGATCCATCACAAATGTTGTAAGAAAATAAAGATTCTTTTCAAAGTTTATGCAAAATTTACAAACACGACATTAACCTTGAAGAAGCAATCGTAGAATATAAGATTTGTATGCATTAATACAATAACCTTCTGCTAGTACACTACAACTTAAAAAGGTTAGGCCATTCTTGACTGAAAAACTAATGGCATCGGGTCTCACTAATTTGTCAATATTCTATAAAATTTACATGACTCTTCCTGTTAGCAGTGCTACTGCTGAAAGATGTTTCAGTAGATTGAAACTCATCAAAAATTATTTGCGCTCAACAATGACAAACGAACGTCAGTCTGCATTGGCATTAATTTCAATTGAACGTGATCTAGCTGAGAAAGTTGACTATGAATCAACGATAAATCGTTTTGCTAAAATGAAATCACGTAGAAAGCAATTTATATAGGGCTCACGGCTCTTTCTTATCTTATCTGTTACAGACGCTCCTTCTATACAGACTAATATTGCGTCATATGCTTATCCATGGTTTGTATTTAGTCCTGCATTCTTATTAGAGTTTTGAATGTTTATTTAAGGAATTTACAATCATTGTTTGTGTAAAGTTCATAAATTTTCCCAAAGTTTGATGCTCAAACTTTCAGTGATAAATTTTTTTTTAAATTCTGAAGTAAATTGTTTAGTTTATTTATAAGTATAATATTATTGGCACTCTTTGTGTGTGTGTTACTAATCCTGACCAATCCACTCCACCAAAGTCTCTGTGTTTTTCATTACAAGCTTTTATTTAACTCACACTGTTTGTATGTTGTATCCGTCAAATCTTGTAACGTAAAATTAAACCACTTCTGATGGTACTAGAGATCTCAAAATTTTACCACAGATAGATCTTGGATGACAATACATTGTATCAAAATTTCAGATCGATCGAATGTACCGTAATTAAATAAATGCATTTTTACGTTTATCTTTATATATAAGCTGTATCCGTGCTATTCTTGACTTTCACGTGAATGTCACCGGAGTTCACAACCAGCCATGGATGACGACATTCCAGGTGTTAAACAGCTCAGTAATTCGAAACTAAATCTAAATTGACATGATAATACAAGAGGAACAACTGGTATTTGTGTAGCCTAGTTGGCCCAATTGTTAGCTTAATGGATTTTCGACCTGGAGGTACTGGGTTCAATTTTCAGTTGGGGAAACTGTTATTTTTTAAATACATAAATTTGTAATTAATAATCTATCTTTTTACCACTATCACATTTAAGTTATAGACAACGAAGTTTGACTAATTAAATTGAGTTGATTATGTCAAAAAATTGATTAAAAAATTGTGTTACTAAAAAGTAGAAAATAAAATATTTAAAAAATCTTTTTTTAAAAGGACGCGCTTTTATTTACATATAGAAAGTGCACTAAAAAGAAGAAAATACAAATTTTCAATCCGTGAACCTATCGCTTGCACATAAAAGCGTGGGGCCCTCATCACAACTCGCAATCATGTACAAAGCTGCGAAAGATAAATACAAATTTATATGAATATTAATAAACATTTAAAGTTTCACAACTTTGATCATATACATGCTACTATCATATTAATTAGAAAAATTTATCTATATGCAAAAGAGTAGTTGCAATAAGAAATGAGTTGTGATGGGCGCCCCACGCTTTTATGTGCAAGCGATAGGTTCACGGATTGAAAATTTGTATTTTCTTCTTTTTAGTGCACTTTCTATATGTAAATAAAAGCGCGTCCTTTTAAAAAAAGATTTTTTAAATATTTTATTATTTGTAGCATCAGATTACCTGGTCTTAAACTGAACCATTTTGCCAGATAAAATTCTCATTTCATTCTTTCAGATAGAAAAGTATTACAAGAACTAAAAACAGTAGCTCTTAAAATTTTATTAGTAAAAATAAGAAAAACCCGTAAAAAACCAAGTTTTTGACTATAAATCCTTTATGTACGAGAAGTAACTAAAAGAATGTTCATTATAATACGCAGCGCCAGACCATCCAGAAATACAAAATTGAAGTTGTGTCGTAAAACATGTTTAATATAATACGCACCGATCAGGAATATGTTTATAAAAAGAGCTGTCAATAAAATACGCACCTTATTGCGCGACAGAAAGGTTGTTCAATATAATACGCACCGCGACGCTCTATCTCAAAAAATAGCATGATACATAGGAATAAAAAAAATAATCTAAAAAATCAATAATTTAATTACGGTACATGCGATCGATCTGAAATTTTGATACATTGTTTTTATCATCGGTACGGAACTGCCTGCAAAATTTCAGCTCGCTATCTTGCGAGCAAGTGGGTTAAAAATCGATCAAAAGTTTTGGCGACAAGCAAGCAAGCAAGCAAGCAAGGTCCGCCGCAGACACCACGAGTTAATATAAAGGATTTAAAAACCAAGTTTTTGACTATAAATCCTTTATGTACGAGAAGTAACTAAAAGAATGTTCATTATAATACGCAGCGCCAGACCATCCAGAAATACAAAATTGAAGTTGTGTCGTAAAACATGTTTAATATAATACGCACCGATCAGGAATATGTTTATAAAAAGAGCTGTCAGTAAAATACGCACCTTATTGCGCGACAGAAAGGTTGTTCAATATAATACGCACCGCGACGCTCTATCTCAAAAAATAGCATGATACATAGGAATAAAAAAATAATCTAAAAAATCAATAATTTAATTACGGTACATGCGATCGATCTGAAATTTTGATACATTGTTTTTATCATCGGTACGAAACTGCCTGCAAAATTTCAGCTCGCTATCTTGCGAGCAAGTGGGTTAAAAATCGATCATAAGTTTTGGCGACAAGCAAGCAAGCAAGCAAGCAAGCAAGCAAGGTCCGCCGCAGACACCACGAGTTAATATAAAGGATTTAATAATAAGTTGTTCTCTTTGAAACTAAGTTCATAATTTACTGTCATCTTTTTATCCTACATATGATATATGCATATAATACGTATATGATATATGATTTCTTTAATTACTTAGGCCTTTTATTAATTATTAACATTTTTTAAAATACATTATATTTTGTTTTATTTGTGACCTATTACTCTCCTGAATATAAAGCAATTGTTTGTATATTGAAGAGATTCATTGCAATGGTTTGATGTAAACAAAAATAATATTAAATAATGTACTTTGAATGATCAACACAGCATTTATTATTTAACACTTAGTCACTTAGTTATTTGTTTGAGTTGCTGTCAGTGCTATTTATGGCAAGCTGAACAAACTGATGAGTCATCTTGCAGATAGTACAACAAACTATTGGAGGCATATAAAAAATTTAATTAAATTCTACCTCATTATAAAAACATTTTAGAAGTTTTATTTAGCCCAAAGACTATAAACTTATTATGCTGAGTTTTCTATGTTAATGTCTGCTAGGATATTCAGCAATTGAAAGTGAAAACAAAGGATTATGAGAAATTTAGATTTCGTCACAAATAACAGCCCCCAAATTAACTACCATTTTCATAAATTCAATTGATTAACCATATCTACTTAAGACTAGATGTTTCTTTTTGTCTGCAGCAGTCTCTTAAGATGAAAACGTATTAAAGTTAAAGTAAAACTCACATTTAAAGTGAGCAGAAAAGTTTTTTAACATAAAATATAGCAATAAGAGTGAATCTCATATCAAATTTCTAATCTTCATTGCAGAACCAGCAATTTAGACAAATGAATTTTATTTCAGCACCTATAAATATTTGCACTAAGTGCATGAATAAAAAAATTTTTTGCGGCGCCCCTTGAAATTCTCCTCGCCCCCCCACGAAGACAAACCTAAATCCGCCACTGCACATACATCTATATATATGTTTTAATGATTAGCGTAGCTTATGTGTAATGTACTGTCCTTTATGTTGTTATTATGGTATGAATAGTTATTTAATGATTATATGTATGTTATGATCTCTATGTAAAGCGCTTTGAGCCCGGTTCCTTACTGGGATACAGCGCTATATAAATTATCAATTATTATTATTATTATTATATGATTCCCGATTAAAATTCGATTAAAATTTTTAAAAAGGCTTCTTATTTTTTTTTCCAATTTATTAATAATTTATATCATTTATAATATTATGTATTTTTTATTTTGCTTGTAATTACATACGTTTCCCTCGTATTATTATTTATTTAGACATGCATACGTAAACAAAAGAGGTTTTTCTTCCTTATTTCTTGCATAGCAGAAAAAATGTGTTGTGTTACGTCACAAAATTTGCGAGCCATTGAATTACCGTGACTTAACCGATTTCGCTAAAATGATGAATCGTGATTTAATGGGATCTGTATATGCGTTATAAAAATATATTTAATCGAAATTAATCGATTAATCGATTGTTTGTCCCCGATTAATCGTACAAAAATATTTTAATCAGTACCAGACCTAATATATATATATATATATATATATATATATATATATATATATATATATATATATATATATATATATATATATATATATATATATATCAGATACTGAAATATTTTTGTCACACAATTGAACTCAATTTTACCTTTTAAACAGTGAAACAGTGGATTATAAATGTGTGTGTGAACGGCGGGGGATTGGGGTGGGGGTGTGGTTGTAGTGAGATTGACATCCAGTTAAAGATCCATGCCCATAGCAATAGCTCAAACAAATTTCAACACAGTCCATCAAAATGTTTATAAGCAGAAAATGAGGAGAAAAAACATTTGTTTATCAGTAGTATAATTTCAAAACAAACATTTGTTTGCTCAGTAGTTAGGTGTGTATCAAAACAAAACATGTTTTTGACGGTAGAGATAGGTACGAAGGCGTGGAGTAAAATATTATCCCATAAGATGTGTTAAAAAGTAGATTGTAGAGATAGATTTACAACAAGATATGATTTGCACTGACTGCAAAGGAATTTCTAACAGACAATAGACAGCAACTTGTTTTTAACGAGACTTAACCGGAACTACCTCGAGTTGTAAAGAAATTACTTTAAAAATATAACAAGTTATGCTATTCCGCTCCGGTCATTTGTGGAAAAATGAAAATATTCTTTGTACAATTTTCCAAAGCCACTTCTCTGAAATGTATACAAGTTGAACACTAACTAGCCACTGGCGGCTCATATTTGGCATTCTCTAAAAAAAAAGTAATACTTGTCCTTAATGCAATCTTGGCAACAGCCGATTTTGAATCAACTACATTCTTACAATATTTTAAGTGAAAGGCGAACAAGAGCTAAGTACTCAGGAAATGTGAATTAAAACTAAATTTCTAACCTGGCTTGGAAACCTTCCAGTAAAACTTGTATCATATATTGTACGTGAGCCGCAATGTGAACACAGAAGAGCCGCGTGCGGCTCGAGGGCCGCGGTTTGGCCACCGTCGCTCTAAACAAATTTTGAAAATCTTTTTAAAAAAAAATTAAATTGTAAATGTCCAAAAACTTAATAGCTATGACAGACTTATAACTAGTGATGCTTGGGCCAGCCATAAACTTAGCAAGTCTCAAAATAAGGGATTTGCGAAATTCTTTGCCTGTCACCCCAAAATCTAAATTTTTCTGATGAATTTACTCCCAAATGAGCCTGCTTTACCCCCAAGAGTTCTCTTTATAGCCCAAATGGGGTAATATACCCGTGTTCGGTAATTGAGGAAGACAACTGATAAAAGCTCGACAATATGCAAATTTCTCCATCTCATAGAATCGGCATCCTTCCGTCTCACGAGACGATGGTGCATCACCATTGGGCTGGGTTGCATTTCATCGTGTTGCTGTTCATTCCTATCCTTGAGTGAACAGTCTTTACCACAGATTTTGCACACAAGTTCTATGCTTCCCAATGTTTTGGCTTTTCTCATAGCTCTACTATCTGTAGCCTCCTCCATCCTTCTCTCCTCGGCTACTATGACACCCTCTTTGATAACTGTGCGCCACGTAGATCAGTCTTCTGCTTTACACTCCCAGTCTCTTGTGCGTGTTATGGCTGCTTTTGTCCCTCTTGTAGACATCTTTAAATCGCAGACGTGGGTGACCTGTCTTCCTCTTTCCCGATGCCAGTTCTCCATATTGTCACATAGAATAATCAGAACGATATACAGTGATCTCCATGATATAGAAAGACGTGATGAAATATAATGAATCCGATGACATTCATTGATCGCCATGATTCGGTGAAATACAATCATCATGATGACACGTGGTCACAATGGTCACGACATAACGTGATTATAATGACATAATGATCAGGATGACATACCAAACACTCCATGACACACAAATATCTTGAGGACACACAATGACCACTATGATAAACCATGATCACAATCAAATACAATAAGATAATGAATAAGATGACATAAAGTGTTCACGCGATATCAATTAATTTGGATGAAATGATAATCACTATGACACACAATGATCCTGACAGTGATCTAGATTACAATACTCAGTTAAGATCCATCACATGTGATATTAAGCATTAATTTTATCATTATATCTTAAAACCGAATTATAATCTATATATATAATTCTCTTCATGGGACCATGCCAGGCAAGTAAGCAGCAAAAATATGTGCAAACCGAGCATGACGAATGACCCTCGCTCGGGTCAACTAAACACAGTTAACGGTTGGCAAGCGAAGGTAGTGGAGGGGTGGGGCATGTCTTGAGACAGCAATGTTTTTTACATTCACTTTCGATGTTCCTGCACAGTGTGTATGTATTTCGTAGTATATTGGTTATTACATCCGCCTAACATGCGGAAGGTCTTAGGTTCAAGCCCAAGTGGCAACATATGTTTTTTTTTAATTTTTAAAAATGTCAATGCCTATTCTTTTCCCCCCTTTCTTAGCAAACATAAACACCGCTTCGCATGTCACGGAAAAAAGCTTTGTTCAATGTTATATCAATTCCTTCACCAGGTACCTGTCTGTTTCTATTGGTCGCATATTTCGTTCATGGACGAAGTTGTTGCTCTCCAACTTGGCTTCATGGCTGTAATATTTGTTTATATATTGTGGCGATGTCCTAAATACTTACCAGAAATGCTTCGGTGGTCCCCCATCGTTCACCCGCGTTGTTCCCATTTGTTCGTGCTACTGTTTGTGTCCGTTCTCCCCCTCCCTTTTTTTCTTGCACTATCTATGAGCAAGTCTGCGGCGTATGCTACGCCGCGGGGCGTCTAGTGTAATATATTACAAAGAGTAATTTCCTAACTTTATTGACGAGTAGAAAGACATTAACGACAACGCTTCGTCCATGGTCGGCGAACAGGGGTATATTAACCCATTGAGCTATAAAGGGAACTCTTAGGGGCAAATTACCTCAATTATCGAAAAAAAATAGTAGTAATGAAGGATCCCGCAACACCTCTAGCGACTGAAAAAGCGATACATTTCTATCGTGGGGCAAAGCTCTTGGTTCAGAATACATTCTAGCTGAAGTATACAAGGGCATGGGCATGGCTATCCTAGAATGGCTCCATGTAATTTTATATTTTTAAATTATAGTTACTTTATGAAGTGGAAGCAAGAGTCATATCCTTCAGGATTTCAAAGATGCTTTTATAGCTCACCTGTTAAAGCACAAAGGGAATTACCAAGCCTGTGATAATCGCCATGATATATCATACTATCTATAGCACTTAAAATACTTGTGAAAAATCATTGTGAGTCGTCTCAACGTACATCTTGACCAAAGATTACTGTCAGAAAACCAGTAAAATTCCGTAAGGACCATCGACATTGTATTTGCAGTGAGGCAACTGTAAGAAAAGCGCAAAGAACAGACGACGAAACAAGGGATGTGAAAGATAATGGCCAAGTATGGTTGGCCAATAAAGTTTATAGCCACTGTAAGGCAGTTCCATGATGTGGTTCGGGTCCATGAAAATGTCCTGTCCTAAGGCAGGACATCATGGCAGGACTTCTGAATATCTATAAAAAGCCTGATGCTGTCCATTTTAGGCTGGGCGGGGCACGCCGTGCGCATGACAGAACATCGTCTCCTAAGGGTGCTCGTCTTTGTTGAGCTTAAACATCGACAGAGGTCAAAGGACGCATTACAAGATACGATTAAAAAAACATACTTCAAGCTTGTGGCATTGAGCACGACTCCTGGGAGCAGCAGCCAAACTCAGAACTCCATCATTGCGCCTTACGAACGTCCCGTCAACTTACGAACGTCCAATCAACTTACGAACGTCCCATCAACTTACGAACGTCCCATCAACTTACGAACGTCCCATCAACTTACGAACGTCCTAGCAACTTACGAACGTCCCATCAACTTACGAACGTCCCAGCAACTTACGAACGTCCCATCAACTTACGAACGTCCCATCAACTTACGAACGTCCCATCAACTTACGAACGTCCCATCAACTTACGAACGTCCCAGCAACTTACGAACGTCCCATCAATTTACGAAACAAACAGTCCAGAAGACAGGCAAGGTAAGATAGTACCCGACCATCTCTTTTCCGAGCTGTGTACGCGCCTTACAGGCAAAGATTGGTAACCAAGGGACTCATGAAACTGTCACAGCACGTAGATGGGATGAAATGCCCATTGATCACGACGGATGAGCAACAATATATCATTTTGATCGTTATAACTTACAATGTAAGTGACGTAGAACGCTTTATTTAATCGGGATGTTTGATGTAATTGTGGCTACAAACATTTTATTCTTCACAAGAAACTTATTTAGAAAATGGTGTTTAAAAAATGTATGCATATGATAATTAATGTGTTGTTTTTTAAATCTTAAATAAACAATTTTCCGAATAAATCAACAGCTATTTTTAGACTAGTAAATGTATTTCATCCACTGCTTCAGCCACAATTACGTGTGATGTTCTTTGTAATAGGTCAGTTGATTTCTTAGAGTCCAAGCCACAATTACCTCTGATGTTCTTAGTGCAGATGCTAATTATTAATTTTTGCATGAGATGACGTTGTTCGATTTTAACTTCCGGGTACAAAATACATCCTCAAAATGCCAAGTACAAATAAAATACAGCACCAAACGAATAATGCCCTGAGCGAGACCTTATTAGGGGCTGCAAATTTATCGTCGTTAATTAGCTTCTTAAAATGAGAAGTTCAAAGAAATTTTTGATTTTTTATTATTTTTTCAACTTAAGGAAGTAACACATAAATTTAATAAAGAAACAATCCCAAATTATGTGAAAGCTCCTTCTATCAAAACTTTAAACTCCATGTAGTATGTACATTCATCAGAAACTAAGGGGCCGTCCATAAATGACGTCAGGCGATTTTTGCCGATTTTTGACCCCCCTCCCCCCTCGTCACATTTCGTCACAAAAACGTAGACCCCACTCCAATATTACGTCACAAAGCTTTGACACCCCCCTCCCTAAAAGCCGTAGTTTCTAATTGAAATAGCATGTTTCAAATTTTATTTTAGACATTTAAATACGTATTTAATGTAAGTCTGCAATCTATTTAATATCGTAACTAGGGGTGTACCAGATTCCATTTTTTAAAATCCGCCCGGAGCCGGATTCGGACAGTTTATGAAGTGAAATCTTGCCTGAGCCGGAGTCGGATTTGCATAAATGGCCGGATCCCGGAGTTACCGGAGCCTTTATATATATATATATTATTGCTCTACTGGCCCCCGGATTTGGCCGGATTTATGAAGTGAAATTCTGCCAGAGTCAAAGCCGGAGCAGGATTTGTAGAAATGGCCGGATTCCGGATTTTCCGAAGCCGTAATCCGGTACATCCCTACTCGTAACTAGGGCTGTCAATATTGTTGAAAAAAGCTGCGCGGCAGGCCTGGATTAACCATTAAGAAAACAAAGCACGTGCCTAGGTCACCAAGCGTTTGGGTGTCACCAGAAATCCTCAAGAAAAATGTATATATTGTCCCGGTAACCCTGCTAATCGAAATGACATAAGCATATCGCAAATGTAATATTGAATCGCACATTATTTAACCTTGGTCCCACAACATGAGAGGTAGAATACCTCCCGCCAAATAGTTGTTTTGGGTTTTTTTTGCTATTTTTCGTCGAGTTTTTGTGTGTATTGTTTTACTTGTTTGTGCTACGTTAGTTGATAATCATGAACAAAGCGCTACTCATAAAGACTGCATGCTAAATTTTTAATATACCTAGCTCGTCGACAAGGCTCGGGTCTACTATTAAAGCTAGAGGAGGAAATAATGAAGCGTTCAGTATCTGGGAACGTATTTTGAGGCGAGCAGTAGCGGTTATTTGTACTATAGCTGAGCGTGGTCTGGCTTTTAGAGGGACAAATGAAAAATTTCGATCTTTACAAAATAAAAATTATCTAGGGTTCCTGGAGTTGGTCAGTCAGTTTTCTCCACTTTTAGCATCACACATTTCAGAATATGGAAATTATGGAAAATGAAATCCTTCTTATTTATCCAAAACTATATGTGAAGAACTCATTGAAATTATGTCACAAAAAATTCCATGAAGTAATTGTAGATGAACTAAAGGCTCCCGGTTATTTCAGCTTGTCAGTAGACTCAACACCCGATATTTCACATACAGGTCAGTTAAGTGTTCTTTCTATATATGTGGTAGATTGAGAGCCAATTGAGCGCTTTTTTTTTACTTTCTTGGAGCTGCAAGGTCACACCGGTGAAGGTATGGCTAAGCAAGTGTTGCAGTACTTACGTGAAGTTTGCAATATATTTTTTTTCGAAATGCAGAAGTCTATGATAACGCAGCTAATATTTGGGTGCTACAAGGACATGCTATATACCCTGTGCTACCCATTCACTAAATCTGGTAGGCAGAAGTGCCGTTGACTCCTGTTTAAAGGCAGTAAACTTCTTCCATACCAGTGCAATTGATCTAAACTTTTTTTTTATCAGATTCAAACAACAGATAGAAGATTCTGAAAGTATAAGCGGTGAATGAAACGCTGGAAAAGTCTCTTTTTGATACCAAATGGGAAGCACATGCTGTTGCAACTGAAGATATTCTAAAGTCTCATCCTCAGATTATAGAAGCGCTAGAATGTTTACAAAAAGACCAGTCACCGAAGGGGGACACCAGAAGAGAGGCAGAAAACATTACAAAGAAGATGAAAGAATTAGAATTTGCTCTCATGCTGTCTTTTGGGAAGACGTTTTACATTTTTTACATTTTCTTAGGGTCATTCAAGCTCTACAAATTGAGCACGCGAACTTGAAAACGTTTGCTGATTTGTATTCTGCACTAGCAGATCAATTGCGCGTATCTAGGAATGAATTTAAAAGATTTGAAGAAGCTGCGAAATAAATAACACCAGGTGGGGATTATAAGTCAACTTTGACCCGTAATCGTAAACGAAAGACAGTGGTCATTGATGGTGTCCCCCTGAGGTTTCTCTGTATGCCAGAGACAAATTTTGTATATATCTGCTTTCTACGCCATTGTGGACTAACTTGAGACAGAGATGAGTAGACGAGGACATGTATATTGATATGGCATTTCGATTTTCTTGCTTGGTCGATGTACCACAAACATCTCAGTGTTGTGAAGATCTGAACAATAATTTATATACTGAACTACAACAGTTCCACTTTTATTTTCGCCACAAGTTTCGTTTATTAAAATCAGAAAACAACACGTTCAGAATTATACAAAGTAATAGAGACAACATCGAGTGTGCTTTTCCAAAAGTAGAAATCGACTTGCGCATATTTTTAACATAAACGGTTTTGAACTGTTCAACTGTGGTCTAGTTGAATGAATCCACTGTCTGGTCTAGTTGAATGAATTCACTGTCTGGTCTAGTTGAATGAATACACTGTCTGGTCTAGATGAATGAATACACGGTCTGGTCTAGTTGAACGGATACACTGTCTAGTCTAGTTGAATGAATACACTTTCTGGTCTAGTTGAATGAATACACTTTCTGGTCTAGTTGAATGAATACACTTTCTGGTCTAGTTGAATGAATACACTTTCTGGTCTAGTTGAATGAATACACTTTCTGGTCTAGTTGAATGAATACACTTTCTGGTCTAGTTGAATGAATACACTTTCTGGTCTAGTTGAATGAATACACTTTCTGGTCTAGTTGAATGAATACACTTTCTGGTCTAGTTGAATGAATACACTTTCTGGTCTAGTTGAATGAATACACTTTCTGGTCTAGTTGAATGAATACACTTTCTGGTCTAGTTGAATGAATACACTTTCTGGTCTAGTTGAATGAATACACTTTCTGGTCTAGTTGAATGAATACACTTTCTGGTCTAGTTGAATGAATACACTTTCTGGTCTAGTTGAATGAATACACTTTCTGGTCTAGTTGAATGAATACACTTTCTGGTCTAGTTGAATGAATACACTTTCTGGTCTAGTTGAATGAATACACTTTCTGGTCTAGTTGAATGAATACACTTTCTGGTCTAGTTGAATGAATACACTTTCTGGTCTAGATGAATGAATACACGGTCTGGTCTAGTTGAATGAATTCACTGTCTGGTCTAGTTGAATGAATACACCGTCTGGTCTTGATGAATGAATACACGGTCTGGTCTAGTTGAACGGATACACTGTCTAGTATAGTTGAATGAATACACTGTCTAGTATAGTTGAATGAATACACTGTCTAGTCGAGTTGAATGAATACTCTGTCATGTATATTTGAATAAATACACTGTCTAGTCTAGTTGAATGAAAAATTTCAAAAATTGTCAATACCTACTTTACCCATATTAGAACAAATCTGTTTATTGAAATTATAATGTTCCTTTTGTGAAGCATCTATAAGAAATCCATCCAGTCTTTTTTATACGAGATGCGTTGTGAATTAGAAAGTGTGAAGTAAATTAGAAAGTGTGACGTAAATTAGAAAGTGAGAAGTAAATTAGAAAGTGAGAAGTAAATTAGAAAGTGTGAAGTAAATTAGACAGTAAGAAGTAAATTAGAAAGTGTGAAGTAAATTAGACAGTGAGAAGTAAATTAGACAGTGAGAAGTAAATTAGAAAGTGAGAAGTAAATTAGACAGTGAGAAGTAAATTAGAAAGTGAGAAGTAAATTAGAAAGTGTGAAGTAAATTAGAAAGTGAGAAGTAAATTAGACAGTGAATTTGATCAAATATCAACGCCAGGGTTTTCATACAATGTCCTCTACCAGTTGGTTGACCCCAGGTAAATGTTACTTCATTTTGGTCCAGGTACTGAGCAGTACCGACTCTGTGTGTGTGTGTGTGTGTGTGTGTGTGTGTGTGCGAGCGTGCGTGTGTGTGTGTGTGTGTGTGTGTGTGTGTGTAGATATGGTAAGGTGTTTATAAATGAAGCAATTGAACGAGAGACAGAGCGAAAGAAAGCGAGTAAAGGAGATAGTGAGACAGAGAGAGAAGAGATAGAGACTAAAGACCATCACCGGCTATGCGTGTGTCGATAACGAAATTTTAAAATGCATGGGAATTTTTTTTAATGTAAGAGCGTTGGGACCAATTACATGGGGGGGTGATTGGAGAGAGCAACACAAATGAGGAGAGGAGGGGGTCTATTACCGGTGAGGTTATTTGTCCGTTTATCTCCCTCTAGGTCACCGGTTCAGCAGACAGTTTCCCACCTGTGCCGTTACAAGTCAGACCTCATAGACCCATCGGCAACGTGAGCTGGACCAGGAGTGGATATATGAACACAAGGGTGACGTGAGTTGGACCAGGAGTGGATATATGAACACAAGGGTGACGTGAGCTGGACCAGGAGTGGATATATGAACACAAGGGTGACGTGAGCTGGACCAGGAGTGGATATATGAACACAAGGGTGACGTGAGCTGGACCAGGAGTGGATATATGAACACAAGGGTAAGTTCACATGACTAGTGTTATGACTGGCAACTATCAACTGGATATTAGGGACTATTGATTGACATGTGTTGTGATTTTATGTAACTCTAACTGGATAGTGTACACAAAGATACACACTAATGAAGATTTGATCAAGGTTGTAATTGAACCAGAGGCAAGTGCTAGCATTGTTTATATTGTTATATATTGTACTGACACAAACACACCAACGTTCAACTCACCCTTCTCGTACCTCCTTACGTGTACGATATTTACCCCGTTGAGTTAACCGACCAATTTTCATACTTAACCATTTAGTATGGAGGGGGGGATGTCTCTCCATATTAGATCTGATAACAAGAAATATTTCAAGATTGTATTCAAGTGACCTTTTACAATGAAATTGTCAACTCAAATCAACTCCTTAGCAGAACACTACAGCAAGTAGTCCTACCAGTATTTAAACCCTTTGAAGCTTGTATTTTGTGCTCGGGGCAAAATACCATAAAATTGGCCCCCCCCCAATTTATTACCATTTTTCACATATTATAATGTAACTTTTTAATCCTCATCTTTGGGCCCTTGGACCTCGGTCCCGGAAACATATGTACCGCGCCCCACCCCTTGGCTATGCCTCTGTATAAAAAAATCGTACTTAAAAGTGGATTTGAGAAGGTTGACCTTTGACCTAGTGTAAATAATGTCGTGTTTATCATGAAGGGATTCATACAGTATAGGTGTGTACAAGGACGGTGAGATTACAAAGAAAATCATTTAAAATTTACGTCACAAAATGTTTGCCAAAAGTGTACATCGTTGTAAGCCGAAATGTCTGCTTCGGAGGATAAAAAATGATGACAAAACAACAATAAAAACTTGGTACATATACATTTATGTTTCCAGCTGCGCAGATAAAAGTTAAACACAATATTTATTTTTGACAATAGCATCTATACATTTACGTCCTATGTATGCGCGTGCATGAATACATTTCAATACATTTCTATATGAAGGTCAGCTTGGCGTCTTTGATGTCTTGTTTATTTACGTCTAAAGTTTTATTGTCGCAAATCAGCCTACAATTATTTTATATTTGGAGTCTCGTTTAACTAGCTAACAAAGCCAAGAAAGTCTTGTATTTACCAGACCACACATTTTTATCTCTACCATATGATGCAAGACAATGCACACACCACAGCCGAAGATTCACAAGCCGTAGTATATGATAATCTTGTAAATTGACTTAAATAAATGTTTATACAGACTCTTTAGTTAATGAAATTTCAACACACAAAGTTGTAGCGTCACAAAATTTTAACAATTAGTAATGATTAATGAATACATTGACACATACAGACATTGACACATCCAGACATATTGACAAACACACATTGAAAAAGACACACATTGACACACCCACAAATTTAGTCAACCACAAATTTACACAGCCACACATTGACACACCCGCACATTGACACACCCACACATTGACACACCCTCACATTGACACACCCCCACATTAACACACCCACACATTGACACACCCACACATTGAAATACCCACACATTGACACACCCACACATTGAAATACCCACACATTGACACACCCACACATTGACACACCCACACATTGAAATACCCACACATTGACACACCCACACATTGACACACCCATACATTGAAATACCCACACATTGAAACACCCACAAATAGGCACATCCACACATTGACACATCCACACATTGACACACCCACACATTGACACACCCACACATTGAAATACCCACACATTGACACACCCACACATTGACACACCCATACATTGAAATACCCACACATTGAAACACCCACAAATAGGCACATCCACACATTGACACATCCACACATTGACACATCCACACATTGACACATCCAAACATTGACAGATCCACACATCGACTCATCCACACATTGACACCTCCACACATTGACACCTCCACACATTGACACCTCCACACATTGCAGCAACCACGCATTGACACATCCAAACATAGACACATCTACACAGTGACACATCCACACATTGACACATCCACACATTGACACATCCACACATTGACACATCCACACATTGACACATCCACACATTGAAACAACCACACGGACACACCCTATTCTGCAAAGCTCACTAATTAGCAATACTGTCACAATGTTTTACCAAATATTTGTACACCACTGGCCCACCATTTTACCCAATATTTGTACACCACTGGCCCACCATTTTAACCAATACTCTCTTCCCCGAAACTCTGTTACACTCTTTTCTCAATTTATCCACCAATCTGTTGTTACACTATTTGGTATTTAGTTTTATTACATGATCAATAAATCTAGCACGTACATTGTCAAAGACAGAGGAGCGAGTCGTTTAACCAGAACGACAAATTTATTTATAAAGCTTAATGGGGGGGGATATGTGTCCACGTGCTTTGAGAGCTAGGGGGAGCGGGAAGGAGGCTAAGAAGTTGACACTTCTTGTTAGGCTTCATTCAGTGACAGCACACACCACTGACAGCACACACCACTGACAGTAAACACCACTGACAGCACACACCACTGACAGCACACACCACTGACAGCACACCAATAACACCAAACACCACTGACAGCACACACCACTGAGAGCACACACCAATGACAGCACACACCACTGACAGCACACACCACTGACACCAAACACCACTGACAGCACACACCACTGAGAGCACACACCACTGACAACACACCAATGACACCAAACACCACTGACAGCACTCCATGGGCAGTAAACACCATTGAAAGCACACATCACTGATAGTACACATCACTGACATGTCACACCACTGAGAACACACACTACTTACAGCACACACCACTGACCTCACACCACTGACCTCACACCACTGTCAGCACACACCATACCACTGGCAGTACACATCAGTGACAGCACACATCGCTGACAGCACACACCACTGACCTCACACCACTGACCTCACACCACAGTCAGCACGCACCACACCACTGGCAGTACACATCAGTGACAGCACACATCGCTGACAGCACACACTGGCCTTACACATCAGTGACAGCACACATCTCTGACAGCACACACCACTGACAGCATACACCAATAATACCGCTGACAACCCGCAATACCTTCAGGTAAAATTAAATATCCACGTTGTTCCAGTGTTTTTAAAGGACGATCTCCAGCAGTGAGAGAGTGACCTAGTTTCTCAACTAAAGGTTGATGCCGACAGAACCTTTCTGTCGATGTGAAGAATGTTTAAGAGCTCTACATTCCTTTTTTCTACAGGTGTAAACGTATACATTTGTGTTCATACACGCGCACTACAATAGAAAATTCAATCTTTTGCCCCAGAGCGGTGAACCTTTGATAACATCTTGTTCTCATAGGTGTAACACAAATAAATATACTTTCTCTATGGCTTTAAACTGATCAATTTTTTATTCTAAAATGAGAACCATTCAGAAAATATTTATTTGTTAACTTATGTACACAAATAGTTACAGCCCTGTTCTCTAGATACATTCATTTTCTGTACAAATAAACAACCCCCCCCCCACACACACACAAACACACAAGTGAAACCTTTAAAACATGAACTTTCACTTAGCACTGATTATATATATATATATATATATATATATATATATATATATATATATATAAACAGCCTCAATTATCACTGACTGACTGACTCATTCCGTAACGCTTAAAGCACATTATGATTAAAAGCCCAAGTCACTCACTGTCTGTCTCCTTAACGCTGAGGGACAGTACAACAGTCCATAGCAGGCAGCATATTTTTTTAAATTGAAAATTTAGACGTAAAATCATAATCATTTTGGTTTCAAGATTAACAGAGCGGGTGGTGTTTCTCGTCGTAAAATATTATATGACGTCAATTACCCAAACAATTATAAAATACTTTGTGTACATTTCATGAAGTTTAATATTGCGTATTTATCAAACAAGGATAAGTTACTTGGGCTTTTGACAAACGTGGGCACCGTAGGCGCCCTACAACCCCGAGTTCTGGAATAACCGCTAAAAACCTTTCTGCAACGAAATAATTTATTTACACTTGTAGAACCTAAAAATACGGCAATATTTGCTTCAGTTAAAATGGTTATAGTTTGAGACAGGTAACAAAACATTAGTGATGTACTGTTAGTCCCTTAGTTCGGTGGTTTGGAAGAATGGAGTGGGAATGGAGAGTAGAAAAGTCACCAGTACCAATACGTCACGCACCACAACACAGACTTATTTAGCCACACACACTTTAGAATTAATTCACAATTCACTGAACGCCAGAGTGGTATAAGATAATTTATGAGTCATTTAACCTATGTGAGTTTGAACGAAAACACATATTTCTTTTACACATTTTCATTGTAGTAATTTCAGCTATTATATTTCCTATGTTTCCGAACCTACTACATACCGGCAATTAACGTTATTTAAAAACGCGTGAGATATAAGCCGCCTGTGAGCATCTAGTGAGTTGTGGTTAATTTAAGTTATTTTTGCAGCAGTCAAGATTCTCGCCAAACGGTTTCGCAATTTTTTCCATTTCTTAATAAAAATATGTAAAAATTGAAGGATCGATGAGGTATTTAAATTTAATATTTTCCCCCTTCCCTTTTGGGTTGCACAAAAGCTAATTCACGTATTCAAGAACTTAAAATAATTAACATAGACACAACATAAAATTAAAAAGACTATCATTAGGCCTACGGATATTTTTTTAAAATGTATCTTCTTTTATTATTTCTCTTCAAAGGCTCTTATAATTTGGCTTATTTACTGTATCGTTATTTAAATCACAAAGAGGTGAACTAAAGCATGTGTGTTCGCGTGTACTAAAGCAAATGTGTGCGCGTGCTTTCGTGTGTTTTAGAGAGAATACTAGAATACTTTCATTATTTAAGTTTAGCTTCTCACTACATTGTCTAGTATTGAGTTTCTTATCTTATATCATCAAAGTAAAAAAAGATCTCCAACAACGACCTTTGATCTGTCCTTCTTTACTCATCTTCACCTCTATGTCCATTTAAGCCATATCTTCAAGCCTGGCGTATCTGTAAGATTATGTCTTTTGTCTTTTTACAACTTGAGTTATGTTTGACTTGGCTGTACACAGTGTCACTCGGGGCGGTGCACAGCCCCTTGTCAATGCAAGTGGTTTAGTCCTGTATTCCATAGAGGAACATCTCTGTACATCTTTCTGTTTCTACATGTGTAGCCTACATTAAGATACGGTCATCATCTCTACACGCCTGCATTTTTCCGCTCTATATAATTTTATGTTTTGTGTTCGTGGGAAGGCAAACCTTTTAATTAATCTTTTACAAGAAAACGTTTATCACTCAAAACAATCCAAGACCACTCAACCATATCGAAATCGGTCTATAAAATTGTACATATCTTTACATATTTTTAAAGCTATTTTAGGTTGTCTCCCCTGGAATGTTTGTTATTTCCTTTTCCACCCTTGGTTTCTGTGTGTTAAAATGAGATTCATGTATTCTTATCTTATCATATCTGTTTACAGACGCTCCTTCTATACAGAAGATTATTGCGTCCTACGCTTATCTATGGTTTGTGTTTAGTCCTGCATTTTTATTAGAGATTTAAATGCTGATAAAGTGTTGGTTTTCCTGGATTCTTCAGGCAACCCATTCCACGCCCGAATTCCGGACGGGAAGAAGGAAAACGTGTATGTGTTTGTTCTTGCATACGGAATAAGGAAGGTGTTTCTATCCTTATGTCTATCTGAGGGTTGTATTAAGTTATCTTTGTGTTGTATTTCTAAATTAGAATTAATTGCTTTATGTATGATTACTACTTTGCTTTTGGTTCTTCTATCCTCTAGTGTTTCAAGGTTTAATGATTTAACTAATGGTGTTATTCTTGTCAGTTTCGAATATTCTCCAGTAATGAATCTGGCAGCTCTTTTTTGAATTTGTTCTAGTTTATCAATGTTTTCTTTGGTGGATGGGTCCCATACAGAAGATGCATATTCTAGTACAGGTCTCACCAAAGTGAGGTAGCATTTTAGTTTTATATCTCTATTACATTTGTTAAAGTTTCTTTTTATAAAGCCTAAGGTTTTGTTTGATTTTTTAATAACTTCATTGACATGGGGATTCCATGATAGTTTCTCATTTATTAAGACTCCTAAGTATTTTGCATCTTTAGTTTGGGTCAGTTCTTTTCCATGAATGTAATATTTTGAATTTATTTGTTTCTTTTTCTTTGTTACTCTTAACAGTTGACACTTTTCTGGGTGGAAAGACATACTCCAGTTAGTTTCCCATTTTATCAATTCATCTAAGTCTTTTTGTAAAATTTTGCTGTCTTGTTCTGATTTAATTGTTCTATAGATTATACAATCATCAGCAAATAACCTAACTTTTGTACCTGTTGAGATGTTGTTGGGTAAATCATTTATATAAATTAAAAAGAGTAAGGGGCCTAGCACAGTTCCTTGTGGAACTCCTGAGTTAACCTTTATTGGTGCAGATTTAGATCCATTAATTATTACAGTTTGCTCCCTGCCCAAAAGGAAGTCTTGGATCCAGTGATGTAAGGAACCTGAGATTCCAAAGTAGTTAAGTTTTTTAAGTAAACTAAGGTGGTGAACTTTGTCAAATGCTTTTGAGAAGTCTAGTAATATTGTATCTATTTGATCATTTTTGTCCAAGCCTTTTGATAGTTCATCTATTAAACCTATTAATTGTGTTTCACATGATCTGTTTTTTCTAAAGCCGTGTTGATGTGGGCATAGGGCATTATATTTTTTAAAGGTGGTTAACTATTCTACTATATATTATGTGTTCTAGTAATTTACAGGTGATACTAGTAAGTGATTCAGTGCAAATGTCGTTGAACAAAGATCACCTAGCAAATCCTCCCCCACAACTTAAGCCATAGAAATTTGTGATCTCCTTTGAATGACGAGCTACGCTTAAGTTGGGAGAGGTGACATCAAGCGATTTCAATGAAAGCGTAATAAGCAGAAGTGTCTGGGCAATTATACAATTATACCGTGAACTAAACATTAAAAAATTATCTTTGTTATATTTTTATTACTGACATCGCAGTTTATGGGATTAAAAAAATACTTTAACTATAACTCTGTCATTGACACGGTGTGTCAAATTTAGTCAATTTAGTCAGTGTGTGTATATAATGTATATACATATGTAATGAATGAGTGGCACATTGTTTAATTCATTTCCTCCATTATGGACTCTGGCAATAACCGTTTATTCAATTAAATTACCCCCAAAAAATTATAACAGAGTTTCAATTCCCTAATCAATAATCCTTATTAAACTGTCGCCAGCTTTACAGATACGATGCAATATAACCCACTTCGTTGTTCTGTTTATAGTTCCCACGACATTACCTGCTCTGTTCCATGCCAGTCAGCATCTCGTACCTGTCCCCCAATGCCCTGACCTGGTTTACAGATGGAAATGAATGTTTACTCGCCAATCACGTGTGTTCTTGATAACGACCTCCCTATATATTAACTGAACCACAGATGAACAAACCGGATATGTGTGGATGTACCTGGTAAACCAAGATAAGTGAGAAGTAGTATATCAGAGGAAAGTGAGGTGAGAGCGAGAGATTGTATATCAAAGGACAGCTAGGGGAGAGAGATGTGGTATATCAGAGCAAAGCGAGTTGAGACAGAGGTGATATAGCAGATGAAAGCGAGAAGAAAGAGAGGTGGTATAAAGGAAACGAAAATAAACAAGTTGTAGGTTCGTGTCTGAAACTTAAAAAGTGCTATGCCGTTTATTAGATGAGCTTTATTCACCCGCAATTCGATTTCACTACTCATGTGGTAATCCCACTTTTAGGTAAGTGTGATGTAACTGAAACTAAAATAAAATAAAACACCACCATTAAACTTATAATTGACGCCTTTCTTTTCGACGTGCGTGACAAATAATAGAATTGTGCTTTTGATCTGAGAACACATTTTGTTTTCCTCACAGAAGTCGTTCCTCTTTAAGCAGTGGTGTAACCGTGTAGTGGATGGTGGGCGCGGGAGGGCTTAGCACTCCCACGTTTTTTTGACAGGTAGGGCGCGCCCACCCTGCATGGAGGGCATGCAATTTCAATAAACGTCAATTCATTTCAGGCTTTGCAGCGTTACAATCGCGTATGCTCAGCTGACAATGCGCCTGCGTTAGTTGTAGAACTTGTTCCTTTGAGAAAAATACGCCGCGTGAAAAATGTGATATAATTTTAAAAAACACGTAAAAAACAAGTTTTTGACTATATATCCTTTATGTACGAGAAGTAGCTAAAAGAATGTTCATTATAATACGCAGCGCAAGACCATCCAGAAATACAAAATTGCAGTTGTGTCGTAAAACATGTTTAATATAATGCGCACCGATCAGGAATATGTTTATAAAAAGAGTTGTCAATAAAATACGCACCTTATTGCGCGACAGAAAGGTTGTTCAATGTAATACGCACCGCGGCGCTCTATCTAAAAAAATAGCATGATAACTAAAATAATCTAAAAAATCAATAATTTAATTACGGTCCATGCCATCGATCTGAAATTTTGATACATTGTTTTTATTATCGGTACAAAACTGCCTGCAAAATTTCAGCTCGCTCGCTTACGAGCAAGTGGGTTAAAAATCGATCAAAGGTTTTGGCGACAAGGGCGGGCGGTCGGGCGGGCGGCCGCAGACACCACGAGTTAATATACAGGATTTAAAAAGAGCCCTCCCACCCCTTTTTAGGACAACACCACTGTCTTTAAGCCTTTAATCGCTGCATCCCATCACCAGCCATTGGATTTAGTTCTTTTGGCTAATCTATACTTTCTGTATATGAAGCAGAAGATACATACATGTGCATATACAAATTTACTAGAGGTGTAACGGTTTCAAAATTTGGCCAGATTTATGAAGTGAAAGCCGGTCGGAACAGGAGCCGGAGACTGATTTGTAAAAATGGCCAGAATATGGATTTGCCGGAGATGGAGTCAATATATATATATATATATATATATATATATATATATATATATTTATATATATATATATATATATATATATATATATATATATATATATATACTAGCGTATCACTCATCAAAAATGACGGAAGTTTTCAGCTGAAAACTATTTATTTTGAAAAAATGCACTTTTTTAGTTTTTTAGTTCGCCTACGGCGCCGACATTTTTCAAAAGACCAACTAACTTGTCCTTGTTTGATAAATACGAAATATTAAACTTTCTGAAATGTACACAAATTATTTTATAATAGGGGTTGTAGGGCGCCTACGGCACCCCTTTTGTTTTTTTTTAAAAATCCTTTATATTAACTCGTGGTGTCTGCGGCCGACCGACCTTGCTTGCTTGCTTGTCGCCAAAACTTTTGATCGATTTTTAACCCACTTGCTCGCAAGATAGCGTGCTGAAATTTTGCAGGCAGTTTCGTACCGATGATAAAAACAATGTATCAAAATTTCAGATCGATCGCATGTACCGTAATTAAATTATTGATTTTTTAGATTATTTTATTTATTCCTATGTATCATGCTATTTTTTGAGATAGAGCGTCGCGGTGCGTATTATATTGAACAACCTTTCTGTCGCGCAATAAGGTGCGTATTTTACTGACAACACTTTTTATAAACCTATTCCTGATCGGTGCGCATTATATTAAACACGTTTTACGACACAACTGCAATTTTGTATTTTTGGATGGTCTTGCGCTGCGTGTTATAATGAACATTCTTTTAGTTACGTCTCATACGTAAAGGATTTATAGTCAAAAACTTGGTTTTTTACGGGTTGTTTTTATTTATTTTATAAGTAACCATCATCAAATCGTCTTTTTACATTGATCCCTTTTCCAAAAATTAAAATATGAGCTAAAACAATGAAGTCATATAATATTTTTTTACAGCGCATCTTTAATTTGCACCCCTTTTGATGCATTGGTGCAGTAATTTGGTGCGCTGCTTTCTAAAATTAGTAGCGTCACGGACAGACACTTCAAACATGACATTGGAAATTATGTTATTTTATATATATACTAGTGTATTACCCGTCAAAAATTACGGAAGTTTTCAAAATGGATATATTTCAGTTTTTGTAAGTGTCCCTTTTGCTTGAAAGCCGCATAGTAAATAATCAGAAAATGTAGAGACCAAGAGAGAAAAGTTAAATCTCTTTTCCATGTTGAACAATTTTATGCGGAAAAATGAAAATGGTTTTTGTTTTTCTGTTTTATTTTTGCAATTTTTTTTCAATGCTATTTTTTTAGATAGAGGTGCGCTTTCTAAAATCTAGCGTTACGAACGGACATAGCAGAGTATATATTTTTATTATATATACGAATATATGTGCTATGAGAAAACCTCCAAGTTTAGGCTTCGCGTTATATAAGTTTGCATGAATAATAATGATATAATCAGGATAATAGTAAATGCATAGTGAATTACACACAGCATAAAGTGATACTACAGCAAAGAAGTTTGAAGTTCGAAGTATTAACACATTTTGCTGAGGAGTCAGCCGGACGTTAACTTGCGGCATTGAATAGTGCGCACCAATTATGAGTGCACCAATAATAAAGCACAGAGCGTTAAAAATAAATTATGTGACTGTAATGTGATCCACATCAAGGACATCTGTGATTTGAAGCAGGTTAAGCTTCATTGATGATTATGAATTGTCAGTTTATTCGCGCATTTGTCCATACATTATTACCACAACATTACCAAAACATGTAAAAAATAAAATGTAATTTTTACATATGTTAATAACAAAGAACTAGTCATTTTGCATGAAAAGCAGTAAGCAAAATTTGTCACAGGATAACAGAACAGATAAAATTATCAACTGTTAATCATATTTACAATTTAATATTAACGTGTTAGTAATTCACATAAACGTTTTTATTATTGTCAAGTCACCACCTTTTCAAGATCTATTATGACTTGTCAGTTTATGCGCCGATTGGTCCATACATTTATTACCTTTAAAAAAATTGTAACTATTTACAAATATGAATAACAACGAACTATTTATTTTGCATGAAACCTTTGAAGTAATATGTTAATCACTGGATAACAGAAAATATTAAAGTATCAACAGGTAATCGAATATAAAATTTAATATACACGTTTCAGGTATTCTAATAAACGTTTTCATTATTGTCAAGTCAGCACCCCTTCCAGTTCTATATTAAAAGCAAAGATTTTTTAAATTTCAAATTAGTCTAAGACGCATTAAAATATTATATGTAAATAACAATAATAAAAACTATTGTGGGGAGGAGTCCGATTTTTAAATATGTTATTTTTTTAAACATACAAATATGCAATCTCAGTGTATAAAAGAATAAAACAAACCCGTAAAAACAAAGTTTTTGACTATAAATCCCTTATATATGAGACAGAACTGAAAGTATTGATTATGTTCCAGCGCGACAAAAATTTACAGCCTGAATCTGTCTTAACTCAACTTTGCTTCATAACCCTGGAGGGGAAAAGTCTGGTCACCTATCACTGGACCGAGATCAGCGTGACACGTAAAATTTAAACAAAAGCACGCCGGTACATCGATGGGTCGCGTCAACGCGTGACTGAACAATCACGTGAAAAAAAAACAATAACAAACCGTGAATTTTAATTACATACGTTATTTAAGGATAAACTAAAAATGCATTAATTTAATTAGGGTACGTTCGATCGAACTGAAATTTTGATACGATGCATTGTTAGGTGAGACGGGTCCATGTGCCAAATTGCAGCTCGATCAGATAACGGGAAGTGGGTCATTTTTAAATCCCTTATATTAACTTCGCGGCCGTCTCTGTCTGTCTCTCTGTCGTCATCTCATCATCTCATGGACGGGCGGAAAAACAAAAGTCGAAAATGACCCACTTCCCGTGATCCGATCGAGCTGAAATTGGGCACACGGACCCGTCTGACTTAACCATGCATCGTATCAAAATTCAGATTGATCGAACGTACCGTAATTAAATTAATGCATTTTTAGTTTATCCTTATATGAGGTATGTAATTCAAATTCACGGTTTGTTATTGTTTTTTTCTTCCACTTCCACGTGAGTTTGAGTTGACGCCGACCGTCGTGCCGACACCCCCTCACGTCCCACCCCCATTTACTAAAGACAAGGGACATCACTCGGTGTCAGTCTGTCAATGTTTGTAGCGTTTGAAAATAATCAATACTGTTAGTTATGTCTCATATATAAGGGATTTATAGTCAAAAACTTTGTTTTTACGGGTTTGTTTTATTTACTTTTGTTTTTCCTCCCGCCCATGAGATGACGACAGACAGAGACGGCCGTGAAGTTAATATAAGGGATTTAAAAACAAACGCTAAACTGAAGCAAAAGTTGGCAAATTTCATTTGCAGTAATAAATAATGGCTTTGTAGTTCAATCTCGAAAGCAACATTTTTACTTCTATATATATTTTTTTTATCGGGAGTTACCTCGCATAGCGTCACGGACAGACACTACGTGACAGATTGCAAATTATGTTATTTTATATATATTATGGCTCTGCCGGCCAGCCGGATATAGGCGGATTGATGAAGTGAAATTCTGCTGGATTTGTAAAAATGGCCGGATTCTGGATTTGCCAGAGCTGAAATCCGGTACACTCCTAAAATTTACGCTTTTTGTATATGCGAGGTCTATTTTTTGTTTTATGTTTCTTTAGGCTGACCTATAACTTGCTCTTCTGATCTCTATTAGAACTGACCTCTTTCTCCCAATCCTTAAGCCTTAACTTAACATATTTTTGGTCTGTCTACATCCGTTAAACCATGAAGGTGGCACCGAGTTTTGGTTAATTCTTAACTTCTAATCATACCTTATTTCATACGTGTATGCTTGGGTAACGTCAACATGTTCAGTGTCAATGTAAAGGCGGATCCAAGAAGCCCAGACAGGAGGACGCAAAAATACCCAGAGGCTCATAATGGATCATAACCTTTTTTTAAATTGTAGTTATCCATATTGGGATAATTTTTTAATTATTTATCTTAATACACCATGTGTAGATTTTGTTTCTTCCAAGAAATTTCACAAATGCCAAAAAATCGTATTTGAATTAATAGAATATAAAACGTCAAGACCTTGTTCATGTTATCTTTTTTTTCTTCAATTTCCTCAGTTATCTGCTATAAAAACAAACAAACAAAAAAATATATAAATAAAAAATAATGATGGGGAAAAGATTACATTTCAAGACCTCTAGGAAAGAAACGGCTATGTGACATTTTTGTAGTTTGAAATACATGTATATAAGTTTTAAAGCTCAAAATTATACAGATTTATCATTGATTAACCAAATACATTTGAATAGGGCCTTAGACGTTATTTTTTCATAAACTTCATTAAAACATTCTATTTTTAACCCTTTATCAGATAAAGGGGATAACTAAACAGATTCCAAAATGTCACATAGCCATTTCTTCCCTTGAGGTCTTCATTTCAATAAACCGATGTTTTTTACGCACATTTTTCGTTAGCCATGAGAACTAACGCGTAAAAATGTAACAAAATGCTATTTCCTGTGAATATTCAATTCATGTCACTTCATTTGTATATGGTGATAGGGTCCAAAGAAACGCACCCACTTTCTTTGTGACAGAAACTTTTATCACAACCTCTTCCATTTCTTATCCCCTTAAATAATATAATAGTCCAAGTCACAGGATCTGGAACGATGAGGAACGATGTACAACAGTCTATAGCAGTTAAAGAAATCGTGTGGTGATTAGACTGTAAAAAATATTATATGACGTCATTGTTTGATCTTATATTTAATACAAGGTGTGCATCAAAAGGTGTGAAAATTAATTACCAATTAAAGATGCGCTTTAAAAAATATTATATGACGTCATTGTTTTAGCTCATATTTTAATTTTGGAAAAGGGATCAATGTAAAAAGACCATTTGATGATGGTTAATTATAAAATAAAATAAAAAAGTGGGCGCTGTGGGCGCCCTACAACCCCTATTATAAAATACTTTATGTACATTTCAGAAAATTTAATATTTCGTATTTATCAAACAAGGACAAGTTAGTTTGGCTTTTGAGAAAGGTGGGCGCCGTAGGTGCCTTTAAAAAAGTGGGCGCCTCAGGCACTACGGCGCCGCAGCACAACCTAGTTCTTAAATAAAATGAAACGAACAAGAAACAAATGGCAACAGTAACAGTGCAATATTTCTTTTCTTTTTTAAATTTTTAGTTTTTTTTAATAATAAGAAGGGCTACTACAGCCAAGGATAGGTCATGAATTTCTGCGCTTCTACCCACACCAGAACGGTCTTTCTTTGCATTACAACATAACAGTCGTACTTTACTTTACAATATTACAGAACAGAAAGTCTTACTTTACAAAATAACTTTCTTACTTTACAACAGAACAGTCTTACTTCACTCTACAACATAACAGTCTTACTCTATAACATAACAGTCTTACTTTACTCTACAACATAACAGTCATACTTTGCTCTAAAACAAGTCTACAATAATCAGTCTTTCTTCCCTCCACAATAGAGCAGCCACACTTCAGACTCTTAAGTCTTGCTTCGACCCGGGTTAAAACATTTATTTTTTCCTGGCACTAACTCAAAAATGTCAATTTTTTTAAATTACTTATTTGTGAGCCTGTATTTATAACTGAAAGCAGCCGAGATATAGGGAGTGGGCCATGTTGTATGCAAGAGCAAGGTTAAATAACAAAGTGTGACCTGACATTTAAATAGAAAAATGTTTTTAAAAAATAGATGCCCCTCATGTTTGAGGCATCGTGTTTATAAGTCACTTTAAATAGATTGATGCCATATGTCCAGATAGTATTGTCTGCATCAGTCACTTGATATAGATTGATGCCCTATGTCATGAATTTTTTTAAATTACTTATTTGTGAGCCTGTATTTATAACTGAAAGCAGCCGAGATATAGGGAGTGGGCCATGTTGTATGCAAGAGCAAGGTTAAATAACAAAGTGTGACCTGACATTTATATAGAAAAATATATTTTAAAAACTAGATGCCCCTCATGTTTGAGGCATCGTGTTTATAAGTCACTTGAAATAGTTTGATGCCATATGTCCAATATTTTCTTCATCAGTCACTTGATATAGATTGATGCCTATGTCCTGTATTGTCTGAATCATTCACTTGATATTGATTGATGCCATATGTCCTGTATTGTCTGCATCAGTCACTTGATATAGATTGATGCCCTATGTCCTGTATTGTCTGCATCAGTCACTTGATATTGATTGATGCCCTATGTCCTGTATTGTCTGCATCAGTCACTTGATATAGATTGATGCCCTATGTCCTGTATTGTCTGCATCAGTCACTTGATATAGATTGATGCCCTGTGTTCAGTATTGTCTGAATCAGACACTTGACATAGATTGATGCCCTATGTCCAATATTGTCTGCATCAATCACTTGATATTGATTGATGCCCTATGTCCAATATTGTCTGCATCAGTCACTTGATATAGATTAATGCCCTATGTCCTGTATTGTCTGCATCAGTCACTTGATATAGATTGATGCCATATGTCCTGTATTGTCTGCATCATTCACTTGATATTGATTGATGCCATATGTCCTGTATTGTCTGCATCAGTCACTTGATATAGATTGATGCCCTTGATGCCCTATGTCCTGTATTGTCTGCATCATTCATTTGATATTGATTGAAGCCATATGTCCTGTATTGTCTGCATCAGTCACTTGATATAGATTGATGCCCTATGTCCTGTATTGTCTGCATCATTCACTTGATATAGATTGATGTCCTTGATGCCCTATGTCCTGTATTGTCTGCATCAGTCTCTTGATATAGATTGATGCCCTATGTCATGTATTGTCGGCATCAGTCACATGATATAGATTGATGCCCTATGTCCTGTATTGTCTGCATCAGTCACTTGATATTGATTAATGCCATATGTCCTGTATTGTCTGCATCAGTTACTTGATATATATTGATGCCCTATGTCCTGTACTGTCTGCATCAGTCACTTGATATAGATTGCTGCCCTATGTCATGTATTGTCTGCATCAGACACTTGATATAGATTGATGCCCTATGTCCAGTATTGTCTGCATCAGACACTTGATATAGATTGATGCCCTATGTTCAGTGTTGTCTGAATCAGATACTTGATATAGATTGATGCCCTATGTCCTGTATTGTCTGCATCAGTCACTTGACATATATTGATGCCCTATGTCATGTATTTTTTTAAATTACTTATTTGTGAGCCTGTATTTATAACTGAAAGCAGCCGAGATATAGGGAGTGGGCCATGTTGTATGCAAGAGCAAGGTTAAATAACAAAGTGTGACCTGACATTTAAAAATAATTTTTTTTTAAAACTAGATGCCCCTCATGTTTGAGGCATCGTGTTTATAAGTCACTTTAAATAGATTGATGCCATATGTCCAAAATTGTCTTCATCAGTCACTTGATATAGATTGATGCCCTATGTCCTGTATTGTCTGCATCATTCACTTGATATTGATTGATGCCCTATGTCCTGTATTGTCTGCATCATTCACTTGATATTGATTGATGCCATATGTCCTGTATTGTCTGCATCAGTCACTTGATATAGATTGCTGCCCTATGTCATGTATTGTCTGCATCAGACACTTGATATAGATTGATGCCCTATGTCCAGTATTGTCTGCATCAGACACTTGATATAGATTGATGCCATATGTTCAGTATTGTCTGAATCAGACACTTGATATAGATTGATGCCCTATGTCCTGTATTGTCTGCATCAGTCACTTGATATAGATTGATGCCATATGTCCTGTATTGTCTGCATCATTCACTTGATATTGATTAATGCCTTATGTCCTGTATTGTCTGCATCATTCACTTGATATAGATTGATGCCCTATGTCCTGTATTGTCTGCATCAGTCACTTGATATTGATTGATTCCATATGTCCTGTATTGTCTGCATCATTCACTTGATATTGATTGATGCCCTATGTCATGTATTTTTTTAAATTACTTATTTGTGAGCCTGTATTTATAACTGAAAGCAGCCGAGATATAGGGAGTGGGCCATGTTGTATGCAAGAGCAAGGTTAAATAACAAAGTGTGACCTGACATTTAAATAGAAAAATATAAAAAAAAACTAGATGCCCCTCATGTTTGAGGCATCGTGTTTATAAGTCACTTGAAATAGTTTGATGCCATATGTCCAATATTTTCTTCATCAGTCACTTGATATAGATTGATGCCTATGTCCTGTATTGTCTGAATCATTCACTTGATATTGATTGATGCCATATGTCCTGTATTGTCTGCATCAGTCACTTGATATAGATTGATGCCCTATGTCCTGTATTGTCTGCATCAGTCACTTGATATTGATTGATGCCCTATGTCCTGTATTGTCTGCATCAGTCACTTGATATAGATTGATGCCCTATGTCCTGTATTGTCTGCATCAGTCACTTGATATTGATTGATTCCATATGTTCAGTATTGTCTGAATCAGACACTCGATATAAATTGATGCCCTATGTCCAGTATTGTCTGCATCAGTCACTTGATATAGATTGATGCCCTATGTCCTGTATTGTCTGCATCAGTCACTTGATATAGATTGATGCCCTATGTCCTGTATTGTCTGCATCAGTCACTTGATATAGATTGATGTCCTTGATGCCCTATGTCCTATATTGTCTGCATCAGTCTCTTGATATAGATTGATGCCCTATGTCATGTATTGTCGGCATCAGTCACATGATATAGATTGATGCCCTATGTCCTGTATTGTCTGCATCAGTCACTTGATATTGATTAATGCCATATGTCCTGTATTGTCTGCATCAGTTACTTGATATATATTGATGCCCTATGTCCTGTACTGTCTGCATCAGTCACTTGATATAGATTGCTGCCCTATGTCATGTATTGTCTGCATCAGACACTTGATATAGATTGATGCCCTATGTCCAGTATTGTCTGCATCAGACACTTGATATAGATTGATGCCCTATGTTCAGTGTTGTCTGAATCAGATACTTGATATAGATTGATGCCCTATGTCCTGTATTGTCTGCATCAGTCACTTGACATATATTGATGCCCTATGTCATGTATTTTTTTAAATTACTTATTTGTGAGCCTGTATTTATAACTGAAAGCAGCCGAGATATAGGGAGTGGGCCATGTTGTATGCAAGAGCAAGGTTAAATAACAAAGTGTGACCTGACATTTAAAAATAATTTTTTTTTAAAACTAGATGCCCCTCATGTTTGAGGCATCGTGTTTATAAGTCACTTTAAATAGATTGATGCCATATGTCCAAAATTGTCTTCATCAGTCACTTGATATAGATTGATGCCCTATGTCCTGTATTGTCTGCATCATTCACTTGATATTGATTGATGCCCTATGTCCTGTATTGTCTGCATCATTCACTTGATATTGATTGATGCCATATGTCCTGTATTGTCTGCATCAGTCACTTGATATAGATTGCTGCCCTATGTCATGTATTGTCTGCATCAGACACTTGATATAGATTGATGCCCTATGTCCAGTATTGTCTGCATCAGACACTTGATATAGATTGATGCCATATGTTCAGTATTGTCTGAATCAGACACTTGATATAGATTGATGCCCTACGTCCTGTATTGTCTGCATCAGTCACTTGATATAGATTGATGCCATATGTCCTGTATTGTCTGCATCATTCACTTGATATTGATTAATGCCTTATGTCCTGTATTGTCTGCATCAGTCACTTGATATAGATTGATGCCCTATGTCATGAATTTTTTTTAATTACTTATTTGTGAGCCTGTATTTATAACTGAAAGCAGCCGAGATATAGGGAGTGGGCCATGTTGAATGCAAGAGCAAGGTTAAATAAAAAAGTGTGACCTGACATTTATATAGAAAAATATATTTAAAAACTAGATGCCCCTCAAGTTTGAGGCATCGTGTTTATAAGTCACTTGAAATAGTTTGATGCCATATGTCCAATATTTTCTTCATCAGTCACTTGATATAGATTGATGCCTATGTCCTGTATTGTCTGAATCATTCACTTGATATTGATTGATGCCATATGTCCTGTATTGTCTGCATCAGTCACTTGATATAGATTGATGCCCTATGTCCTGTATTGTCTGCATCAGTCACTTGATATTGATTGATGCCCTATGTCCTGTATTGTCTGCATCAGTCACTTGATATAGATTGATGCCCTATGTCCTGTATTGTCTGCATCAGTCACTTGATATAGATTGATGCCCTGTGTTCAGTATTGTCTGAATCAGACACTTGACATAGATTGATGCCCTATGTCCAATATTGTCTGCATCAATCACTTGATATTGATTGATGCCCTATGTCCAATATTGTCTGCATCAGTCACTTGATATAGATTAATGCCCTATGTCCTGTATTGTCTGCATCAGTCACTTGATATAGATTGATGCCATATGTCCTGTATTGTCTGCATCATTCACTTGATATTGATTGATGCCATATGTCCTGTATTGTCTGCATCAGTCACTTGATATAGATTGATGCCCTTGATGCCCTATGTCTTGTATTGTCTGCATCATTCATTTGATATTGATTGAAGCCATATGTCCTGTATTGTCTGCATCAGTCACTTGATATAGATTGATGCCCTATGTCCTGTATTGTCTGCATCATTCACTTGATATAGATTGATGTCCTTGATGCCCTATGTCCTGTATTGTCTGCATCAGTCTCTTGATATAGATTGATGCCCTATGTCATGTATTGTCGGCATCAGTCACATGATATAGATTGATGCCCTATGTCCTGTATTGTCTGCATCAGTCACTTGATATTGATTAATGCCATATGTCCTGTATTGTCTGCACCAGTTACTTGATATATATTGATGCCCTATGTCCTGTACTGTCTGCATCAGTCACTTGATATAGATTGCTGCCCTATGTCATGTATTGTCTGCATCAGACACTTGATATAGATTGATGCCCTATGTCCAGTATTGTCTGCATCAGACACTTGATATAGATTGATGCCCTATGTTCAGTGTTGTCTGAATCAGATACTTGATATAGATTGATGCCCTATGTCCTGTATTGTCTGCATCAGTCACTTGACATATATTGATGCCCTATGTCATGTATTTTTTTAAATTACTTATTTGTGAGCCTGTATTTATAACTGAAAGCAGCCGAGATATAGGGAGTGGGCCATGTTGTATGCAAGAGCAAGGTTAAATAACAAAGTGTGACCTGACATTTAAAAATAATTTTTTTTTAAAACTAGATGCCCCTCATGTTTGAGGCATCGTGTTTATAAGTCACTTTAAATAGATTGATGCCATATGTCCAAAATTGTCTTCATCAGTCACTTGATATAGATTGATGCCCTATGTCCTGTATTGTCTGCATCATTCACTTGATATTGATTGATGCCCTATGTCCTGTATTGTCTGCATCATTCACTTGATATTGATTGATGCCATATGTCCTGTATTGTCTGCATCAGTCACTTGATATAGATTGCTGCCCTATGTCATGTATTGTCTGCATCAGACACTTGATATAGATTGATGCCCTATGTCCAGTATTGTCTGCATCAGACACTTGATATAGATTGATGCCATATGTTCAGTATTGTCTGAATCAGACACTTGATATAGATTGATGCCCTATGTCCTGTATTGTCTGCATCAGTCACTTGATATAGATTGATGCCATATGTCCTGTATTGTCTGCATCATTCACTTGATATTGATTAATGCCTTATGTCCTGTATTGTCTGCATCATTCACTTGATATAGATTGATGCCCTATGTCCTGTATTGTCTGCATCAGTCACTTGATATTGATTGATTCCATATGTCCTGTATTGTCTGCATCATTCACTTGATATTGATTGATGCCCTATGTCATGTATTTTTTTAAATTACTTATTTGTGAGCCTGTATTTATAACTGAAAGCAGCCGAGATATAGGGAGTGGGCCATGTTGTATGCAAGAGCAAGGTTAAATAACAAAGTGTGACCTGACATTTAAATAGAAAAATATAAAAAAAAACTAGATGCCCCTCATGTTTGAGGCATCGTGTTTATAAGTCACTTGAAATAGTTTGATGCCATATGTCCAATATTTTCTTCATCAGTCACTTGATATAGATTGATGCCTATGTCCTGTATTGTCTGAATCATTCACTTGATATTGATTGATGCCATATGTCCTGTATTGTCTGCATCAGTCACTTGATATAGATTGATGCCCTATGTCCTGTATTGTCTGCATCAGTCACTTGATATTGATTGATGCCCTATGTCCTGTATTGTCTGCATCAGTCACTTGATATAGATTGATGCCCTATGTCCTGTATTGTCTGCATCAGTCACTTGATATTGATTGATTCCATATGTTCAGTATTGTCTGAATCAGACACTCGATATAAATTGATGCCCTATGTCCAGTATTGTCTGCATCAGTCACTTGATATAGATTGATGCCCTATGTCCTGTATTGTCTGCATCAGTCACTTGATATAGATTGATGCCCTATGTCCTGTATTGTCTGCATCAGTCACTTGATATAGATTGATGTCCTTGATGCCCTATGTCCTGTATTGTCTGCATCAGTCTCTTGATATAGATTGATGCCCTATGTCATGTATTGTCGGCATCAGTCACATGATATAGATTGATGCCCTATGTCCTGTATTGTCTGCATCAGTCACTTGATATTGATTAATGCCATATGTCCTGTATTGTCTGCATCAGTTACTTGATATATATTGATGCCCTATGTCCTGTACTGTCTGCATCAGTCACTTGATATAGATTGCTGCCCTATGTCATGTATTGTCTGCATCAGACACTTGATATAGATTGATGCCCTATGTCCAGTATTGTCTGCATCAGACACTTGATATAGATTGATGCCCTATGTTCAGTGTTGTCTGAATCAGATACTTGATATAGATTGATGCCCTATGTCCTGTATTGTCTGCATCAGTCACTTGACATATATTGATGCCCTATGTCATGTATTTTTTTAAATTACTTATTTGTGAGCCTGTATTTATAACTGAAAGCAGCCGAGATATAGGGAGTGGGCCATGTTGTATGCAAGAGCAAGGTTAAATAACAAAGTGTGACCTGACATTTAAAAATAATTTTTTTTTAAAACTAGATGCCCCTCATGTTTGAGGCATCGTGTTTATAAGTCACTTTAAATAGATTGATGCCATATGTCCAAAATTGTCTTCATCAGTCACTTGATATAGATTGATGCCCTATGTCCTGTATTGTCTGCATCATTCACTTGATATTGATTGATGCCCTATGTCCTGTATTGTCTGCATCATTCACTTGATATTGATTGATGCCATATGTCCTGTATTGTCTGCATCAGTCACTTGATATAGATTGCTGCCCTATGTCATGTATTGTCTGCATCAGACACTTGATATAGATTGATGCCCTATGTCCAGTATTGTCTGCATCAGACACTTGATATAGATTGATGCCATATGTTCAGTATTGTCTGAATCAGACACTTGATATAGATTGATGCCCTACGTCCTGTATTGTCTGCATCAGTCACTTGATATAGATTGATGCCATATGTCCTGTATTGTCTGCATCATTCACTTGATATTGATTAATGCCTTATGTCCTGTATTGTCTGCATCAGTCACTTGATATAGATTGATGCCCTATGTCATGAATTTTTTTTAATTACTTATTTGTGAGCCTGTATTTATAACTGAAAGCAGCCGAGATATAGGGAGTGGGCCATGTTGAATGCAAGAGCAAAGTTAAATAAAAAAGTGTGACCTGACATTTATATAGAAAAATATATTTAAAAACTAGATGCCCCTCAAGTTTGAGGCATCGTGTTTATAAGTCACTTGAAATAGTTTGATGCCATATGTCCAATATTTTCTTCATCAGTCACTTGATATAGATTGATGCCTATGTCCTGTATTGTCTGAATCATTCACTTGATATTGATTGATGCCATATGTCCTGTATTGTCTGCATCAGTCACTTGATATAGATTGATGCCCTATGTCCTGTATTGTCTGCATCAGTCACTTGATATTGATTGATGCCCTATGTCCTGTATTGTCTGCATCAGTCACTTGATATAGATTGATGCCCTATGTCCTGTATTGTCTGCATCAGTCACTTGATATAGATTGATGCCCTGTGTTCAGTATTGTCTGAATCAGACACTTGACATAGATTGATGCCCTATGTCCAATATTGTCTGCATCAATCACTTGATATTGATTGATGCCCTATGTCCAATATTGTCTGCATCAGTTACTTGATATAGATTAATGCCCTATGTCCTGTATTGTCTGCATCAGTCACTTGATATAGATTGATGCCATATGTCCTGTATTGTCTGCATCATTCACTTGATATTGATTGATGCCATATGTCCTGTATTGTCTGCATCAGTCACTTGATATAGATTGATGCCCTTGATGCCCTATGTCTTGTATTGTCTGCATCATTCATTTGATATTGATTGAAGCCATATGTCCTGTATTGTCTGCATCAGTCACTTGATATAGATTGATGCCCTATGTCCTGTATTGTCTGCATCATTCACTTGATATAGATTGATGTCCTTGATGCCCTATGTCCTGTATTGTCTGCATCAGTCTCTTGATATAGATTGATGCCCTATGTCATGTATTGTCGGCATCAGTCACATGATATAGATTGATGCCCTATGTCCTGTATTGTCTGCATCAGTCACTTGATATTGATTAATGCCATATGTCCTGTATTGTCTGCATCAGTTACTTGATATATATTGATGCCCTATGTCCTGTACTGTCTGCATCAGTCACTTGATATAGATTGCTGCCCTATGTCATGTATTGTCTGCATCAGACACTTGATATAGATTGATGCCCTATGTCCAGTATTGTCTGCATCAGACACTTGATATAGATTGATGCCCTATGTTCAGTGTTGTCTGAATCAGATACTTGATATAGATTGATGCCCTATGTCCTGTATTGTCTGCATCAGTCACTTGACATATATTGATGCCCTATGTCATGTATTTTTTTAAATTACTTATTTGTGAGCCTGTATTTATAACTGAAAGCAGCCGAGATATAGGGAGTGGGCCATGTTGTATGCAAGAGCAAGGTTAAATAACAAAGTGTGACCTGACATTTAAAAATAATTTTTTTTTAAAACTAGATGCCCCTCATGTTTGAGGCATCGTGTTTATAAGTCACTTTAAATAGATTGATGCCATATGTCCAAAATTGTCTTCATCAGTCACTTGATATAGATTGATGCCCTATGTCCTGTATTGTCTGCATCATTCACTTGATATTGATTGATGCCCTATGTCCTGTATTGTCTGCATCATTCACTTGATATTGATTGATGCCATATGTCCTGTATTGTCTGCATCAGTCACTTGATATAGATTGCTGCCCTATGTCATGTATTGTCTGCATCAGACACTTGATATAGATTGATGCCCTATGTCCAGTATTGTCTGCATCAGACACTTGATATAGATTGATGCCATATGTTCAGTATTGTCTGAATCAGACACTTGATATAGATTGATGCCCTATGTCCTGTATTGTCTGCATCAGTCACTTGATATAGATTGATGCCATATGTCCTGTATTGTCTGCATCATTCACTTGATATTGATTAATGCCTTATGTCCTGTATTGTCTGCATCATTCACTTGATATAGATTGATGCCCTATGTCCTGTATTGTCTGCATCAGTCACTTGATATTGATTGATTCCATATGTCCTGTATTGTCTGCATCATTCACTTGATATTGATTGATGCCCTATGTCATGTATTTTTTTAAATTACTTATTTGTGAGCCTGTATTTATAACTGAAAGCAGCCGAGATATAGGGAGTGGGCCATGTTGTATGCAAGAGCAAGGTTAAATAACAAAGTGTGACCTGACATTTAAATAGAAAAATATTTAAAAAAACTAGATGCCCCTCATGTTTGAGGCATCGTGTTTATAAGTCACTTGAAATAGTTTGATGCCATATGTCCAATATTTTCTTCATCAGTCACTTGATATAGATTGATGCCTATGTCCTGTATTGTCTGAATCATTCACTTGATATTGATTGATGCCATATGTCCTGTATTGTCTGCATCAGTCACTTGATATAGATTGATGCCCTATGTCCTGTATTGTCTGCATCAGTCACTTGATATTGATTGATGCCCTATGTCCTGTATTGTCTGCATCAGTCACTTGATATAGATTGATGCTCTATGTCCTGTATTGTCTGCATCAGTCACTTGATATAGATTGATGCCCTGTGTTCAGTATTGTCTGAATCAGACACTTGACATAGATGTATGCCCTATGTCCAATATTGTCTGCATCAATCACTTGATATTGATTGATGCCCTATGTCCAATATTGTCTGCATCAGTCACTTGATATAGATTAATTTCCTATGTCCTGTATTGTCTGCATCAGTCACTTGATATAGATTGATGCCATATGTCCTGTATTGTCTGCATCATTCACTTGATATTGATTGATGCCATATGTCCTGTATTGTCTGCATCAGTCACTTGATATAGATTGATGCCCTTGATGCCCTATGTCCTGTATTGTCTGCTTCATTCATTTGATATTGATTGAAGCCATATGTCCTGTATTGTCTGCATCAGTCACTTGATATAGATTGATGCCCTATGTCCTGTATTGTCTGCATCATTCACTTGATATAGATTGATGTCCTTGATGCCCTATGTCCTGTATTGTCTGCATCATTCACTTGATATAGATTGATGTCCTTGATGCCCTATGTCCTGTATTGTCTGCATCAGTCACTTGATATTGATTAATGCCATATGTCCTGTATTGTCTGCATCCGTCACTTGATATATATTGATGCCCTATGTCCTGTATTGTCTGCATCAGTCACTTGATATAGATTGCTGCCCTATGTCATGTATTGTCTGCATCAGACACTTGATATAGATTGATGCCCTATGTCCAGTATTGTCTGCATCAGACACTTGATATAGATTGATGCCCTATGTTCAGTATTGTCTGAATCAGACACTTGATATAGATTGATGCCCTATGTCCTGTATTGTCTGCATCAGTCACTTGACATAGATTGATGCCCTATGTCATGTATTTTTTTAAATTACTTATTTGTGAGCCTGTATTTATAACTGAAAGCAGCCGAGATATAGGGAGTGGGCCATGTTGTATGCAAGAGCAAGGTTAAATAACAAAGTGTGACCTGACATTTAAATAGAAAAATATTTTTAAAAACTAGATGCCCCTCATGTTTGAGGCATCGTGTTTATAAGTCACTTGAAATAGTTTGATGCCATATGTCCAATATTTTCTTCATCAGTCACTTGATATAGATTGATGCCCTATGTCCTGTATTGTCTGAATCATTCACTTGATATTGATTGATGCCCTATGTCCTGTATTGTCTGCATCAGTCACTTGATATAGATTGATGCCATATGTCCTGTATTGTCTGCATCATTCACTTGATATAGATTGATGCCCTATGTTCAGTATTGTCTGAATCAGACACTTGATATAGATTGATGTCCTATGTCCAATATTGTCTGCATCAATCACTTGATATTGATTGATGCCCTATGTCCAATATTGTCTGCATCAGTCACTTGATATAGATTAATGCCCTATGTCCTGTATTGTCTGCATCAGTCACTTGATATAGATTGATGCCATATGTCCTGTATTGTCTGCATCATTCACTTGATATTGATTGATGCCTTATGTCCTGTATTGTCTGCATCAGTCACTTGATATAGATTGATGTCCTTGATGCCCTATGTCCTGTATTGTCTGCATCATTCATTTGATATTGATTGAAGTCATATGTCCTGTATTGTCTGCATCAGTCACTTGATATAGATTGATGCCCTATGTCCTGTATTGTCTGCATCATTCACTTGATATAGATTGATGTCCTTGATGCCCTATGTCCTGTATTGTCTGCATCAGTCACTTGATATAGATTGATGCCCTATTTTCTGTATTGTCTGCATCAGTCACTTGATATTGATTAATGCCATATGTCCTGTATTGTCTGCATCCGTCACTTGATATAGATTGATGCCCTATGTCCAGTATTGTCTGCATCAGACACTTGATATAGATTGATGCCCTATGTTCAGTATTGTCTGAATCAGACACTTGATATAGATTGATGCCCTATGTCCTGTATTGTCTGCATCAGTCACTTGACATAGATTGATGCCCTATGTCATGTATTTTTTTAAATTACTTATTTGTGAGCCTGTATTTAAAACTGAAAGCAGCCGAGATATAGGGAGTGGGCCATGTTGTATGCAAGAGCAAGGTTAAATAACGAAGTGTGACCTGACATTTAAAAAGAATTTTTTTTAACTAGATGCCCCTCATGTTTGAGGCATCGTGTTTATAAGTCACTTGAAATAGATTGATGCCACATGTCCAATATTGTCTTCATCAGTCACTTGATATAGATTGATGCCCTATGTCCTGTATTGTCTGCATCATTCACTTGATATTGATTGATGCCCTATGTCCTGTATTGTCTGCATCATTCACTTGATATTGATTGATGCCATATGTCCTGTATTGTCTGCATCAGTCACTTGATATAGATTGCTGCCCTATGTCATGTATTGTCTGCATCAGACACTTGATATAGATTGATGCCCTATGTCCAGTATTGTCTGCATCAGACACTTGATATAGATTGATGCCCTATGTTCAGTATTGTCTGAATCAGACACTTGATATAGATTGATGCCCTATGTCCTGTATTGTCTGCATCAGTCACTTGACATAGATTGATGCCCTATGTCATGTATTTTTTTTAATTACTTATTTGTGAGCCTGTATTTATAACTGAAAGCAGCCGAGATATAGGGAGTGGGCCATGTTGTATGCAAGAGCAAGGTTAAATAACAAAGTGTGACCTGACATTTAAATAGAAAAATATTTTTAAAAACTAGATGCCCCTCATGTTTGAGGCATCGTGTTTATAAGTCACTTGAAATAGTTTGATGCCATATGTCCAATATTTTCTTCATCAGTCACTTGATATAGATTGATGCCTATGTCCTGTATTGTCTGAATCATTCACTTGATATTGATTGATGCCATATGTCCTGTATTGTCTGCATCAGTCACTTGATATAGATTGATGCCCTATGTCCTGTATTGTCTGCATCAGTCACTTGATATTGATTGATGCCCTATGTCCTGTATTGTCTGCATCAGTCACTTGATATAGATTGATGCCCTATGTCCTGTATTGTCTGCATCAGTCACTTGATATAGATTGATGCCATATGTCCTGTATTGTCTGCATCATTCACTTGATATTGATTGATGCCATATGTCATGTATTGTCTTCATCAGTCACTTGATATAGATTGATGCCCTATGTCCTGTATTGTCTGCATCATTCACTTGATATAGATTGATGCCCTATGCCCTGTATTGTCTGCATCATTCACTTGATATTGATTTATGCCTTATGTCCTATATTGTCTGCATCAGGTACTTGATATAGATTGATGCCCTATGTCCTGTATTGTCTGCATCAGTCACTTGATATTGATTGATGCCCTATGTCCTGTATTGTCTGCATCAGTCACTTAATATAGATTGATGCCCAATGTCATGTATTGTCTGCATCAGTCACTTGATATATATTAGTGCCCTATGTCATGTATTGTCTGCATCAGACACTTGATTTAGATTGATGCCCTATGTTCAGTATTGTCTGAATCAGACACTGGATATAGATTGATGCCCTATGTCCAATATTGTCTGCATCAGTGACTTGATATTGATTGATGCCATATGTCCTGAATGGTCTGCATCAGTCACTTGATATAGATTGATGCCATATGTCCTGTATTGTCTGCATCAGTCACTTGATATAGATTGATGCCATATGTCCTGTATTGTCTGCATCATTCACTTGATATTGATTAATGCCTTATGTCCTGTATTGTCTGCATCATTCACTTGATATAGATTGATGCCCTATGTCCTGTATTGTCTGCATCAGTCACTTGATATTGATTGATTCCATATGTCCTGTATTGTCTGCATCATTCACTTGATATTGATTGATGCCCTATGTCATGTATTTTTTTAAATTACTTATTTGTGAGCCTGTATTTATAACTGAAAGCAGCCGAGATATAGGGAGTGGGCCATGCTGTATTCAAGAGCAAGGTTAAATAACAAAGTGTGACCTGACATTTAAATAAAAAATATTTTTTTAAAAACTAGATGCCCCTCATGTTTGAGGCATCGTGTTTATAAGTCACTTGAAATAGATTGATGCCATATGTCCAATATTTGTCTTCATCAGTCACTTGATATAGATTGATGCCCTATGTCCTGTATTGTCTGCATCATTCACTTGATATTGATTGATGCCCATATGTCCTGTATTGTCTGCATCAGTCACTTGATATAGATTGATGCCCATATGTCCTGTATTGTCTGCATCAGTCACTTGATATAGATTGATGCCCTATGTCCTGTATTGTCTGCATCAGTCACTTGATATAGATTGATGCCCTATGTCCTGTATTGTCTGCATCAGTCACTTGATATAGATTGATGCCATATGTTCAGTATTGTCTGAATCAGACACTTGATATAGATTGATGCCCTATGTCCTGTATTGTCTGCATCAGTCACTTGATATAGATTGATGCCCTATGTCCTGTATTGTCTGCATCATTCACTTGATATAGATTGATGCCCTATGTCCTGTATTGTCTGCATCAGTCACTTGATATGATGATCATGTCCGTATGTCGCATCTCACTGATATGATTGATGCCCTATGTAGTATTTTTTTAAATTACTTATTTGTGAGCCTGTATTTATAACTGAAAGCAGCCGAGATATAGGGAGTGGGCCATGTTGTATGCAAGAGCAAGGTTAAATAACAAAGTGTGACCTGACATTTAAATAGAAAAATATTTTAAAAAAACTAGATGCCCCTCATGTTTGAGGCATCGTGTTTATAAGTCACTTGAAATAGTTTGATGCCATATGTCCAATATTTTCTTCATCAGTCACTTGATATAGATTGATGCCCTATGTCCTGTATTGTCTGAATCATTCACTTGATATTGATTGATGCCATATGTCCTGTATTGTCTGCATCAGTCACTTGATATAGATTGATGCCCTATGTCCTGTATTGTCTGCATCAGTCACTTGATATTGATTGATGCCCTATGTCCTGTATTGTCTGCATCAGTCACTTGATATAGATTGATGCTCTATGTCCTGTATTGTCTGCATCAGTCACTTGATATAGATTGATGCCCTGTGTTCAGTATTGTCTGAATCAGACACTTGACATAGATTGATGCCCTATGTCCAATATTGTCTGCATCAATCACTTGATATTGATTGATGCCCTATGTCCAATATTGTCTGCATCAG